>OY978530.1:30948694-31428694 GCA_963854835.1 Megamerina dolium
TTCCCTTACAAACACGGTTCGCTCGTAACTGCGCATAGACTGAGTGATATCTTGTTGAATAGAATTCAGCGAATAAATTACAAAAATCTGACAAACTTCCAAGTGAAGATGTTCGCTGCAATAAGCGAAAAATTATATACCAGGAGTGTTATGTATGTGAGGAGCAACCACTGTACAAAAAGAGATTGTAGTCCAGGACAATAGGGTGACTGTGAAGACGAGCAAAGGAAAAAAGATCCATAGGGCATAAGTGAAAAATGTTTGACATAGTGAATAAAAGAACCATTTGTTCTGCTTCTGCTACACCTTCCTTCACGAACACTTATGGACACAGGAAAAGAAATGAGAAGGTGAAAGAATCAAAGAAGTAAATTTTAAATTATAAAATATAAATTATGCAATAAAAGGAAATGAATATTTTATTTGCCTCTAATGATAAGACATTAAAAGGGAGTAAATGGGTCAAGAGAAAACCCGAAGAATGTTGTACTAGAGGAAAATAATTCCAGAAACCGCTTTAAGAAGCTGTAGTTGGGAACAAAAGAAAGATGTAAAAACAAATCGAAAACGTACAACGTTCATAAATTTAAGATTGTAATTCGAAAATTTTAAATTATATCACTGGAAAATTTATTGTAGAAATAATATAGAATTGGTTAACTCCTTAATTATATGGCCAATTCAAAAAAAATCGAATTAGCCCGAATATATCATGCTTCGCCAGCCTACTCTGGAATTGCTAGCTGGCATCAGTGAGATATTCCAAGCGCTGACAAATTCTCCATTACTTGATCTTTCTTCTGCGTCGTCCAAAAGCGCAGAATATAACTTTTTCTTAGCCAGAGCGTATTCTTCCATTCGTTCGACATGACCTAACCAGCGCAGCCGTTGAATTTTAATGCGCTTTACTATCTTGGTGTCATCTTATAGCTCATACAGATCATATAGCTCATGGTTGTATCTTATTCGATACTCGCCACCAACGCAAATAGGCCCAACAATTTTGCACACGACTTAAAAATTGTCCAGGCTTCGGCGCCATATGTAAAGACAGGCATGGTGAGAGACTTGTAGAACGTGGTTTTAGTTTCTCGAGAGGGGCCGCGCGACTTCTCGATTACTTACTTAGCTCAAAGTAGCACCTGTTAGCAAGAGTAATTCTTCGCAATATCTCCAGGCTGACCTTATTACTGGTTTCATTCGACCATATTCTGCATAGGGGCTAGTGCATGCTGGTGAGGAGCTTATCGCTATCGGTATTAACCAACTCGGCAGGCAGGCCATATAATTAAGGAATTAACCAATTCTATATTATTTCTACAATAAATTTTCCAGTGATATTATTTAAAATTTTCGAATTACAATCTTAAATTTATGAACGTTGTACGTTTTCGATTTGTTTTTACATCTTTCTTTTGTTCCCAACTACAGCTTCTTAAAACGGCTTCTGGAATTATTTTCCTCTAGTACAACATTCTTCGGGTTTTCTCTTGACCCATTTACTTCCTTTTAATGTCTTATCATCCTCCAGGATAAGACTTAAGCTTAGGCCTCCGGGATTAACTAAGGAAGACCTTCGGGAGGTCCCTGGCCTAAGTTGCAGAACTCAATCGCCACCTACCCAAAATATATATATATATATATATATATATATATATATATATATATATATATATATATATATATATACATATATACATATATATATATATATATATATACATATCTAATTATACATATATATATATATATACATATCTAATTATACATATATATATATATATATATACATATATATATATATATACATATATATATATACATATATATATATATATATATATATATATATATATACATATATATATATATATATATTGATACATATATATATGTATATATGTATATATGTATATATGTATATACATATATATATATAGATATATACATATATATATATATATATATATATATATATATATATATATATATATTATAAGTAATTTGCGTACAGGGGATTAAAACTGATAAAAAGAGATAGAGAGAGAGAGAAGAAAATGCATACAGTGAGAATGAGAGAAAGTGAGATGGAGAGGAAAATGTATATAGGCATAAAGAAAGTATGAGGTCAGAGCGAAGTGCGTATCAAGGTGTGCTGCACAAATTTGTTGCAAAATATTTGTGCAGCGCGTATTCCCACCCTACCATGATCCGAAAGTTCCAAAAAAAAACTAATTGGCGGCAGGATCCCTTACCTATTCTCACAACTTAATCCTGAAGTCCGAAAGAAACCAAAACATCATTCTTTTATCTAAATATCAAAATTTTCACCAGGATTATTTATTGTCTATAAATATGTATATATATAACACAAATAGGTAATCAAAAATACAATTAAACACATCTTTGTACCATAACTCTAGTGATTCTTTAAAAAGGTAAAGTAAATTAATAAATAATTGGATAAATTTCAATTTTAATAATTAATAAATTGGAAAATGTTTACCTTAAAAATGTTATTTTATGTATGTATATAGCTATCCGCCGATGAAAGTACCTTCTCCGAGTTATGCTGATAACTTGAAATAAATTAATATATATAAAATTAAAAATCTTCCTTAAAGTTTGCACTTTAGTACTAAATCATTCAGCATTACACTAAATTTTAATTTAAAGACATCGTATAATTTTTACAAAGAATATTAATAAAACACTGACACTTATTTCCTAATTACACTATTTAAATTATTTAACATTTTCATTTTTTTTTTCTCTCATTACAAATGGGACCCAATGGTTGCGGTTTTCACTACTGTTCACAACCTATGGTTGTTGTTGCCGATTCCAATATTGTAACTGTGCATTCTTTCACTGGATTCCCGTTTCTGATTAGAACTTGTTAAATTGAGTCTATGAATATTATAATTTGTCTCTTCTAAGTTTATACGATTACTTATGCATATCTTTTATCTTTTATCGGAGAACACCTCCGATAACGGAATGAGGCTGATGGACTTCACCGCAGCACGAAACATGGTAATTGGTGGTACCAGATTCCAACATCTCGACATCCACAAAGCGACAAGGCTGTCTCCAGATCAACGTACAAGAAATCAAACTGATCATGTGGAATTCACGGAAGGCATGCTTCCAGTGTGATGGACGTGTAATCGATCCGTGGTGCCAACATCGACTCGGATCACTACCTTGTGGCAGCTAACGTACGCACACGTTTATGTGTGGCAAATAACAAGAGAAGTCCCACACAGAGAAAGTTCGACGTCAGTAAGCTGCGATCACCAGAGACAGCAGATGCATTTGCCACTCGACAATCGGATCTGCTTATGCAGAACACTCCCCCACTTGATGATACATGCACACGGTGGACACATATATCCCACTCCATGACTACTGCTGCCGAGGAGGTATTCGGTTACTACCAACCTCTGAGGAATGAGTGGTATGATCAGGAGTGTTGCAACGTTACCGCAGAGAAAGACGTTGCCTACAGAAAACCCTGCGTGCAGGCGCAACGCGAGCTGTTAAGGAGCGGTACAGAGAGAAAAGGAGTGCAGAGAGACGTCTTTCCAGGCGCAAGAAGAGGGAACTGGAAAGACACGAGTGTCAGGAGATAGAGATGTGTACCGACAAGAATGAGACTCGAAAATTCTTCGAAAAGCTCAAGCTCCTGAGTGGCGGTTTAAACCCCGGAGCCTATTCTTGTCGTGATGGAAATGGGAATCTGGTTACAATGTCCAGAGTGTACTGAGCCTATGGCGGGAACACTTCTACACGTTACTCAATGGCTATGCTAAAAACAATTCCGCCAGTGGAGAATGCCCGATAACCCCAATTACAGATGATGGTGTTGATGTTCCACCACCCGACTATGACGAGGTTGAAACGGCAATTTTAAGGCTGAAGAACAACAAAGCTGCAGATGCTGATGGCCTGCCTGCCGAGTTGTTTAAGACCGGAGGCGATGAGCTGTTCGCCTGCATGCACCAGCTCATAAGCAGAATATGATCGGATGAAAACATGTCTGATGATTGGAGGCCCAGTGTTCTCTGTACCGTACATAAAAAAGGAGACCCCACAATTTGCGCCAACTACCGTGGAATAAGATCATCGCATACAAGGTCCTATCGAGTGTATTGTGTGAAAGAATGAAGTCCATGCTCAACAACCTGATTGGGCCAAGATCCAAGAAAAGCAGATCGACACACACCACCTATTTGTTGATTATAAAGCCGCTTTCGACAGTCCCGTAAGGGATTACCTCTACGCAACAATGTCTGAGTTCGGTATTCCAGCAAAGCTCATTCGACTTTGTAGAATGACACTGCATAACTCCTGTTGTGCAATGAAAACTGGGAAGGACCTCTCCGCACCGTTTAATACCGAATGGGGTTTCAGACAAAGTGATTCGTTATCGTGCGACTTCTTTAATCTTATTATGGAGACAATTATACGAGCTGCTGATCTACGACATAATGACACTATCTTCAACAAAAGTGTCATGCTGTTGGCGTATGCCGACGATATTGATATAATCGGTGCAGCATGCTCAGAATTGGAAAGAGTTGGTGGCGAGTACTAAATAAGATACAACCATGAGCTGTACGAGCTATATGCCGATATTGGCATAGTCAAGCGCATCAAAATCCAGCGGATGTGCTGGCTAGGTCATATCGAGCGAATGAAAGAACACGATCCAGCTAAGAAGGTGTTATCTTCGGAACCCGCTGCTGGAGGACGACGCAGAAGAGGAAGGCCTAACCTCCGGTGGAAAGACCAAGTACTGGAGATCCTAACGGCGTTTGGAATTTCTGACTGGCGCCATCTAGCGAAGAACAGAGATGGCTGGCGCAGCATATTATATTCGGCCTAAATCGATATTCGGTTGTTGGGGCCATATAAGTATATATATATATATATATATATATATATATATATATATATATATATATATATATATATATATATATATATTATATATAAATATATATATATATATATATATATATATATATATATATATATAAATATATATATATATATATATATATATATATATAAATATATATATATATATATATATACATATATATATATATATATATATATATATATATATATTGTTGGTTTTAAAGTTGAAAAATCGCGGGTGTTATTATTCATTTATCGACATAAACAACACAACATCATTCGCAGCAGCAGCAGCAGAAACACAAAATACATCACCACCCACAACCTCAATATACAACAACAGCATTGAACTAACAAATATCCCCGCACTCACACACACACGAGTCCACCTGGCACCCCATCCCTCACACAGTCATTTTTTGGTCCTTCGAGCCGGATCGGCTCGCAACGATTATTAAGCAAATCTTGCCACCCCAGGTACGTGCATTCCATGCATTTTATGTAACCACATACATATATCTCTCCAAGCGTATGTTATTGCTTACATAATCCATACATACATAAATTGCATAAACCCGATACGTATACATGTATATTATACTCCTGGTTATCATAAAATCATAAAATTTGGATCAAACCAGTTGGTTTTTGTTTTTTTAATCTCCCGCTCTTTCTTGAGAAATACGTATATGTACATGCATTTGAGTTCAAATCCCATCTACAAATCTCATCTGAAGTAATATACCACTATATTTGTTGTTGCATTAAGTGATTCTCAGATCACCCTCTCATACCATCACAAATCTCTCTACGAGAGTTAAGATAAATCGATCGTTATCACAGCAATAAAAAAAAGGAAAGGCGATCCCTTGTTTTTGCCTTTTTTTGTTTTGGATTTATACATGAAAATATATGCATTCCCAATAATTACAAACTAACTTCGCAAACTAACAACAATATATCGTATATTGTTTGGTAAAACATTCACACTTCTCGAATACAAATTGTTGCTTTTCCCCTCATAATAATAATTAATATAGTGAAGAAAAAAAAACAATATTACGAATATTTGTCCTCCCATTTCGTTATAATTTTGCTTGGCTTACATGCAAGGACAACAACAGTGTTTTTTGTACAAATTCGTATGCAATTACCTGTTGTTGTTGACACTTGCAATTAATTTCCCTATTGTGATTTATGCGTATCCATAAACCACCAACAACAAGTACACCCAAAAGCAAGCAATAAAGGTATTTCGTCATCATACGCAACAACAAAGTGTATTGATTTGTCTCGGCCTAAGTACCTGCATTTGATTATAAATATAGCGGTACTATATTATAACTAAATATCGTTCTCCCAATTTTTGGTTTTGTACATTAAGTTTTCGTTTTCGAGAGAAAAGTCCTACGCAAGATCTTTGGACCTATTTGCGTTGGTGGCGAGTACCGAATAAGGTACAACCATGAGCTGTACAAGCTGTATGCCGATATTGACATAGTAAAGCGCATCAAAATCCAGCGGCTGCGCTGGCTAGGTCATGTCGAGCGAATGGAAGAACACGCTCCAGCTAAGAAGGTGTTATATTCGGAACCCGCTGGAGGACGACGCAAAAGCGGAAGACCAAACCTCCGGTGGAAAGACCAAGTACTGGAGAACCTGACGGCGCTTGGAATTTCTAACTGGCGCCAGCTAGCGAAGAACAGAGATGGCTGGCGAAGCATGTTATTTTCGGCCTAAATCGATATTCGGTTGTTATGGCCAGATAAGTAAGTAAGTAACATTAACAACAAATATAAGTGCATTGTGCTTTATACTAGAAGTAATATAACAATAACAATTGTATACTATTTTCTATTGGAAAACACCCAGGGAGAAAAATAGTCACTCTCGACACTAAGTTGCTACAGTGCGAACAAATATAATATAATTTATTTCTTGGTGAGAGATAATATAATACAAGTTCTGGAAAGTAGAATACAGTGGTTCCCAAACTATTATTCGGTCCCGCAGTTATATTGCTATACACATACCTACGTGTATTTTATATAAAAATATCGTACTCCCATATGTTTGCCCACTGGTTTCACTTAACTTCACTGAGGAAGACTACGTCTTTCGGATTAATCTCTTGCCGGGCACATTTTGGAAACCCATTTTTTTTATAAATCGTGCGAACAGGCAACTTAACTCCAGATTTCCCAGCAATTCTCTCTCATTTTCAAACTTTATCCCGTATTATATCTGTGATTCTACAATTGCTAATAGGATGTCAACTTACGATCTCTTCAGAGCTACAGTGGAAGATATTATTGAATTTGATAGCAATTTTCATGCCATCAACCCAGAAGCTCATAACAAAATTAGCTTGGAGTCACAAAAAAAGCAATTCCATTCCCTATGGAGTGATTGAAAAACAGCATATTACCCTCTTATGACAGAGGAAGTAGCTGAAGGTGTTGACGTTAATCAAATTAAAAAGGCATATACGGAGTGCCTAACCTCTTATGTCCGGTGCCTCTCTACAATCAACGCTAATCTTCACGAGTTGAGTTCCGAAGTGGTACCTCCCGCAGTTTCCTCTTCTCCCGCTGAAAATATACCCCGTCACCCGCATTCACCCGCAAACACTGAACATTTATCCCCCGCAATAAAGCTGCCTCCATGTGACACTAAGTGTTTTTCGGGCGATTATGTTTCCTGGCCAAGCTTCCGAGATATGTTTACGGCATTATACCGTAATAACCCCCGTCTGTCGCCAGTGTAAAAATTTTACCAGTTGCTACAAAAAACCCGAGGTGAAGCACATAGCATCATTCAGTCTACTCCCTTGACTAATGATGGCTTCGCACTAGCTTGGCATAATCTCGAGGAGAGATAGAAAATAAGAAAATTCTCGTCAACTTACAGTTGAAATCCCTTTTCACTCTCCAACCGGTAACTCAAGTCACTGGGACGCTATTTTTGTTTACTTGTGTTCCACAAACTCCCGTATACCACCTTGTGTCTTTGGGAGCAATCATTAAAAAATAAACATAAAAGCCCTAATTTGAGCGACTTCGATGCCTTTCTTACAGATCGGTATCAGACTTTGGAGTCAGTCGCAGATATCCGAAGTGGAGTTCGGCAATCCAGCCAACTACAAAACCGGCAACCCAGCCGATTTACCATTCCCAATCATCCAAATCGTCCTCCGGTCGACTCATGGAGGATAAACGCATATCATGTAACCGTAACCAATCGCGATTGTCCATTGTGCGAAAAAACACACCCTCTTCGTCATTTTCCCGATTTTCTGAAGTTATTGGTTGATGAACGCTACAGTGTAGTTAAAGAACACAAACTGTGTACCAACTCTTTCGCCAACTCTCACAATTATAATAACTGTAAAAGCCGGTTTACGTGCTCATCGTGCCGACAAAGGCACAATTCCCTACTTCACAATGCTTCCAGCACTCGCTATGAGGTAACTCCCGCGTCAACTCCCACTGAAACATCAGCTGAATGTTCTTGTCAACGTACTTGCACTTCTCAGCTGCAAAGGAAAAATGCAATACAACTTTGGATACTGCTCCCATCACGACAATCCTCAATCCAATTAAACCGACATCCCGCAGAGCGGTTTCTTCATTCCATACTGGAATAAGTTTCTTTAAACTCCCCTGTTCGTCTCACGATGCTCGAAGCACTACGGATCAGACACAAGTGAATAATCGACAACATCCGAAATGTCCCGATAACACCCCATCAACCATTAAAACTGTTACTGCGATCACAAATACAGCTGCCCATTATGTAGAGGCATGCACCCGCTGCGACAATGTACAAATTTCTCCAAACTCACAATTGAAGAGAGAATATTCTTTGTGCATCAACATAAAATTTGCAGCAACTGCTTGGCAACATCACATACCGTTGCAAAGTGCCACAGCAAGTTTTCACGCCGTCTTTGTGGAAAGCAACATAATTCACTGCTTCACAGAGCACGGCATGACCCTAATCCGAAGTTTAATGTTCGCCGTTTTTCAACTCTCTCTCCAGCTGCAAAAAATAGATCTTACAGATCTTGTAGAAAGCGAAATCAGTTACCTACCAGGACATCTACATTTCGTATTAACACATTTGCGACAACGGACCTCAACGAAAAAGTGAGTTCAAAGCATCACTTCCCAAAGAAGTCTCATTTATTCGACGATAGAAATGATTCACGAATGTCAACGCATTCTCCAAATACTGGCCCCTTACGATCACTATCACGGAAATGCTGATACGAGAATTGTGGCTCGGGCATTATATTACCTTTTGAAGCCACACCCGCATCATTTTTCCAACATTCTTGAAGATTATGTGATACTGACCATCATACGAATCCCTCTATCACTATGAACAGTTCTTCGTAACTACACTCATCAAGTTTGTTAGCTTCTACGAAGCATTAAAAGAACTGTGTGCTACCATAGTTTCTCTGCATATGAATGGGCTGAGGTGTTAACTTCCCAGTATCTGATACTTTTCATGACCCGAGTCAACCGTAGTAACGTCATGAACCCGAAGTTTCACATTATAGATCAGTCGGATGTATTACATACTCCGCTAATCCCGCCAATCTGGCATTTCTGATTATTATATGTGAACTATATGGAATATCTTCGTTGATTTTTCACGTGCTCTACGAGCCAATGAAGATAAATTTCTACGTACTATACACCCGATTTTTCGCAGAATCATTAAGATTTCCAGTGATTTTTAGTTTCTGTTCGAGACTTACCGTATACTCACTCTCACGAAGATGAACTCAGAGTATTTGATTATATTTTCATCAATGTACCATATCTCAACTTGATACTTGGGCAACTACGTTGACCCAAAATCCCGTACATCTGGTCTACGATCAGCCCTTATGGTTTTATACTCTCTACTAACCCTATCCATCTACGATGGAAGGAGAAGTAGTTTGAGAAGCCACTTACGACGATATTCAATAGAATGGTGAATTCAATTATCACTCCTTAGAGAAAGGTTGTTCAATCAACGAGAAAATTTGTACTCGAATGCCAATGAATTCGACCCCTTATAAAACTGACCTCCCGAGATTATTGTCACGTAAAATGTGACAAGAGAATTGTGGCTTGAAGCCACACCCGTATTATGTATCAACGTTTTGTCAGAGTACCCGATTCTGACCGTCATACGCATCCCTCTCTCCCGTTGTTCAGTTCACTGTAACTGCCTGATATAAATCACGAATTTCTAAAAAGCTTCGGTGAAACTATGCTCTAGCGTAGTTTACATGCGTTTGAATAATCCCATTTTCCACATTGTTTCCTGCATATTCATGAATCGAGTTGACGATCGAGTCATCATGAACCCAAGACACGCAGATTCTATCCGAGTTTAGAACGTGTCACGAGCATTATATATTCTAGCACTCCCGACAAGCTGAATTTGTTAATGTTACAATTGCTCTCCGAGCTCAAGGTTTGTCAACTAAATTGACTTTTCGAAACCCTTGATCTGGTCTACGACCAGCCCTGAGAATCTATTCACCTGAGATGGTGCGATCCAACCCCGATCCACACTCTACAATTAACATTCAACAATCAACATTCAATACTCGTTCCGAATCAGCAGTCAACATCTGTCATATTTCCCTGACGCCTTTTCTCATTCTTACCAAAGTAAAAATCTCGAATCCCGGCTTGAACTCCCTCACTGGTGATGCTGATCAACTTGAATGCGAATTGAATACAAAATCGCAATATTTTATAGTTAATTTTAAGTATTTTTAAGATTAACTTTAAGTATATGAAATACCATATTTTTATTTGTATTTACTTTTATTTAATTTTTTTTTTCTCATTCCCTCTGTCTCGGGTGGAGATTCCGTCTCTTTTGCAGTATTCCTTCAAGGGAGGCGGAATGTCTACGCCAGAAGAACGGTGTCGCGCACAGCCCCGTATAAAATTTTGCATGGGCTAGCAACCCTAATTTAATTCTATATCGTCTCGCTATTTTTCACTCTCCCTCCTTTTCTCTCTTTTGCTCTCCCGATCTTTTCTTTTCACTGCTTTTTTATTTTACTATTATTGTTGATATAAACTCCATATCAAAAAGAAGTACGTGTTTTCTGAAAATATTAAATTAAAATTTATAAACAAAACAAAAAATAAAAACCCGGTTTCTCGAGAAGTGCGCTATATATTTCCCATCCCGATACCCGATGTACATGTAAGTTTCACTTTAGTAAATAATAAATAATATAATAATAAAAAAATAAAGTGCATAGTATTTAATTTATATAAAAGTGGGAAAGAAGTGTTTCTTTTCATCACAATAACAACTACATCATCGTCATCCACACCTCTGCCGCCACCACAGCTTGTAGGCAAGTGCACCACATCGCAGCAAGCCCACCGGCACTCCCGCTCGCTCCCGCTGAACATATATATATATATATATATATATATATATATATATATATATATATATATATATATATATATATACATATATACATATATATATATATAAATATATATATACATATATATATACATATATATATATGGCATTAACAGCAGTAATGACGTCAGCGTGGAGAATATGCGTAGGATAACTCTTGCTAACAGGTGTTACTTTGGGCTGAGTAAGCAATTGAAAAGTCGAGCCCTCTCTCGAAGAACGAAAACTACACTCTACAAGTCTCTCATCATGCCTATCCTAACATATGGCGCTGAAGCCTGGACAATTTCCACCTCGGATGAGCGAATACTTGGAGTTTTCGAGAGAAAAGTACTACGCAAGATCTTTGGACCTATTTGCGTTGGTGGCGAGTACCGAATAAGGTAACACCATGAGCTGTACAAGCTGTATGCCGATATTGACATAGTAAAGCGCATCAAAATCCAGCGGCTGCGCTGGCTAGGTCATGTCGAGCGAATGGAAGAACACGCTCCAGCTAAGAAGGTGTTATATTCGGAACCCGCTGGAGGACGACGCAAAAGAGGAAGACCAAACCTCCGGTGGAAAGACCAAGTACTGGAGTACCTGACGGCGCTTGGAATTTCTAACTGGCGCCAGCTAGCGAAGAACAGAGATGGCTGGCGAAGCATGTTATTTTCGGCCTAAATCGATATTCGGTTGTTATGGCCACATAACAACAACAACATATATATATATATATATATATATATATATATATATATATATATATATACAAATATATACAAATATATACATATATATATATATATATATATATATATATATATATATATATATATATATATATATATACATATATATATACATATATATATATATATATATATATATATATATATATATACATATATATATATACATATATATATATATACATATATATATATATATATATATATATGTGGCACTTAAAGCCCCAAAGGGCTCATTGGCCGAGCTTCTCTTCCATTACTGTTGTGCGTCTTAAATTTGGACAGTATTAGAAGGGACCTACTTATTTTAGCCGGTTCCGAACGGCAGAACACTTGTGACATCACTTTTTCTGAGCTTTGTCACAGAGTTCTTTAAGAAGCTTTTTCATGGCAAGTTGTTACTGTCGGAAGAATTGCCAATTGCTTGCCGACAGGTGGGTACCATTCGAAAGAAAAATCTTATCGATATTAAATTTATTACGCATCAGCCGGGGATTGAACCACGACCTACAGATCAGAAGGCGAACACACTAACCCCTGAGCTACGACACCTACAAGTATCTGAGAACAATTTTGATGTAAAATGTTCTACCATTATATAAAGGGTTATCCATTTCGCGGTTTCAAAAGTATAGGGCTAGAATTCGACATCTGTCAAACTGAGTTGTTAAAACAATTTCTTTCTTTTTCAGTTCAAAGTCTGACATTTGCGAAAATGGATCGGTTAACTATCGCACAACGCATTAAAATTGTAAAAACCTACTACAAAAATGGTGATTCTGCCACAGCCACATATCGTGCTTTAAGAGGAGATTATGGTTTACATAATCGTCCAACTACGCAAGCAATTGGCAAAATTGTGAAGAAATATGAAGAGACTGGATCGGTTACAGATATTGTAAGGCCTGTGCATCATCGTTTCGCTCGTACCACCGAAAATATCGCTGCTGTAAGTGAAAGTGTTGCCGAAGACCCGAATGTGTCGATTCCTCGTCGTTCTCAGGAATTAGGACTGTCTTACGGCACATTATGGCGTATTTTGCATTTGGATCTACACCTACACCTACATCTACACATCCATATAAAATCCAGCTCACACAACAACTGAATCCAGCTGACCATTCACAACGTCGTAGATACGTCGAATGGGTGCTTGAACAACAGGCGGTGGACGGCGATTCTTCGAACAAAATTTTCTTCAGCGACGAAACACATTTCTCACTCGGTGGGTATGTTAACAAACAAAATTGTCGTATTTGGGGTTCTGAGAATCCTCAAGTAATTGAAGAGAGGCCACTACATCCACAAAAAGTCACTGCTTGGTGCGATCTTTGGTCCGGAGGTGTGATTGGACCTTACTTCTTCGAAAACGGCGATGGAACGACTGTCACCGTCAATTCGGAGCGTTATGGTCATATGATAACCGACTTTTTTTGCCTGCTATTGAAGAATACGACTTAGAGAATATGTGGTTTCAACAAGACGGTGCCACATGCCACACAACTCGAGCGAATATGGCTTTATTGCAAGAGAAATTTTCTGGCAGCGTAATTTCTCGTCGTGGCGATATCAAGTGGCCACCAAGATCATGCGATTTGACACCGCTTGACTTTTTTTTGTGGGGCTACGCGAAACATCGTGTTTATGCAGATAAACCTTTAACTCTTGAGCACCTAAAAACCAACATTCGTCACGTTATGGCTGAGATACCGCCCAATATGTGTCAAAAAGTGGTCGAAAATTACCTCAAAAGAATCGATGCTTGCAACAATTCGCGTGGTGGTCATTTAAATGATGTAGTATTTCACACATAATGTCAACGTTCAAACTTTATAATAAAAAAGAAATATCATGATAAAAAATATTTTATATGTGTTTTATTTACATTTACTTTTGAAACCGCAAAATGGATAACCCTTTATAACAAAAATTTTTGGCATGTTGTAGCGTGTAATGACCTCATTGTAAAAAGCTTTTGCTACCGTGCTAGATTCTACATCCGGAATGGCTACACAAATAAAAAATGTTTTAAAATCATCTTAGAAAGTAAGAATGTACTTATTTCCGATGTGGTTTCTTGAAGAATTCTCACCATATCAATATAAACCTTTTCTTGATCTTGAATGCGTCGGTCAATATCATTGGCATTTTGGTAAGCCTTATTAATTTGTGCATTTCTTTCAAGTTTTGACAGATTCCTTAATTTGGTTACGCATACCTTTCCATTTATACGGATAGAATGTCAGTTTTATTCAGAACTACTGTGAGAGCTGGTATCTATTGCTAGTAGATATAAGCAAATCAAAACTTGCACCTAATGCAGTGGTTCTAAGGCCAATCAACAATGAATGTTGTTGCGAAAATTATATTCAAATTTTTATTAAAGTTTTATTGAAATTTAGCTAAGTAACCGGCTAATATAAATAATTTCCATCTAATGCTGTCCAAATTTAATACGCACAACAGTATTGAAAGAAAAGCTCGGTGGTATCTCTATGGGCACATAAAAAACCCCCCCAATGAAAAAAACAAATATGCCTCGGATAAGGACTACCGCTTTTGTTGATGACCCCCGCAAACGAAAAAAGGACAATGATTTACGGATATGCACCTGGAATGTCCGGTCCCTTTATAGGGAGGGTGCCTCTATCCAGCTGGTTGGTGTCCTCCAAAAATACAGAGCTGACACCACCGCTCTCCAGGAAATGCGATGGACAGGACAGGGCTGTTCCAAAAGAGCGTCCTGTGACATCTACTACAGTTGTCATGCTGAAAGGCACGAATTAGGATGTGGATTTTTGGTCAGCAAGAGACTACACCATCTTGTCTCACAGTTCACGCCTGTGAACGAACGGCTGGCCACAATCCGCATCAAGGCAAAATTCTTCAACATCAGCCTTATATGTGCCCACGCTCCGACAGATGAGAAGGACAATGTGACCAAGGAGAGCTTCTTTCAGCGCTTCAAAGAAGCTTATGACCGCTGCCCCCGCCACGATATCAAAATCGTGCTTGGCGACTTTAATGCCAGGGTGGGCAAGGAAGGAACTTTTGGTCCAACTGTCGGAAAATTCAGCCTCCACCAGAACACCTCCGATAACGGAATGAGGCTGATCGACTTCGCCGCAGCACGAAACATGGTAATTGGTGCTACCAGATTCCAGCATCTCGATATCCACAAAGCGACATGGCTGTCTCCAGATCAACGTACAAGAAACCAAATTGATCATGTGGTGATTGACGGAAGGCATGCTTCCAGTGTGATGGACGTGAAATCGATCCGTGGTGCCAACATCGACTCGGATCACTACCTTGTTGCAGCTAAGGTGCGCACACGTTTATGTGTGGCAAATAACAAGAGAAGTCCCAGACAGAGAAAGCTCGACGTCAGTAAGCTGCGATCACCAGAGACAGCAGATGCATTTTCCACTCGACTATCGGATCTGCTTATGCAGAACACTCTCCCACTTGATGATACATGCGCACGGTGGACACATATATCCCACTCCATGACTACTGCTGCCGAGGAGGTAATCGGTTACTATCGGCCTCTAAGGAATGAGTGGTATGATCAGGAGTGTCGCGACGCTACCGCAGAGAAAGACGCTCCCTACAGAAGAACCCTGCGTGCAGGTGCAACGCGAGCTGTTAAGGAGCGGTACAGAGAGAAAAGGAGTGCGGAGAGACGTCTTTTCAGGCGCAAGAAGAGGGAGTTGGAAAGACGCGAGTGTGAGGAGATAGAGATGTGTACCGACAAAAATGAGAATCCAAAATTCTTCGAAAAGATCAAGCGCCTAAGTGGAGGTTTAAATCCCGGAGTCTCTTCTTGTCGTGATGGAAATGGGAATCTGGTTACAGATGTCCAGAGTGTACTGAGCCTATGGAGGGAACACTTCTCCACGTTACTGAATGGCGATGCTACGAAAAATTCCGTCAGTGGAGGAGATTGCCCGATAACCCCAATTACAGATGATGGCGTTGATGTCCCACCACCCGACTATGACGAGGTTGAAACGGCCATTTTAAGGCTGAAGAACATCAAAGCTGCAGGTGTTGATGGCCTGCCTGCCGAGTTGTTTAAGACCGGAGGCGATGAGCTGCTCACCCGCATGCACCACCTCATAAGCAGAATATGGTCGGATGAAAGCATGCCTGATGATTGGAGGCTCAGTGTTCTCTGTCCTGTACATTAAAAAGGAGACCCCACAATTTGCGCCAACTACCGTGGAATAAGTCTCCTGAGCATCGCATACAAGGTTCTATCGAGCGTACTGTGTGAAAGGTCGAAGCCTATGCTCAGCAACCTGATTGGACCTTATCAGTGTGGCTTCAGACCTGGTAAATCCACCATCGACCAGATTTTCACACTGCGCCAAATCCTGGAGAAGACCCAAGAAAAACAGATCGACACACACCACCTATTTGTTGATTATAAAGCCGCTTTCGACAGTCCGGTAAGGGATTACCTCTACGCAACAATGTCTGAGTTCGGTATTCCTGCAAAGCTCATTCGACTTTGTAGAATGACACTGCATAACTCCAGTTGTGCAGTGAAAATTGGGAAGGACCTCTCCGCACCGTTTAGTACCGAACGGGGTTTCAGACAAGGTGATTCGTTATCGTGCGACTTTTTCAATCTTATTATGGAGAAAATAATACGAGCTGCTGATCTACGACATAATTGTACTATCTTCAACAAAAGTGTCATGCTGTTATCGTATGCCGACGATATTAACATAATCGGCATGAACACGCGAGCAGTCAGTGCAGCATTCTCAGAGTTGGAAAGAGAGTCACGTCTGATGGGTTTCACGGTGAACGAGGGCAAGACGAAGTATCTAGTGTCAACAAACAAAGAGTCCCGGCGTCTTGGACAGCACGTCACTGTTGACAACTACGCTTTTGAAGTAGTAAGGGACTTTGTCTATCTTGGAACCAGCATTAACAGCAGTAATGACGTCAGCTTGAAGATCATGCGTAGGATAACTCTTGCTAACAGGTGTTACTTTGGGCTGCTGAGTAAGCAATTGAGAAGTTGAGCCCTCTCTCGAAGAACGAAAACTACACTCTACAAGTCTCTCACCATGCCTGTCCTAACATATGGCGCTGAAGCCTGGACAATTTCCACCTCGGATGAGCGAATGCTTGGAGTTTTCGATAGAAAAGTCCTACGCAGGATCTTTGGACCTATTTGCGTTGGTGGCGAGTACCGAATAAGGTACAACCATGAGCTGTACGAGCTGTATGCCGATATTGACATAGTAAAGCGCATCAAAATCCAGCGGCTACGCTGGCTAGGTCATGTCGAGCGAATGGAAGAACACGCTCCGGCTAAGAAGGTGTTATATTCGGAATTTTTAACTGGCGCCAGCTAGCGAAGAACAGAGATGGTTGGCGAAGCATGTTATTTTCGGCCTAAATCGATATTCAGTTGTTATGGCCACATAAGTAAGTAAGTATATATATATATATGTATATATAAATATATATACATATATATATATATATATATATATATATATACATATAAATATATATATAAATATATATATATGTATATATATATATATATATATATATATATATATATAAATATATATATAAATATATATATATGTGTATATATATATATATATATATATATATATATATATATATATATATATATAAATATATATATATAAATATATATATATATGTCTACGCCAGGAAATTACGTCGTGCGCACTGTCTGGTGGATTTGGTGTCACCTTTATAGAAGGCGAGTTGCACCCCTGTTTTTAATCGATGTTCAGCATTCCATTTGGTTATTTGTTCTTTCTTTTCTAACTTACTTGATTTTCCCGACACGAGTAGTGCGCGTTTTTTTTTTTGTTCTTTTGTATCTCGAGGGTTTTTTGTGTATTATTATATAATTAAACTTATCTCTGTCGAACATATTTAATAATAATTTAATATTTCGTATATATCCCGTATATATATTTATTGTAATAAATAAACGCATATATATATCTCGCGTTTTTTTTTTGTGTACAAAGTGAAATACATAAGAAACAATTGGTTTGCAATTTATGTGCTTTTCTCTTTCATCTCAACACGGAATTTCTTTCGAGAAAGAAATTAGTTAAATAAATAAAAATTTGACTTAAACATATATCTTGAATAATGGTATTGGCCACCAACGAAAGGCTTAATAATTCTGAAGGTGATAAAAAGTGTGCTGATGCGAATACAACAACTACCACAAGTAGCAGCGGCACCACCATTACATCACCGTATCAATAACAAGAACAATTAATAAAAAGAACAAATGGAAGAATATCAACAGCGACAACAACAGCAAAATTTGTCATCAATTATCTATAGCAATAATCTGAAATTGGAAAAGATGATAGCGAAAAATATGTCACCCGAAATGAGCGAACTGATGGACACCACATTAACAAACCTTATATAAGTGGATCACAAGAAACAACATCAACATGGAAACAACATCAACAACTCCGAAAACATCGGAAACAAGTAGATTTTTATTATTTATTATTTATTATTTCATTATTTAAAAACGGTTAATCAAAAATAACTTTAATTTATTAGAAGGTAAGAAGCAGTCGGTAATTGTGGTAGCAGAAATATCAACACACCGGCATCTCTCTCACTTACACATTTTTTGGTCCTTCGAGCCGGATCGGCTCGCAACCATGGTTGAGGAAGAGAAAAGGGAAAAAACACATTTTTCGAATTTGAGGGTGGTCCTGGATTTTCTGTGGTTCTCGGCAACCCAGTCAGCCACATAATTGGCAACCCAGCCAGCCACGGGAGCGGCAACCCCGCCTTAAACCGAATCGGCAACCGTTCTTTATTTATTATTAATATTATATTTATAAAATAATCTTAATTGCTCTAATTTATTTTTCATAAATTCCTACTTTTGATGTGATATTAATTTTAATTTAATTTTATATTTAATATTAATTTTAATTTACTTCATTTAGAAAATTAATTTATATTTTTCTATTTCTCTCTCCCTCTCTCTGCCTTCATCTCACTCCCTCCCTCTCCGTCTCTGGTGTAGGCTTTGCGTCTCCATTGAAGTAATCCTGCAAGAGGGGCGGAATGTCTACGCCAGAAAATTTCGTCGCGCGCGCTGTCTGGTGGATTTGGTGCCACCTTTATTACAAGGCAAGAAGCAGTCGGCGGTTGAAGTATCATTTTATACCTGCCAAAATCCCAACAAAAAAAATTAACATCAAATTTCCAATATATCATTTTCTACTCAGTTATTAGTCAAGGTGCCATAGCTCAGTGGTTAGTGTGTTCGCCTTCTGATCTGTAGGTCGTGGTTCAATCCCCGGCTGATGCGTAACAAATTTAATATCGATAAGATTTTTCTTTCGAATGGTACCCACCTGTCGGCAAGCAATTGGCAATTCTTCCGACAGTAACAACTTGCCATGAAAAAGCTTCTTAAAGAACTCTGTGACAAAGCTCACAAAAAGTGATGTCACAAGTGTTCTGCCGTTCGGAACCGGCTAAAATAAGTAGGTCCCTTCTAATACTGTCCAAATTTAAGACGCACAACAGTAATGGAAGAGAAGCTCGGCCAATGAGCCCTTTGGGGCTTTAAGTTCCACATATTTATTTTATTTTTTAAGTTTTTATTAGTCAAATGGTCTAATGAGAGTTTAAGTACAGCGGTTAATATATTTACCGTATGATCAGTATGATTTTGAATTGAGAACCACTAGATGGCGTATTGAGTAATTAATAGAAACAAGTATATTAACGCGAGTAAAAAAAAATATTGTTTCCTTTGTATCGGCTTCAAGCGCCACTACAATTTCCCCCGGCCGAAATCAGATTTGGAGGAGGGTTAAGAGAACGTAACCCACACAATTGTGATACCGCTTGAAGAAAAAAACAAAAATACTAACAAAGGTGATGGTTTACTGACGAATATCTTTACAATGATATGTACCAATAGGACGACCGTTTAAATCTTCTAGTTCATAATAATTATTTCCCAACTTGCTTCGAACTCTTGCTTTTACAAACGAAGGTACTAACTTCTCATTGTAACCTTGTTCAAAATTGCTTTGCCAGAAATTTCTCCTATATACTTCTTGGCCAACACTATACGATATCTCTCGCGAGCGAAGATTGTAATTTCTCTCATTCCGTTCATAATGCATTTTCATGACATCAAATGCATTTTTGCGTACAATTTCTAAAGCATCCTCTCTATTAAAATTAACACCTCTATCATCAAGCATCTGCAGCTGTCTGAGTAAAACGTATGTATTACCATTCGTGATAATGTGTTGTCCAAATGCCATAAAGTATGGTGAGGTACCAATTGCCATGTACAGAGAAGAACGTAGAGAACAAACAATGAGACTCCGATTTTCGTCCCAGTTCTTTGATTAAGTTTCACATACGCTCGAATAGCTGATATTATAGAACGATTAACGCGTTCTGATGCATTGCCTTATGGGGAGTGCACAGCAGTGTAAGTATGGTTAACACTATAACTTTGAAGAAGTAAGTTAATTAAGTTAGATTTGATCTGTGACACATTATCAGAAACCATTGTTTCGGGTACACTAAACACATAAAATAGCTCTTCTTCTATATATTTTGTGACCACATCAGCGGTAAATTTTTTTACATGTTTTAAAAAGAGAAATTTGGAAAAATGACCTAATACAATAAAAATTCCTATATTACCTGAACGTGTTCTTGGATAAAGACCAAGAAAATCTACATATAATTTTTGGAAGAATCTATGAGTTTCTGTTGTTTTACCCATTGGAGGACTTAGTACATGATTTGGAGATTTAGTGCATTTGCATATTTCACACGCGTTGACGTAAGATTTTACATCCTTAACCAAACCTGGCCAAAAATAGTAACGACGAATTCTTTCAAGCATCTTGTTGATGCCTCCATGTGCTGACAATTTGCTATCATGCGACTTCTCCAATATATCATTTACCATACCTCTTGGTATCCATAACTCCCATACCAAGTCGTCATGAAGTTGCTCTCCATTTGAGTGCTCTGCACGTCTATACAAGCAAATATCAATCCCTAGTAATTCCGGATATTTGCTCTGGTTTTCGGTTACTTTCTTAATTAGGTCCATATATTCGTCCGATTGAAAATAAGTTGAATCTAAATCAACGTAAACCCCACTGTCATTACTTAATGTAGACAAATCCTCTACATTAACGTGCGACAATGCATCAGGTACAATATTCGGATTACCACTTCTACGATGAATAGTGAAACGGTAACCCTGTAATTTGAGAACCCAACGAGCTAGAATAGAATTTAAGTCGGACTGTGACATTAACCATTTAAGGGATGCATGATCAGTTATGACCGTAAAGTCATGTCCTTCTACATATGCACGAAATTTCTTTAAACTCATCATTGCTGCTAAGCACTCTTTTTCAGTAACTGAATAGTTGCGCTGAGCACGGTTCAATTCCTTGGACATGAATGCTGTTGGACACACATCACGTTCGTCATCTAACTGTGTGACGACACCACCGATTCCTGTTGCGTTGCAATGTATATAAAATGGTTTTTCAAAATCAGGACTATGCAAAACAGGAGCACTACTCAACAATACCATCCCGACATGTCCAAAATCGTCTTATTTGTCTCACAGATCTGGGAGTCGGAGATTTGATAATGGCGGACACTTTATCCGGATCTGTACGAATGATCCCCTTCCCAACCACGTGACCAAGATAGCGGACTTCACCAAGGCAGAATTTGCTTCTATCAACGACAATGGTTAATCCCGACATGCGTAAGTGTTGGGCAACTTCTGTATGCACTTTCAAATGTGTATTGAAATCTTTTGAAACGACCAGTAAATCATAAAAATACACAAAGACTTCCGTTCTCAAATGGTGCTGTGTACTATTTTTCCACAACACTCACTAAGTACCTAATGGCTAGACTCAAGGATGTAATGCACAAGATTCGCACCAAGACCTAAGCTCCTAATTATCCACAGAGACTATCACATTAGTTAGCTGAAATAAAATAATTATACTTTATCAATTATACGATACTTGCGATTTTGGGTTTTCGCTTTATACCTGGTATTACTTTCAATTTTACACTTTTACGCTAATACTGGAGGTCCTCGTAAGGATCGCAGTATTTACAATTTCTTACACTTTTACACTAATACTGGAGGGCCTCGCAAAGCCTCGCTAGCACTTCACAACTCGGTACAAGACTCACAACTGAAAAAGCCACTGCCTTCAGTAAGCTGGCAGCTTATATTTCTAATACTAGCCACATATCAATCTACCCACATACCAACATATAACATACAATAATACATTCATACCACATGTGTGTATGTGTGTATGTATGTACGTATGTGCACGATCGATGCACTCCACATGTGCTTACATAGGTATGCTTACGTAAGTGCAGAACTACGAATTGTGTGGGAAAGTGCTTTGTCAGCTTTTTCACACCCAACTGCAACTCAGTTGGCTCAATGTTCTGGCATTCCACAATTATAATTAATATTAGTATGGATTGTGTATATCACAACTTCGAGCAATGTTTCACTTTTGTTTCACAGGATATTAAACCCTTTACAAGTGTACACTCAGTAGCAAACACGCGCTAACTCACTCTTCGAGTTATCTTAATCCACTAGATATAATAACTCACTGACTGCATTCATTTCAGGCCTTGTCGTAGTTTATATATCCTAAAATATATATCATAGTTTTCAATTTAACCCCATTTTAGTATAAAAGAATTTCTGAAGAAATGGCAATTTCTTAAGTAGGTCAATTCATTGCAATTTCTTCAGTAGGTCATATTTATAACATATTTTTAGTAAGTCATCATTATTATTTGTAGTTAATACTTTTTGTTCTAAATATTGTGCATGCGTTCAATATTATGTATGCCCGGTTATTGCTTATTTTGTTTTTTCTTTTTGGCTTTTTTTTTCTTTTCACTGTGTATGGTTGTTGTATTATTTTATAATCATATAGCGGGGTACGCTGACCCGTTGGTTCTTTTACTATTGTTTATTATTTTATTCATTATTTTTTCTTCGTTCTTTGTTTTTCATGATTGTGAAATTGTTCCACAATCATACAGTGAGGTACGATGACGCTGACCATGCATTTTTATAAATATACTACAACCCAACGCTTTTATTGATGACCCCCACAAACGAAAAAAGGACCACGATTTACGGATATGCACCTGGATTGTCCGATCCCTTTATAGGGAGGGTGCCTCTATCCAGCTGGTTGATGTCCTCGAAAAATAGAGAGCTGACATCACCGCTCTCCAGGAAATGCGATGGACAGGACAGGGCTGCTCCAAAAGAGCGTCCTGTGACATCTACTACAGTTGCCATGCTGAAAGGCACGAATTAGGATGTTGATTTTTGTTCAGCAAGAGACTACGACATCTCGTCTCACAGTTCACGCCTGTGAACGAACGGCTGGCCACAATCCGCATCAAGGCAAAATTCTTCAACATCAGCCTTATATGTGCCCACGCTCCGACAGATGAGAAGGACAATGTGACCAAGCAGAGCTTGTTTCAGCCCCTCGAAGAAGCTTACGACCGCTGCCCCCGCCACGATATCAAAATCGTGCTTGGCGACTTTAATGCCAGGGTGGGCAAGGAAGGTACCTTTGGTCCAACTGTCGGAAAATTCAGCCTCCACCAGAACACCTCCGATAATGGAATGAGGCTGATCGACTTCGCCGCAGCACGAAACATGGTAATTGGTGCTACCAGATTCCAGCATCTCGATATCCACAAAGCGACATGTCTGTCTCCAGATCAACGTACAAGAAACCAAATTGATCATGTGGTGATTGACGGAAGGCATGCTTCCAGTGTGATGGACGTGAAATCGATCCGTGGTGCCAACATCGACTCGGATCACTACCTTGTTGCAGCTAAGGTGCGCACACGCCTATGTGTCGCAAATAACAAGAGAAGTCCCACACAGAGAAAGCTCGACGTCAGTAAGCTGCGATCACCAGAGACAGTAGATGCATTTTCCACTCGACTATCGGATCTGCTTATGCAGAACACTCCCCCACTTGATGATACATGCGCATGGTGGACACATATATCCCACTCCATGACTACTGCTGCAGGCGCATCGCGAGCTGTTAAGGAGCGGTACAGAGAGAAAAGGAGTGCAGAGAGACGTCTTTTCAGGCGCAAGAAGAGGGAGTTGGAAAGACACGAGTGTCAGGAGATAGAGATGTGTATCGACAAGAATGATACTCGAAAATTCTTCGAAAATATCAAGCGCCTGAGTGTAGGTTTAAATCCCGGAGCTTCTTCTTGTCGTGATGGAAATGGGAATCTGGTTACAGATGTTCAGAGTGTACTGAGCCTATGGAGGGAACACTTCTCCACGTTACTGAATGGCGATGCTACGAACAATTCCGCCAGTGGAGGAGAATGCCCGATAACCCCAATTACAGATGATGGTGTTGATGTTCCACCACCCGACTATGACGAGGTTGAAACGGCCATTTTAAGGCTGAAGAACAACAAAGCTGCAGGTGCTGATGACCTGCCTGCCGAGTTGTTTAAGACCGGAGGCGATGAGCTGCTCACCCGCATGCATCAGCTCATAAGCAGAATATGGTCGGATGAAAGCATGCCTGATGATTGGAGGCTCAGTGTTCTCTGTCCTGTACATAAAAAAGGAGACCCCACAATTTGCGCCAACTACCGTGGAATAAGTCTCCTGAGCATCGCATACAAGGTTCTATCGAGCGTACTGTGTGAAAGGTTGAAGCCTATGCTCAGCAACCTGATTGTACCGTATCAGTGTGGCTTCAGACCTGGTAAATCCACCATCGACCAGATTTTCACACTGCGCCAAATCCTGGAGAAGACCCAGGAAAAACAGATCGACACACACCACCTATTTGTTGATTATAAAGCCGCTTTCGACAGTCCGGTAAGGGATTACCTCTACGCAACAATGTCTGAGTTCGGTATTCCTGCAAAGCTCATTCGACTTTGTAGAATGACACTGCATAACTCCCGTTGTGCAGTGAAAATTGGGAAGGACCTCTCCGCACCGTTTAATACCGAACGGGGTTTCAGACAAGGTGATTCGTTATCGTGCGACTTCTTCAATCTTATTATGGAGAAAATAATACGAGCTGCTGATCTACGACATAATGGCACTATCTTCAACAAAAGTGTCATGCTGTTAGCGTATGCCGACGATATTGATATAATCGGCATGAACACGCGAGCAGTCAGTGCAGCATTCTCAGAGTTGGAAAGAGAGTCGCGTCGGATGGGTCTCACGGTGAACGAGGGCAAGACGAAGTATTTAGTGTCAACAAACAAAGATTCCCAGCGTCTTGGACAGCACGTCACTGTTGACAACTACGCTTTTGAAGTAGTAAGGGACTTTGTCTATCTTGGAACCAGCAATAACAGCAGTAATGACGTCAGCTTGGAGATCATGCGTAGGATAACTCTTGCTAACAGGTGTTACTTTGGGCTGCTGAGTAAGCAATTGAGAAGTTGAGCCCTCTCTCGAAGAACGAAAACTACACTCTATAAGTCTCTCATCATGCCTGTCCTAACACATGGCGCTGAATCCTGGACAATTTCCACCTCGGATGAGCGAATGCTTGGAGTTTTCGAGAGAAAAGTCCTACGCAAGATCTTTGGACCTATTTGCGTTGGTGGCGAGTACCGAATAAGGTACAACCATGAGCTGTACGAGCTGTATGCCGATATTGACATAGTAAAGCGCATCAAAATCCAGCGGCTCCGCTGGCTAGGTCATGTCGAGCGAATGGAAGAACACGCTCCAGCTAAGAAGGTGTTATATTCGGAACCCGCTGGAGGACGGCGCAGAAGAGGAAGACCAAACCTCCGGTGGAAAGACCAATTACTGGAGAACCTGACGGCGCTTGGAATTTCTAACTGGCGCCAGCTAGCGAAGAACAGAGATGGCTGGGGAAGCATGTTATTTTCGGCCTAAATCGATATTCGGTTGTTATGGCCACATAAGTAAGTAAGTAAATATATATATATAATATATATATATATACATATATATATATATATATATATATATATATATATATATATATACACATATATATATATATATATATATATATATATATATATATATATATATATATATATATATTCTGGTTGCACTGCAATACTTATTCGAGAGTCTTATGCAAAACACTGGATCTGGATTAACACTACTGCTATTTCAACTTAATTTATCTAATTCATTTTTCACCAAAATAAATGTACTTACCTGCTAAATATTTTGTCGTCAATTTCCATTTCGGAAGGAACTTACTTTTCAATCTATAATCAAACTAAAAAGTTGAATATTACACATTTTCTTAGTAAACAAATTTTGCGAACTTGTGTTGTGTGTTTGTTGATGCTTTGTTTTTCTTATTCTTCATTCATGCGAACTCTCTCTTATTGCTCTACCTTTATAATTATAAATACCTTTATAATTATACCATGGTAAAATAGTGATCAACGAGTTCTCAAAATATCGATAGTTCCACCAGCAATACTTTTTTGTGGTTCAAAAAAAACTTAATTGCTCAGTGTCCATGGAAGTTCTGAGTCTCTTTTCTATAAACTCGTCGGAAATATTTATTTTCTTAAGTAATCCTTCTAGTTCCTGATTCCTTATGTGGAGTTCTACGTTCTTTGCGTCTAGCTGTTCAGCTTCCAACCCTTGGTTTATAATCCTTAATCTGAGGTTTCTTATTTGTGCCTCCGCTGCATCCAAATTGTCCTTCACGACTAAACTTGCTTCACCCTGTGTTTCTGAAAGGTTTCTTAATTCTCTTAATGTAGCTTCTAGCTCCTCACCTGGTGCTAGTACTTTGCCGTGCTGCACTTTCGATTTTATGAGCTCGTATTGCTCGTAAGTACTATGTTTCTTAATTAAATCCCACACGAAAGTGGTGGCTTCCTGAATTGCAATATCTGAGGAGATACTAACCTCCATCAGAATATCCTGGAACACAAATCTATTTTTATGTCCTAGGGAACAATGGAATTCTAATACCGCGTTAAACGTTTAACGCAAAATACCTTGTTTTACAAGATACTTCGCAGTATCCTACCGGCTGCGCCAAAATGTTGAGCCCTTCTTTTGTAGCACCCTAATCTCCGTCTAGAAATCTTATAGTTTAGGACTTACCTCTTTCTTTTATTCTCTCCTGCTTTCCGTAATTCTTTCACGCACAACACAAATATTTTTTCAATATAGTTTTTTTTTATTAACAGTATATATGTATTTCTGGCACAAGATAGCTTTAATTTTAACAATATGTTATTTTCTTCAACAAACTTGTTTTTTTTTAATGTTTCCTTTTCACAATTTATATATATTCTTTTTCCACAATTTGACTCTATGAAGGATTTTGTATCCTTCACAGTGTGATTACTACCTTTACTTCACTCTAACTCGCTCTTCGAGTCATCTACTTATCTTACGTAACTAGATTCACGAACTCACTGACTGCCCTCATTTCAGGCCTTGTCTTAGTTTATATAGTCTAAAATATATATCATAATTTACAATATAACCCCATTTTAGTATAAAAGAATTTCTGAAGAAATGACAATTTTTTAAGTAGGTTAATTCATTAAAATTTCTTCAGTAGGTCAATGCATTGCATTTGCAAGGTCATAGTAGTGGGTCATATAACTTATAACTTATTATAAGTCATCATTATTATTTGTAGTTAATACTTCTTGTTGTAAATATTGTGCATGCGTTCAATATTACGTATTTTGTTTTTCTTTTTGGCTTTTATTTTCTTTTCACTGTGTATGATTTTTGAATTATTTCATAATTATATAGCGAGGTATGATGACCAGTTGGTTCTTTTATTGTTGTTTATTATTTAATTCACTATTTTCTTCTTCTTCTTCATTCTTTGTTATTCATGATTATGAAATTGTTCTACAATTATACAGTGAGGTACGATGATGCTGACCACGCATTTTTATAAATTCACTACAACCCATTTTAGCCAATGATTATTACATTATGCATAGTTTGTTGATTATCATTAATCAATGGTTACACATAATAAAATGACATAATGATAATAATAATATTACTATAACATTTGTAGTGAGTCAAAATGCATAAATTAAATGAGCATTATTTTTACTCACAACTCTATAGAGGAACCGGATATTTCAGGTGTATTCCGTAAATCGTGGTCCTTATTTCGTTTGTGGTGGTCGTCAACAAAACAACAAAAGGGATAGTACTTATCAGAGACACGGTTTGGTTTTTCATTGGCTGAGAGGTTTTATATGGTGGGTTGCACCACTCACTTTAGCCGCTTCCCAGCGGGTGCCAGGAAGACGTTGCCTGGTGGACGCTACGTGGAGGACCCCCATTATAAAATGAAGGTGACATCACATAGCGAGCAGAACAAACCACATGACGTGCAGTGAGTTGACTTGCGATGAGTTCAACAAGATTTGCCCCCCACTCGGTTGAGGCAGTTGGACACGTTACCTCACGCAAACGCCACCAGACCATATTAAAAAAAATTAGGTAATCTAAATTCATTAAATGATCATGGAGCACAATTTTGTATAAAACTTTGATTGGTTTACAACATATTTATTCTTATAAAAATGTTTTAGCTATAGAAACTCAAGTGAATTTGAATAAGAGATCATCCCATATATACTTATTGTAAACAATCAACCCCCGTTTGCCATCAACTATATGATCTGTTCGCTTTTAGTCGCTTTAATTTTTTCGTTTTCTATATATTTTACTACGTAAAAATATATGTACTCATGCGAAGCAAAATTGTCTATTATTTATTAATATATACGCTAGATCGAGAACACAGCAAGCATACGATTGAATTTTAATGCAAAAATAATGGATTTCTTTTTACTAGACGTTATATTATGTAGACGCTTTCTATTCCAAATCTAATTCTATTCCTCTCGTATCCCTTTCTCGTAAGCAAATATATATATATATATATATATATATATATATATATATATATAATATATATATATATATATATATATATATATATATATATATATATATATATATATAATATATATATATATATATATATATATATATATATATATATATATATAATATATATATATATATATATATAACGGGTATATATATATATATATATATATATATATATATATATATTTCTTCAATCTTATTATGGAGAAAATAATACGAGCTGCTGATCTACGACATAATGGCACTATCTTCAACAAAAGTGTCATGCTGTTAGCGTATGCCGACGATACTGACATAATCGGCATGAACACGCGAGCAGTCAGTGCAGCATTCTCAGAGTTGGAAAGAGAGTCGCGTCGGATGGGTCTCACGGTGAACGAGGGCAAGACGAAGTATCTAGTGTCAACAAACAAAGAGTCCCGGCGTCTTGGAAAGCACGTCACTGTTGACAACTACGCTGTTGAAGTAGTAAGGGACTTTGTCTATCTTGGAACCAGCATTAACAGCAGTAATGACGTCAGCTTGGAGATCATGCGTAGGATAACTCTTGCTAACAGGTGTTACTTTGGGCTAAGTAAGCAATTGAAAAGTCGAGCCCTCTCTCGAAGAACGAAAACTACACTCTACAAGTCTCTCATCATGCCTGTCCTAACATATGGCGCAGAAGCCTGGACAATTTCCATCTCGGATGAGCGAATGCTTGGAGTTTTCGAGAGAAAAGTCCTACGCAAGATCTTTGGACCTATTTGCGTTGGTGGCGAGTACCGAATAAGGTACAACCATGAGCTGTACGAGCTGTATGCCGATATTGACATAGTAAAGCGCATCAAAATTCAGCGGCTGCGTTGGCTAGGTCATGTCGAGCGAATGGAAGAACACGCTCCAGCTAAGAAGGTGTTATGTTCGGAACCCGCTGGAGGACGACGCAGAAGAGGAAGACCAAACCTCCGGTGGAAAGACCAATTACTGGAGAACCTGACGGCGCTTGGAATTTCTAACTGGCGCCAGCTAGCGAAAAACAGAGATGGCTGGCGAAGCATGTTATTTTCGGCCTAAATCGATATTCGGTTATTATGGCCACATAAGTAAGTAAGTACTACAACCCATTTTAGCCAGTGATAATTACATTATGCATAGTGTATTGATTATCATTAATTAATGGTTACACATAAATAACATAATGATAATAATAATATTACTATAACATTTGTAGTGAGTCAAAATGCATAAATTAGATAAGCATTATTTTGACTCACAACACTCGAGGCAAAATATGCATATGTGCATATTTCATATTTTGGCTCGCAACATCCCTCCCTTCTCTCAGGAAGAAAAAATTATCATCATGAAATAATAATAATTTTTTCTTATAAGGAAAAAGTTAAAATTATGCTTATTTTGTAAAATTAAGAACAATTCGAAACCTATGAAACTTATGTGGAATAAGATTCGAAGTGTTATATTCATATATAGTTACTGGTAATTCGATGATTATGGTGCCCACGATGACGATGTTCTTCTTGCTGATTGTTGTCTGCTGTACTTAGCTTTTTTAATAGTTTTGTTACAGCTTTTGTTATTGAAGTCTAGTGATGAAAACAGTAACTTCTTCTTTATCAAAGTTCGATTTTGTTTCGCAATTAGAGCGAGATTATTTGAATTTGGGTTGACCTTCTGGCTGTTTTGTCATGGAAGCGTTATCTGGATTATTATCTTTGTTTAAGTGAAAGTCGGTTTGGTGTGCTTGTATGTTGATGCTGGTGTCTAATGCGTCCAATGGTTTGATTCGACAGAAAATTTTATTTCATTTTTTTATGGAATGGTATGAACAATAGCTTGCAAAGTGGGTTTTGTGTGTACCGCACTGCTAAGTAATATTGTCGATGTGAAACACTGTACTTCTGGTGTAATTGCTTAATGATTGGAACAATATGCATATGTAATTTTGGTTCTGTTGTTTATCATTTTCTTCTGATGTGGATCAAAATCCATTGTCACTGATAAATACAGTAGCTAAAATATTTCATTCGGTTTTGGTTGCATAGCTATTATTGTTGATGTCCCTTTGCTACATCTCGCTGGCTAGGTACGCCAAAGTTATTGGTTGTAAATTTTATTGTTTTGTAAGTTTGTTATGGGTACTCGCTGTACTGGGCCTGCTTTGTTTTCTGCTCTGGGTTTATTTGTTCTTTACTGCCTCAAGGATAGTTTTGTGTCATCATTTTCTTGGTTGTTACTGTTGTTAAATGTTGTTGTTGTTGTTAATGTTGCTGCATTGGCATCTCTCGAAATTTCATTGTATGAGTTGATATTATATTTTCGTGGACATATTGCTGTTCTCTTGTGTTTGTAGGGGATTTACCAAATTCTTTTTCAATAATAGATCACTTACATCTACTATATATATTATAACTATTATATCTAATATATCACTCATTTAGTTAATTTTTTTTTTTTATTAAGATTTATATAAAAATATTTTTTTTTTGCAATATTCATTTATAATCTATACATAATTTTTTAAGAGGTATTAAGTAAAAATGCATTGTTGTTTGGTACAAAAATATAGTGAAAACATTGCATTTTCTCTTCATAGTTGCAATGACCAATTTTTCGTACTTGTAGGTGGTACGATTGGTACGAGTGGGTGCCGTAGCTCAGTGGTTAGTGTGTTCGCCTTCTGATCTGTAGGTCGTGGTTCAATACCCGGCTGATGCATAACAAATTTAATATCGAAAAGATTTTTCTTTCGAACGGTACCCACCTATCGGCAAGCAATTGGCAATTCTTCCGACAGTAAAAACTTGCCATGAAAAAGCTTCTAAAAAGAACTCTGTGACAAAGCTCAGAAAAAGTGATGTCACAAGTGTTCTGCCGTTCGGAACCGGCTAAAATAAGTAGGTCCATTCTAATACTGTCCAAAATTTAAGACGCACAACAGTAATAGAAGAGAAGCTCGGCCTATGAGCCCTTTGGGGCTTTAAGTGCCACATATTTATTTTTTTTTATTTAGGTGGTACGATTTTCAATACTATCCGTTGAAATTGGAACGTATTTTGTTACATATATTTCATCTTATTTTTACGGATATATATACATTTTTTAAACATTTTATTGATTTTTTTTTGTATTCAACCTAGCTAACCTATTGCCTGTTTATCATATTCCTTCATATAAATCCTTACCGTATATTTCTAACCCTCTAGTTGTAATATTCCTTAAGATATTGTATTATTTTTGGATGCATCCTATATACTTAGCCCGCCCAGTGCACATGAGTATCCACGCACCGAATTAAAATTCAACGCGATGAATTCCAACAGATGTCTTTATACGCATGAACACTGCGCCTACCTCTTTCTAATTTGCAAAATATTTCACATTTTTACATTAATTCCATAAGTTCTTGTGTTTCATATCTAAATATTTTAGTTCTTTTTTCCTATGACCCTTATTCTCTCTTTCTATTTTGTCTTAATCCCTTCGAAAATTGTATTGTAAATTGTATATTTTTTTTTTGGTGTTCAAGCGTTGATGCTTTGTCCACAGTCTAGTACTTTCCAATTCTATTTAGGGTACCTATATTCTTGAGAGACAGTATATTCTTGTAGAATATAAAAGTAGAAATTTTAAGTATTTTTGTATATATCAATATTTTATTTTATTGTTGTCAAAAATGAAGTAATAAAGGGAAGGAAAGGAGAATGGAAAAATAAATAAATGTAATTCTCATACCATTCCCATAATTCTCAGTCGACTGAATTTATTTCCATATATCTATGGTCAGCATATTATAAAACGCCATTTGATTCATGATGTATTATTATTTTTTCTAAACTAAACAATAAGTTTAATAAATATTCTTATATGTTGGAATTATTTTAATTATCATGTTTAGGAATTTTATATTTTCATGCCCAAAACCAAAATTTACATAGTTGTGCATTTGCTTGTGTTATGTGCATTTTGTCCGTAATTTGATTCTTGTGTATCTATATGTCTTATTATTTTGATTGTCGTTCTCACGTTATTGTACAGGTGCTGCATTGTTATGCATTTTGTTTAATATGGTCAACATGCTATTAATTTTATTATTTTTTTTTGTACGGAATTTTGTTTTTTTGCATTTTTGTAGTATTATGTATTTTGTTTAGTCTAAAAATTTAATTCAGCTGCTGGTCTAGTGACAACGCCCCTCTGTACTCACTGTTCTAGTCGTTTTACGTGTCCGACATGCAAGAGGCATCATCATACGTTCTTGCATCAACCAGAGGACCACATACAACCTCAAACTGCTCCTGCCATGTCACAAAGATCTAAATCCCCATATTAGGTGGATATCTACCCCAATAAATCCTGCCTTAACGGCTCCCATCTGTGTCACTGATATCAAAGCCAAAATCATTTGCACAGCCCTACACAAACCACAGACTTATTCAGCGCCTACCGTTTCTCAAAGGCCTCCCCATTCCAGTTGTCCAGAACCCGGCTGGCATCAACACCATCAAGTCCCCGTATAACGGGCCCTACCTGTGCTACCAATACAAAACCCAACATCGTTGGCACACCCCTACAACAACTTTCACGACAAAATTAGTGCAGCCACGACCCGCGCAGCACCGAATCTGTCATCTAATATGTTGGAATTTAGTGGACAAGGACTACAATTCCAACTAACCAAGCAGTATGCGCTTTAATTATGGAAGGATTGCACCATCCTCCTGTCCTAGTTCCGGAAGCCCCCCTGCCACTTGACCACATTCGTGGCCACAAGGATGTCGCATATTGTTGAAGAATCTGGCAACTCTACTTGGTCTCATGCCAACTCCTCCGACAATTCCGCCTATCCTGCATCGTTAAGAACCAACGATCTCGCGACCCAAAACCTGCGATAGACAGGTTCCTCATGGCTACGTCTACCACAGAAGAACTGGACTATCAAAAAGTGGACCTTTCACTTTATGGCTGATCCAGAAGCCAAGTCAACTCAATCTCACCATTTAAGGTTAGAGACCCGATGCGACATCCTCCAGCGATGTACTCATGCATACAACATAAACAAATTTCTCCAGATGACTATCAAGCGGAAAAGAAAACTACTACGATCCGTGGAAGTTTCGGCGACGGGCTAACCATCTACCAGTGTTGGAAGCGCGCTACATTAATCGGCCTCCAGATTTGACGTCGTATCAGACGCCGACACTCGTCTCATTTCACGATACCTTCGTGAGTTTCGCACCGAATCTCCAAAAAGATTCTATTTCTGCGACTGACGTGAAATTTCCCCAACACTCCAAAATAAGAATATTAATTCTCTCATCAAACAATCTGAACCAACTCTATTATCTCTTCTACATGTTCACACCGACACGAGCAGAACCATCAATAACAACAGTCGAACACCAAATCACCATTCCTCCGCGAACATTTGGCATCGTGTTCATTGTCGACCTCACTCATTAGCGAATTTTCAGAGTCTTCTGTTGAATAAGAGCCATTAGCGATAGAGTCGTCATCATCATCATCGTCGAAAACTATCAACCACCGCAGCAGAATGCAGACCACCACCCATCATCGAACCAGCAAGCACCATCATCATCATATATAAGAAAAACCATACATATTATACATATAGTATGAACATTTATTGAATTACCATATTTGTCATATACCTAAACAAAAATTGAACGAGTGAAATGTAAATCGATGAAAAGAATCTATAAGGAAAGGAAAAATCTATTTTGAATTGTTCGATTTTTGTTTTCCTTCTTTCTTTCGATATGAATTTAACGTGAAATCTAATTTGGAACGTATTGAAACATAAAACGTATATTAAGAATATTAAACTAATACATTGCAATACATTAATACAATAAATTTAGAGAATTATAAAATCTACCCACATAATTTTAGTCATATTAATAGCATAAGACCAAAATTGTTAAGAATATGTGTAAGGTCTAAACCTGGTGTGGACACTCGTCTCTTTTGCAATAATATTGCAAGGACGGCGGGATGTTTACACGAGCGTCAGATCTTGTCGTCTGGCGTTGTCAATGAGCGCGAAGCGCGACCTGGTCGTACGGTGTATTTTGCATATTAAGTGTTTTACTTAACCTCTCATTGCTTTCATATCTTTCTCTGTCCCTCTCATCCGTTTTCTTCATTATCACTCATGTACCAGTAGCGCGTACTGACCTTAAAAGTCATTCAAAAGTCACTCAGTTAATGATATTCATGATGGAGAGAGAGCGAGATGGATGACGCCATGCCTTTTCTTGTTGTGAAATTTTAGACATTTCATCATTTTTTATAACTTCAGAAGTCAGCTATACTGAAAATTATTATATCAACAGCATCAGATTCAATAGATAGTCTTATGTTCACATCATATACTCGTGATTCTAATTAATATAAAATTTCCTATTGTCAGCCCACGTATTGTGTGGAAAATTCTAGAAGCTGGACAATTGTCAAATTTATTGAAAGACTCTCGTTGGAAAATTAATTTCATTTAAGTTTGTTTTCCTTCTAAATTTTTCGGTGTGAATATCTTGAGCGCACCCCAAGCAAATCGGAATCAGTTTGTGAAAAAAGTTTACCTGCTGTGGAGGTTTTCGACGTTGTACAATTTATGCGAATTTTATTTATTGAAAATTTGTGAAAACGAAAGAATATTGTACAAAATGTTGTCCTAACTGTAGAAGTAATAAATGGCAAGAAAATATTAAAAAGAACGATTTTTAATACTTTGGATGCTTATAAGAAGTGCAAAAAACCTGCAGAAATTAATTTAATATTAGTAAACCCGACAACATAATAAATACATTTTTAACATTTTGTTACGGTTATCGAAAAGAAGACTGAAAAAAAATAATAATTGGCACGAGCATCGGTTATATAAAATAAATGTTTTGCAGTAGACAATTGTTTTCCACAGCAGAAGACACTTAAGCCTACTGGACAACTTATACAGCAAATTGTCAAAGTAACGGGCATCAATAAGCTTGTGATTGCATTTTATCATTGGCTTTGACACGCTCAACCCAGACAGAGTTGTGTAAATACGCTCGTGATAATTTAAAGCATACATTGACTAAATTAATTGAATCATATTTGATAAACGTACACGACGCACATTGGGAAAAACATATCAAAAACGCTCGCATCGCCTATTTTATGTGGTAACTGCTAAGTTATCAGTGCTCCGCTTACAAATTTTGGATATGTTTATTGGAAACCTTCGGAGAATCGTATGATATTAAAAATTTTTTTTTCTACTATCGGGTATTAGTACCCTACACTCGGAAGTTAAGACTTTTAAAAAATTACACCACGAATAAGAAATAGGGGATATAAAAATTTTCTCATATACATTAAAAATAACGAAATACGTGTATCAGCATTTTTTTAATTTAAGAGCAAAACTTTTGTTACAGCTATAAAACATATGAAACTAACACAATTAATTTCAATAGTTTTCACCCCTACTCTATGTCGTAAATAAAGGGTTATCCATTTTGCGGTTTCAAAAGTAAATGTAAATAAAACACATATAAAATATTTTTTATCATGATATTTCTTTTTATTATAAAGTTTGAACGTTGACATTATGTGTGAAATACTACATCATTTAAATGACCACCACGCGAATTGTTGCAAGCATCGATTCTTTTGAGGTAATTTTCGACCACTTTTTGACACATATTGGGCGGTATCTCAGCCATAACGTGAGGAATGTTGGTTTTTAGGTGCTCAAGAGTTAAAGGTTTATCTGCATAAACACGGTCTTTCGCGTAGCCCCACAAAAAAAAAGTCAAGCGGTGTCGAATCGCATGATCTTGGTGGCCACTTGATATCGCAACGACGAGAAATTACGCGGCCAGAAAATTTCTCTTGCAATAATGCCATATTCGCTCGAGTTGTGTGGCATGTGGCACCGTCTTGTTGAAACCACATATTCTCTAAGTCGTATTCTTCAATAGCAGGCAAAAAAAGTCGGTTATCATATGACCATAACGCTCCGAATTGACGGTGACAGTCGTTCCATCGTCGTTTTCGAAGAAGTAAGGTCCAATCACACCTCCGGACCAAAGATCGCACCAAGCAGTGACTTTTTGTGGATGTAGTGGCCTCTCTTCAATTACTTGAGGATTCTCAGAACCCCAAATACGACAATTTTGTTTGTTAACATACCCACCGAGTGAGAAATGTGCTTCGTCGCTGAAGAAAATTTTGTTCGAAAAATCGCCGTCCACCGCCTGTTGTTCAAGCACCCATTCAACGTATCTACGACGTTGTTAATGGTCAGCTGGCTTCAGTTGTTGTGTGAGCTGAATTTTATATGGATGTAGGTGTAGATCCAAATGCAAAATACGCCATAATGTGCCGTAAGACAGTCCTAATTCCTGAGAACGACGAGGAATCGACACATTCGGGTCTTCGGCAACACTTTCACTTACAGCAGCGATATTTTCGGTGGTACGAGCGAAACGATGATGCACAGGCCTTACAATATCTGTAACCGATCCAGTCTCTTCATATTTCTTCACAATTTTGCCAATTGCAGTAGGTTTTTACAATTTTAATGCGTTGTGCGATAGTTAAGCGATCCATTTTCGCAAATGTCAGACTTTGAACTGAAAAAGAAAGAAATTGTTTTAACAACTCAGTTTGACAGATGTCGAATTCTAGCCCTATACTTTTGAAACCGCGAAATGGATAACCCTTTATAACAAATTTTAGTGTTTTCATCAAGATTTTTTTGAGATTTGTCTGATACGCGTTATGTTTTTTTCTTCACCCTACAGCCAGATGTTAAATTCTTTGAAAAGTCATTGGTCTGATATGACAATGTTGTACAAAAAACGTGCAGCTTAGTAGTTTGTGTTCTTGTATTTCAGCGTTTTTTCTCCTTTAACGCCAAAATTGTACGTATTTTATGTAAATATGGTACGACATCACTTGAGTGTATGGAAATACGGCGGTCTGATATGACAATGTTGTACAAAAAACGTGCAGCTTAGTAGTTTGTGTTCTTGTATTTAAATTTAAAATTTAAAAATTGCTTTTATTTCATACATATAATATTAAATATTACTTACTATTTTCAGCCATTACGCTTTTTTCGCGTTTATATTCACTTTTAGAACTTTTCGGAAAGTCAAATTACAGATAACCGTAACTCATAACGGTTTGACTTTTAAGTGTAGCCTACTTATCAAATTTAATCTACGATACTTACTTTTTGTAGGCAGGAAATGCCGAAAACCATATTCAAATTTTAATTTTTAAGCCGAAGGCAACACATTAAAATTAAAAAAAACTTACAAGAGAGCAGCTTAGAGCAAAACATTTGGGTACCATTTTCTTCGTTAAGAATCCAGGATTATCACTATGTAAAAATGTTACTAATCCGCGTTAATCCGTGAAAGTTTTCATCCGTAGAAAATCTTGAATTTGGTAGGAAATTAAAAAAAAAATCCATTTTTTTAAATGCTCATATCTTTAGAATTATAAGCACGATAATCAAATTTAAAGCTTTAATGTAAAGGTTAAATCGTCGTTTTTAATATCCTAAAGTTTCATTAAATTCGGTTGGTAAACACTCACTCTACATACATTTCAATGTAATCATCAAATTTAGTTTCTGAATAAAAATAAAAAAACAAATTTTTTTGGGTATGTTTGAAAGGCTGCAGAGCAAAGGGATTGGGGCCAATTTACTTTCGAAATAACTTTTTTATATATTTGATATATCTAGATTCCAAAAAAATTTGAAAAAAAATTAGGCCCGTAACTTTTGAATTACCCCCAATGCGAGGGTTTTTACTATGTTTTTCCCAATGTGCGACGTCTCACTTGATTTATTACAATTTTTGTTAGCATCATTGGATGACTTTGTCATAAAAGATTTACGCTAACAGTTTATATAGAAACTGCGTGAAGATTTTCCACTATAGCGTGTACCATTGATATTAGCACTATTTTTGTATCGTTGTGAAGTGCAAGCAAAGGACGAGGATAACGCTGCAGATGAAAAAGAGAGCATTGCTACAAATTCAAATGGATCAAATAGAAACAAGAACAACAGTTCCACCATCAACGACCACCGACTACAACAGTCCGATCGACGAGGGTATCGATCATAGTATCGTGAGTACAATCTCACTCATGTAAGTTTATATTCATAAATACCTACACCCTACCCTCCTAAACATTTTTGCTGAAGTTATAAAATATGATGAATGTCTAACATTTCACAACAAAAAATGCATGGCGTCATCCATCTCGCTCTCTCTCTCTCTCCATTTCGAAAATCATTATGTGAGTGACTTTTGAATGACTTTTAAGGTTAGTACGTGCTACTGGTACATGAGTGATAATGAAGAAAACGGATGAGAGGGAGAGATAGAGAGATAAACGCAGTCTGAATGTCATCGTACTTGTCATCTACCGCTGTCAATGCGAGGCGAATTAAAACACTTAATATGCAAAAGCACACCGCACGACCAAGTCGCGCGTCGCACGCATTGACAACGACAGACGACAAGACCTGACGCTGGTGTAAACACCTGCCAAAGTCCCAACAAAAAAAAAATTTAACATTAAATTTCCAATATATCATTATATACTCAGTTATTGGTCTAATGAGAGTTTACGTGCAGCGGTTAATATATTTGCCGTATGATCAGTATGATTTTGAACTATGCACCGCTAGATGTCGTATTGAGCAATTAATAGAAACAAGTATATTAACGCGAGTAAAAGAAATATTGTTTCCATTGTATCGGCTTCAAGCGCCACTACAAACATTTCCTCTCTTAATGATACATACGCATGGTGAACACATACAGTGGCTCCCAGCTTATTTCGTACAGTGACAGTTTAAAAATTGCTGCAGTCGTAATTCCTAATATAGCAAAAATTTGAACAAAATATAAATGCCATTTTAGAAAGGAAGGTTTGTTTTTTATTTTCCAAAATTTACTTTTTCAAAATTTTAGTGTTTGACACTATAAAAAAATAAAATAAGAAAAAAATAGGAAAATTCATGTCACAGCTTATTTCGTACAGTCTCTTTAAGTTCAAACTAAAAACAAAGTAAGTTGATTTTAATATTTAGTATGACATCCCTTAGCGTTAATGACAGCCTGGAGTCTACTTGGCATTGAATCCACCAATTTTTGAGTGATGTCTGGTGTGATTTTTTTCCATTCCTCCATCAGTACCTTCTTTAGGTCTTGCTTATTAGAAATCTTGTGTGTTCTTATTTTATTGTCCAAAATAGACTAAAGATTTTCAAACACATTCATGTCAGGTGACTGTGGTGGTGGAGACATCAAGTGTGAGCAGTTCAAATAAGCCAAGATTGCACAATCCCAGATTTATGTTTTGGGTCATTATCTTGGTAATACCGAAATTCTTCCCGCAAACCCAGTTTGTCTGCACTTTGAAGTAAATTGTTTTTCAGAATCTCGAGGTACTTCATTTTGCCCATTGTTCCCTCAATAAAAACCAATTCACCTACTCCGGCTGCTGACATACAGGCCCAAACCATCACGCTACCGCCACCATGCTTCACTGTGGGCTTAAGGTTCTCCTTGTTTAGCTCGGTATTCGCTTTACGCCAAACATATGACATTCCGTCCGAGCCAAAAATATTAAACTTAGACTCATCCGCGAAAATAACGGTATTCCAGAACGCAGGAGTATTAATAATATGCTCTTTGGCGAAGTCAAGTCGGCGTTGTATATTCATTTTCGAAATGAATGGTTTCTTTCGGGCTACTCGACCGTTCAAGTCATGATTGCGCAGCACACGTCGGACAGTTTCAGCACTGGATGATTTTCCTATTTCACGCTGAACCTCTTCCAACTTCGGAGCGGATAACTTTGGATTTTTCTTAATTTTTCGTACAATATAACGCTCGTCTGATGCGTTGAAAATCTTATTAGGTGCTTCTCTGCCCTTGTTCTCCAACCGATTTTCGCGAACGAAGCGTTGAATGATGTATTGGACAGTTGAGGCACTTAAATTTGTCATTTCAGCAATTTTTCGCACACTCTGACCTTTCCTAAAATGGTTAATTACCAGTTTACGCTGTTCCATCGTTGTACGATGACCCATAAAGCTAAATGTTTAATTTACAGCACTTTAACTATTTAAAATAATAATAATAAAAATTGTTATAATAGTTAAAAAGGTCCAAAAACTCATACAATTCAAAAAAACTTTGTAACTGCGCGGCAGAATGAAACTTACCTACATTGAAGTTTGTGTACGAAATAAGATGTGAGCTGAAAATCAGCTGATTAATAGTTTTTCTCTCTTGCATAACAAAAAGAAAAATTTTTGGGGTTCCCCGTTTTCTTATTAGGTTTACTAAACACATACACAGACATCTACATTCAAAACTTATCGATAAGTTTTTTAGTTTCGATGTTACAGCCATGTACATAAAAATATATACACTGTACGAAATAAGCTGTGAGCCACTGTATATCAGATTCCATAACTATTCCTGCTGATGAGGTAATCGATTTCTACCGGCCTCGGAGGAATATGTGTGTGTGTATATATAAATAAATATATATATATATATATATATATATATATATATATATATATATATATATATATATATATATATATATATATATATATATATATATATATATATATATATATATATATATATATACAGTGGCTCCCAGCTTATTTCGTACAGTGACAGTTTAAAAATTGCTGCAGTCGTAATTCCTAATATAGCAAAAATTTGAAGAAAATATAAATGCCATTTTAGAAAGGAAGGTTTGTTTTTTATTTTCCAAAATTTACTTTTTCAAAATTTTAGTGTTTGACACTATAAAAAAATAAAATAAGAAAAAAATAGGAAAATTCATGTCACAGCTTATTTCGTACAGTCTCTTTAAGTTCAAACTAAAAACAAAGTAAGTTGATTTTAATATTTAGTTGACATCCCTTAGCGTTAATGACAGCCTGGAGTCTATTTGGCATTGAATCCACCAATTTTTGAGTGATGTCTGGTGTGATTTTTTTCCATTCTTCCATCAGTACCTTCTTTAGGTCTTGCTTATTAGAAATCTTGTGTGTTCTTATTTTATTGTACAAAATAGACCAAAGATTTTCAATCACATTCATGTCAGGTGACTGTGGTGGTGGAGACATCAAGTGTGGGCAGTTCCAAATAAGCCAAGATTGCACAATCCCAGATTTATGTTTTGGGTCATTATCTTGGTAGTACCGAAATTCTTCCCGCAAACCCAGTTTGTCTGCACTTTGAAGTAAATTGTTTTTCAGAATCTCGAGGTACTTCATTTTGTCCATTGTTTCCTCAATAAAAACCAATTCACCTACTCCGGCTGCTGACATACAGGCCCAAACCATCACGCTACCGCCACCATGCTTCACTGTGGGCTTAAGGTTCTCCTTGTTTAGCTCGGTATTCGCTTTACGCCAAACATATGACATTCCGTCCGAGCCAAAAATATTAAACTTAGACTCATCCGCGAAAATAACGGTATTCCAGAACGCAGGAGTATTAATAATATGCTCTTTGGCGAAGTCAAGTCGGCGTTGTATATTCATTTTCGAAATGAATGGTTTCTTTCGGGCTACTCGACCGTTCAAGTCATGATTGCGCAGCACACGTCGGACAGTTTCAGCACTGGATGATTTTCCTATTTCACGCTGAACCTCTGCAGCCAACTTCGGAGCGGATAACTTTGGATTTTTCTTAATTTTTCGTACAATATAACGCTCGTCTGAAGCGTTGAAAATCTTATTAGGTGCTTCTCTGCCCTTGTTCTCCAACCGATTTTCGCGAACGAAGCGTTGAATGATGTATTGGACAGTTGAGGCACTTAAATTTGTCATTTCAGCAATTTTTCGCACACTCTGACCTTTCCTAAAATGGTTAATTACCAGTTTACGCTGTTCCATCGTTGTACGACGACCCATAACGCTAAATGTTTAATTTACAGCACTTTAACTATTTAAAATAATAATAATAAAAATTGTTATAATAGTTAAAAAGGTCCAAAAACTCATACAATTCAAAAAAACTTTGTAACTGCGCGGCAGAATGAAACTTACTTACATTGAAGTTTGTGTACGAAATAAGATGTGAGCTGAAAATCAGCTGATCAATAGTTTTTCTGTCTTGCATGACAAAAAGAACAATTTTTGGGGTTCCCCGTTTTCTTATTAGGTTTACTAAACACATACATAGACATCTACATTCAAAACTTATTGATAAGTTTTTTAGTTTCGATGTTACAGCCATGTACATAAAAATATATACACTGTACGAAATAAGCTGTGAGCCACTGTATATATATATATATATATATATATATATATATATATATATATATATATATATATATATATATATATATATATATATATATATATATATATATATATATATATATATATATATATATATATATATATATATATATATATATATATATATATATATATATATATATATATATATATATATATATATATATATATATACATACGCTGAAGCCGACATATTGGGATTACGCCAAAGTTCTTTGAAGAAGATGTTACTGCTATCATTGTGGGTTGATTGAGTTTAGAGAGCGGGTTATTTCGAGTGTGAGAATGCCAAGTAAACTGTAGTAACAACGAGTTCAGTGGGGAGATGGGTGCGCTTTACAAGTCACAAGATTGGAAAAATCACACGCAACGTTCTGTGTGGACAACGGTCTGTTACAGGTTTTGAGTTGTGGTGGACAGGGCATTGCGGGGTCGTGAACAGATGTTCCTCGCAATGCAGGATTTTTGGAAGAGGTGGCTTGAGACCAAGTAGAGTTGTCAGGATCTTTAACAATATGCGCCATCCATGATGTCATGAAAGTGGTCAAGGGGCTACTGAAGCCAGGAGTGGAGGTTGGTGGAATCCTTTCGTAAATATAGCGTGCACATCCTAGTTGACGGTAGTGGAGGGAGTGAGTACCAAAATCCAGTACTTTGGATGAAGTATTTTGTGCTGCATGGGTTGTGACAGTGCTAGATGGTCGTGAAAGTTGTGCTAATAGCGATAAATAATTTGTCCTACAAAACGTCGTTCCTAGCTTCGACGTGTAGTATTTTAATGTATTCTGTTATAGCGCGACTCAACGTGGTAGATATTCACCGAGTGGTGGACAACTGGGATGAGGATTCAATCCCCAGAGAAATGGCAGGCGCTGTATCAGTTCTGAATCAGTATCTGTGTGTGACGAATTCACTTTAGTTTGATCAATGGGTGTCTTGGCAAAATGGGCTTCTGCCCTATGAATTCTATTGGGCACCGTGGAGTGAGGGCGATGCCGGTAAGACGAATTTGATCCGAATTACCAGGCTGAGAACAGACTTGTTTGACCGTCTGCGCCTGATTGTTCGTGGAGTTGAAACAATTCGGAGGGTTATGGTGGAAGTTTGGATCAACGAAGAAGGCTGAGAATTTCCTAAATATTAACGCATCGTTCTGTCAATGATCGACAATGACGGAGAGTGAGAACCCACAAAAAACCCAAAATGTTTTGGATTGGATACACGTAGTGTACGCTTTCTCAATAATTCAAGTTGCAGAATGACAAATGGAGACCACGAAATAATTCTCAAACGCGGTTCACTCATTTGTAAGTGACCGCAGGTGATTGAAAATGCACCGAGTAGTGGTTACGTAAGAACCAGTTAAATGACAAGACCGTCAGCTCTTCGAATGGGTTGATGTGGCAGTATGACTTCCAATTTCCTATTGGGTAATGAGTATGATGATGTTCTCTTAGAATATCGAAAATTGAACCCACAACTTCTCCAGAGATAATATCAGACGGCGGTAATTCTACCGAAAAAAGTTTCGACAAAAGTTCGTGCCGTATTAATTGAATCAAAGAATTCTGGCTTTGGAAATTCTTTGAATGATATTCTCTGCACTATTCCAATACTCCCATCAGATATTATGATCATCATTCTACAATGACGATGTCATCAATACGTTTTCAATGGAGATATAGCAAAATGTATATGCAAATATTCGTCCATGATGACGATCAACAATTTCACCGAATTCTCTTTTGTAAAACACCTGATTCTCCCGTTTAGGATTACATCCTCAATTGAATCACTTCACAAGTTATACAAGCTCTTGACTCAGCAGAGATTCCACTTAAGGAAATCACTGCAAATTCTCATAAGATACTATGTTGGGTAAGGAGCGCTTTCCTCAACTGCTATAGATACTAAATTATTAAATTGGGCTGTGCCCTTAAACAAGGTAAGATAGGCTAAATATCTATAAATATATGTATATATGTATATATGTCATAAGCAACTACTAATGATAGTACAAATGAATACCACATACCGTTAAAACGGATTCAAATGTACGAACATGATTGCATATTGCATGATCTTGATACTGACATTTAAGGTGAATAAGAAAATATGTAAAAGTATGTGCATCAAATTATGTGAGCCAACCGGTAATGCACTGGTTCTCAATCTGTGACCCAACAAGATCCTAGAAAATATCCCAAAGGAAGATCTATTATATTCTATTTTCTAAAATTTCATAACACGAGTAAAACGAAAACTCTTCAGATTCGGTGGAATGCTTTATCGGATACATTCTCATATATATTCTTTCCGATTACGACAACGACGTTAGCAACCAAGTGACAAAATTAAAGTTGCACCTTTAAGCCTCACGTCTAATTACGAAATCGTACTAGCTTGGTTAGCCAAAACTTCTTGTACCTAGAAAAGAAACGTGGCTAATCGAAAGTCAGAATTTCTGAAAAACATCTGTGGTTCATCTTAGAGGCATATTTCAAAATGCATTTTTTAATGCAAGATCTGCACAATATATAAACAAAAAACGCGATTTGAAATAATGGTAGCTCTACCCCCTGAGCACTGTAAGCCATCACTGCCATTTGCTACCACTGGAATCGATTTCGCCGGCATATTTCAAATAAAAGCATCCGCATTTTGTTCAAATTATTCTATTAAGACTCGAAAAATTAAAATTATTTTTTTCCATCTAATACCTAAATTCGATACTATTGTACATTAATCGAAGATATTACAAATAAATTTCGGTCCCGATTGGAAACGGTTAAGGCGTGCCGCTCATAGGTGAAAGTTCAGATTCCTCTATAGAGACTCAGAAAATTAAAACTTAATGAAAAGTTAAATAATACATTAAACAGATATTTTTGTAATATTTTTCCGCCTTCGTATTTAAGTTAAGCAATCTTCCAGGAATCATTTTTTAAATTATAATTTCATAATTATTTATTTGACATCATAATTAAACACTAATTTACAAATGGTTCCGATAAAGCTTTCTTTGTAGTGTTAGTGTATTTTTCTCTATAGTGTTTGACAAATTGCCAATTGCAAATTGCATTTTTGAACAAAATTTTAATGTATTTTTCTAAAATTTAACTCCTATGTTTCCCGTGTTTTTTTTTCCATTTTTAAATGGTTTATCCAATTACTTACTTACTTATGTGGCCATGACAACCGAATATCGATTTAGGCCGAAAATAACATGCTTCGCCAGCCATCTCTGTTCTTCGCTAGCTGGCGCCAGTTAGAAATTCCAAGCGCCGTCAGGTTCTCCAGTACTTGGTCTTTCCACCGAAGGTTTGGTCTTCCTCTTCTGCGTCGTCCTCCAGCGGGTTCCGAATATAACACCTTCTTAGCTGGAGCGTGTTCTTCCATTCGCCCGACATGACCTAGCCAGCGCAGTCGCTGGATTTTGATGCGCTTTACTATGTCAATATCGGCATACAGCTCGTACAGCTCATGGTTGTACCTTATTCGGTACTCGCCACCAACGCAAATAGGTCCAAAGATCTTGCGTAGGACTTTTCTCTCGAAAACTCCAAGCATTCGCTCATCCGAGGTGCAAATTGTCCAGGCTTCAGCGCAATATATTGTAAATAATAAGCTTAAAATTAATATAATTAAATTTAATCACTTAGAACACGAAGAATACGACATAGCTCATAAAATAAATAACATTAAGGAAACTGATAGCCAAAATAGGGTTACCAAAATACTAGAAACAATTAAGCTAGACGAAAACTTAAACATTGAGGAAAAGAGTTCCATAGATGGAATACTTAAGTCATTGCACGATTTATTTTTCTTGGAAGGCGACAAACTGTCTCACACCACAGGTATAAAAGACACAATACCAATAAAAGCAGACCAGGCGCCAATCAACCAAAGACAGTACAGGCTCCCAGAAGCGCAAAAGGAAGAAATCAATAAGCAAGTAAACAAAATGTTGGAACACGACATAATTATTCCCAGCTCGTCGCTCTGATATACTTCTATAATTTTGGAGCCAAAGGAAGCGGGAGGAGATGGTAAAAGAAAATGGAGGCTAGTAGTAGATTTCAGGAAATTAAATGACGCCAACATTAAAAAAGTTTTTCAGATTCACCGCATCGATGAAATATTAGACTAGTTAGGTCATTGCAGATATTTCACTACACTTGATTTGGCCAGTGGATATCAGTAAGTGTTATTGAAAGAATCAGACAGAGAAAAAACAGCTTTTAGTACAGGTGTTGGGCACTATGAATTTAATAGAATGCCTTTCGGCTTAACAGGAGCCCCTGCCACCTTCCAAAGACTAATGAACCATGTACTAACAGGACTTCAAGGTATTGATTGTTTTGTCTACCTGGATGACATCGTCGTCTATGGTCGGAACTTGGCACAACATGAATCACGTTTACGAAGAGTATTTGGACTTTTACGTAAACATAACTTGAAGTTAAATACAGAAAAGTGCCAGTTTCTACGAAAAGAGATAATTTACCTAATTTACACTGAGGAAGGAGCGTTACCAGACCCTGGTAAGGTGGAATGTGTTAAAAATATTCCTGTGCCAAAAAATAAGAATGATGTTCAGGCATTTTTAGGTTTAGTAAATTATTACCGAAAATTTGTTGAGAATATGGCTAGTATGGCACTGCCAATCAAAAAATTACTCAGAAAAGACGCGAAATTTGTATGGACTGAAAAATGTCAGCAAGCTTTTGAAGATTTGAAGCAAGCAATTTGCTCTCCGTCAATTTAGTTTAAGATTAAACATCAATGTTGACGGACTACCTTTAACTAAAAGCTCAAGCCTTCAGATATGGCCCATTTTAATAAATGTAGAGGGCTCAAATGACATTAAAGTTGTAGGCGCTTACTATGGAAATATCAAATCAAGCAATGCAAATAAATTTCTTAAAAAATTCGTTGACGAACTGGTAGCCCTAATGGAAAACGGCCTATATTTTAAAGAAAGCCATTACTCTGTTTCTTGTCGAGCATTTGTATGCGATGCTCCTGCTAGGGCTTTTATTTTAGGCATTAAAGGGCATTCTGGTTACAGTTGTTGTCCAAAGTGTACACAGAAAGGAAAACACCAGAAAATAATTTTTCGAAAGGAAAATAATGCCGTAGGAACTGATTGAGAATTTCGCGCACTTACAGACAGATATTGTAAAGTCATTCTGATTGGATTACATGCATATAGTGTGTCTTGGAGTAAGTGTTACATGCCAGTAACAAAGTCTTAGACTTTGTTACTGGCATGTATAAAAAAGCGAAATAGGTCCTACTCCCTACAACTTGAAAAAATTCAACTTTTAGATTACAAACTGAAATTTCTGTACAATCAAGTGCCAAAGGACTTTGCCAGACGACCACGATCTTTAAAATATGTTGAGAGATTTAAAGCTACTTAGTTTAGATCATTTTTGCTTTATACGGACATATTTGTGTTCAAAGATATTTTAAATCCTGTAAGGTACACTCATTTTTTGCTCTTAAGTTTAGGCATTCGAATTCTTTTAAGTCCCAGGCACTGCAGTAAATATAAATGCAAATGCAATGTTATGCAAATTCGTAGAAAATATATCCGAGTATTACGAAGAATCATTGCTTACTTTTAACTTTCACTGCTTGACACATTTGGCAAACGATACCTTACACTTCGGTTGTTTAGATAAAGGGTTATCCATTTTGCGGTTTTAAAAGTAAATGTAAATAAAACACATATAAAATATTTTTTATCATGATATTTCTTTTTTATTATAAAGTTTGAACGTTGACATTATGTGTGAAATACTACATCATTTAAATGACCACCACGCGAATTGTTGCAAGCATCGATTCTTTTGAGGTAATTTTCGACCACTTTTTGACACATATTGGGCGGTATCTCAGCCATAACGTGACGAATGTTGGTTTTTAGGTGCTCAAGAGTTAAAGGTTTATCTGCATAAACACGATGTTTCGCGTAGCCCCACAAAAAAAAGTCAAGCGGTGTCAAATCGCATGATCTTGGTGGCCACTTGATATCGCCACGACGAGAAATTACGCGGCCAGAAAATTTCTCTTGCAATAAAGCCATATTCGCTCGAGTTGTGTGGAATGTGGCACCGTCTTGTTGAAACCACATATTCTCTAAGTCGTATTCTTCAATAGCAGGCAAAAAAAGTCGGTTATCATATGACCATAACGCTCCGAATTGCCGGTGACAGTCGTTCCATCGCCGTTTTCGAAGAAGTAAGGTCCAATCACACCTCCGGACCAAAGATCGCACCAAGCAGTGACTTTTTGTGGATGTAGTGGCCTCTCTTCAATTACTTGAGGATTCTCAGAACCCCAAATTCGACAATTTTGTTTGTTAACATACCCACCGAGTGAGAAATGTGCTTCGTCGCTGAAGAAAATTTTGCTGAAGCACCCATGGTCAGCTGGATTCAGTTGTTGTGTGAGCTGGATTTTATATGGATGTGTAGATGTAGGTGTAGGTGTAGATCCAAATGCAAAATACGCCATAATGTGCCGTAAGACAGTCCTAATTCCTGAGAACGACGAGGAATCGACACATTCGGGTCTTCGGCAACACTTTCACTTACAGCAGCGATATTTTCGGTGGTACGAGCGAAACGATGATGCACAGGCCTTACAATATCTGTAACCGATCCAGTCTCTTCATATTTCTTCACAATTTTGCCAATTGCTTGCGTAGTTGGACGATTATGTAAACCATAATCTCCTCTTAAAGCACGATATGTGGCTGTGGCAGAATCACCATTTTTGTAGTAGGTTTTTACAATTTTAATGCGTTGTGCGATAGTTAAGCGATCCATTTTCGCAAATGTCAGACTTTGAACTGAAAAAGAAAGAAATTGTTTTAACAACTCAGTTTGACAGATGTCGAATTCTAGCCCTATACTTTTGAAACCGCGAAATGGATAACCCTTTATTTTCAGCGCATTTAGATTTGAAAATATTTTATCAAAGTTAAAAATAAAAATAAGAAAGCATAATCATGTTGCTGCGCAGGTGTACAACCGATTGGTAGAAGAGAGCTTAAACCGCCAAAAATGTGTCCGTTCTATAACTAAAATACAAAAGGGTAATTTTAAAAACGGAACGTTTGCGTTTATAAGAACATCAAAATTTTATTTTTCGCCAAAAGAGCCTGACAACTTTTACAGCGTCGAGAACAGAATTTACAAAATTGTGACTATTCATGGAAATGATTAAATAAGTTTTACAGGCAAAGAAGTTTTAAATTTGCAATGTTATTTTACAACGCTTATACATTCTAGTAAATTCAATATAAAATGTTGTACTACAATGAATTTTTCAACAACAAAAGTGCAACATGCATTAGGGGAAATATCTTAAAAAATAATAAGATTCTATAATTTTGAATGCACTATTTATTTGTTCATTCCTTTTCTTCACTCGTACTCTAATTAAGTAACATTGGATCGTACTAAAACATGGACTTTAATCAAATTTTCGATAACACATCGGATGATACACCCGTTATAAGAAAAGGTAAGAGTGTTTCTATGCAATGATATACATACAATATTAATATTTCTTTTCTAAACAGATCTAATAAATTTTGAGAATAAGATGTTGGAACAACTTAGAAACACAGAAAGAAAAATATTGAATGGTAATTATTGTATTTATTATTCTATTGTATAGACTCCATATGCATATAACCAATATGTGTACATTCGCTTATATAATTTGATATTATATGTATTTCAAAATATCGTATTATTGTTTAGAAATGAACCACAACAAAGAATCTATGAAGAGGACTCTTACTCGCATTTTGGAAGAAACGAAGATAAGAAGTCAACACCAACCTATGCCAAAGTAGACAACATTCTTAAAAAAAAACCTATTACCAGCACAGAAGAATTTAAAGTGTTCAAGAAAGAACTACAGGAACATGAATCTAAATTTAATAGTCTGGTATTACTTTAATCATAAAAGATACGAGTATTCAGACCCGGTTTGATATTGCCACAATTCAGTATACGAAAGATCAAAGCATGCATATAACCGACTTACCGAGATTACACAATCAATCGCGATGTAAAAAGATTTGGAAATTTATTGATTTTTCTAAATCGAGATTTATTAACTAGAATGTTTTACTTTTGTCGCTTTGTTAGAATTTGTTAACATTAATATATTCTACAAGCGAACAGTAAGAGAGAGCAGTTAGTGCTGCAAGATTTGCCGAAAACCGATTTGCGACATTAATAAACTGGCTCTAAATATTTCTTATAATATCATAAAAATCAGGAAGAATTAGCATGAATACAATTTTCAGGTGGCTGACTTGTCATTAGTTATTAAGTAGTTATTAAGTATTTTGTTTTAAAAACTAAAACCAATTTGCCAAATACTTAAAGTTTTTCTTTCAGGTTCATTTGCGACAAAGTACCCTCATGGGACAGACGGAGAATTCGAACGAACTTGCATTGTGTTTTTCCAGCACGCAAAAACTTGATTTGTAAAAAAGAAAAATTACAACAAACTTAAAAACTAAAAGACTTAATATTCATCATTGTTTTGATTTTATATTTTGGTTTTTTAATATTACTAGTTAATTATGAAATGTCATATTTAATTTTAATTACCGAATAGGATTTTTTGGTTTAGGGCTTAAGAATTTTGCTACCTTTTGTTTTTTTTTTTTTGCATTGAATAAAAGCTAATAAAAATGAAAAACCATTCATTTAACATAATAAAGTTTGTGTCTTTATTTGAAAAAATTTGTATAAACAAAGATTGAAATACATTTGATAACTAAGGTTTGAAGTACATTTGATAAATAACGTTTGAATCACATTTGAGAATCAATAATTTTCTCAAATTGAGATTAAACTCCCCTTTTTATTGAGAATGCTATAATTCTCAAATTGGTATCAAATTTTTTTCAAACGATTGAAATTTGAGAAAGTGCTTTGATATCAAATCATTCTCAAAAGTATATCAAACCTCAATGTTTGCTGGGTTCACGCTACTTGTGTTTATGTACACGATCTATGCACTCCACATGTGTGTATAGATTACATGAGAAAGCAACTTTTTGATATTCACACACATGAGTAGTCTGCGTGATTTTAGTTATCATGTATGCTTACACAGGTATGCTTACGTAAGTGCAGAACTACGAATTGTGGGAAAGTGCTTTGTCAGCAATTTCACATCCAACTGCAACTCAGTTGGCTCAATTTTCTAACATTCCACAATTATAAGTAATATTAGTATGGATTGTGTATATCACAACTTCGAGCAATGTTGGTATGTGTATGGATAAATATGTATTTCACAATTTCGGGGAAATATGTCGCAAGGCAAAATATGCATATGTGCATATTTCATATTTTGGCTCACAACACTTGATAATATCCGCTAGTACAATCTAAACTAGTAAAACATGTATTTTTCCTTAATCTATCAATTTCACCTTCTGTGCGTGGCATAGGATTAATTTTGTTTAACTTCTTATAATCAATGCACACACGATATTCCATTTTAGATAGTTTATTTTTTTTTAGACTATCTGAATATTGAGTTTTTTTTGAACCACAAAAAAGTATTGCTGGTGGAACTATCGATATTTTGAGAACTCGTTGATCACTATTTTACCATGGTATAATTATAAAGGTATTTATAATTATAAAGGTAGAGCAATAAGAGAGAGTTCGCATGAATGAAGAATAAGAAAAACAAAGCATCAACAAACACACAACACAAGTTCGCAAAATTTGTTTACTAAGAAAATGTGTAATATTCAACTTTTTAGTTTGATTATAGATTGAAAAGTAACGGTTCCTTCCGAAATGGAAATTGACGACAAAATATTTAGCAGGTAAGTACATTTATTTTGGTGAAAAATGAATTAGTTAAATTAAGTTGAAATAACAGCATTACTTAATCGACATATAGTGATAAAAGGGAGGAACCGTCATAAATAAATAGAAATATAAAAATTCTCGAGATTTATGAAAAATATTGAAATGAAGCCATACTATTCTATCTGCGAATTGCAGTAGTGTTAATCCAGATCCAGTGTTTGCATAAGACTCTCGAATAAGTATTGCAGTGCAACCAGAATATATATATATATATATATATATATATATATATATATACAGTGGCTCACAGCTTATTTCGTACAGTGTATATATTTTTATGTACATGGCTGTAACATCGAAACTAAAAAACTTATCGATAAGTTTTGAATGTAGATGTCTGTGTATGTGTTTAGTAAACCTAATAAGAAAAAGGGGAAACCCAAAAATTTTTCTTTTTGTTATGCAAGAGAGAAAAACTATTGATCAGCTGATTTTCAGCTCACATCTTATTTCGTACACAAACTTCAATGTAAGTAAGTTTCATTCTGCCGCGCAGTTACAAAGTTTTTTTGAATTGTATGAGTTTTTGGACCTTTTTAACTATTATAACAATTTTTATTATTATTATTTTAAATAGTTAAAGTGCTGTAAATTAAACATTTAGCTTTATGGGTCATCGTACAACGATGGAACAGCGTAAACTGGTAATTAACCATTTTAGGAAAGGTCAGAGTGTGCGAAAAATTGCTGAAATGACAAATTTAAGTGCCTCAACTGTCCAATACATCATTCAACGCTTCGTTCGCGAAAATCGGTTGGAGAACAAGGGCAGAGAAGCACCTAATAAGATTTTCAACGCATCAGACGAGCGTTATATTGTACGAAAAATTAAGAAAAATCCAAAGTTATCCGCTCCGAAGTTGGCTGCAGAGGTTCAGCGTGAAATAGGAAAATCATCCAGTGCTGAAACTGTCCGACGTGTGCTGCGCAATCATGACTTGAACGGTCGAGTAGCCCGAAAGAAACCATTCATTTCGAAAATGAATATACAACGCCGACTTGACTTCGCCAAAGAGCATATTATTAATACTCCTGCGTTCTGGAATACCGTTATTTTCGCGGATGAGTCTAAGTTTAATATTTTTGGCTCGGACGGAATGTCATATGTTTGGCGTAAAGCTAATACCGAGCTAAACAAGGAGAACCTTAAGCCCACAGTGAAGCATGGTGGCGGTAGCGTGATGGTTTGGGCCTGTATGTCAGCAGCCGGAGTAGGTGAATTGGTTTTTATTGAGGGAACAATGGACAAAATGAAGTACCTCGAGATTCTGAAAAACAATTTACTTCAAAGTGCAGACAAACTGGGTTTGCGGGAAGAATTTCGGTATTACCAAGATAATGACCCAAAACATAAATCTGGGATTGTGCAATCTTGGCTTATTTGAACTGCTCACACTTGATGTCTCCACCACCACAGTCACCTGACATGAATGTGATTGAAAATCTTTAGTCTATTTTGGACAATAAAATAAGAACACACAAGATTTCTAATAAGCAAGACCTAAAGAAGGTACTGATGGAGGAATGGAAAAAAATCACACCAGACATCACTCAAAAATTGGTGGATTCAATGCCAAGTAGACTCCAGGCTGTCATTAACGCTAAGGGATGTCATACTAAATATTAAAATCAACTTACTTTGTTTTTAGTTTGAACTTAAAGAGACTGTACGAAATAAGCTGTGACATGAATTTTCCTATTTTTTTCTTATTTTATTTTTTTATAGTGTCAAACACTAAAATTTTGAAAAAGTAAATTTTGGAAAATAAAAAACAAACCTTCCTTTCAAAAATGGCATTTATATTTTGTTCAAATTTTTGCTATATTAGGAATTACGACTGCAGCAATTTTTAAACTGTCACTGTACGAAATAAGCTGGGAGCCACTGTATATATATATATATATATATATAAATATATATATATATATATATATATATATATATATATATATATATATATATATATATATATATATATATATTTATATATATATATATATATATATTTATATATATATATATATATATATATATATATATACTTACTTACTTACTTATAACCATAACAACCGAATATCGATTTAGGCCGAAAATAACATGCTTCGCCAGCCATCTCTGTTCTTCGCTAGCTCCGAATATAACACCTTCTTAGCTGGAGCGTGTTCTTCCATTCGCTCGACATGACCTAGCCAGCGCAGCCGCTGGATTTTGATGCGCTTTACTATGTCAATATCGGCATATAGCTCGTACAGCTCATGGTTGTACCTTATTCGGTACTCGCCACCAACGCAAATAGGTCCAAAGATCTTGCGTAGGACTTTTCTCTCGAAAACTCCAAGCATTCGCTCATCCGAGATGGAAATTGTCCAGGCTTCTGCGCCATATGTTAGGACAGGCATGATGAGAGACTTGTAGAGTGTAGTTTTCGTTCTTCGAGAGAGAGCTCGACTTTTTAATTGCTTACTCAGCCCAAAGTAACACCTGTTAGCAAGAGTTATCCTACGCATGATCTCCAAGCTGACGTCATTACTGCTGTTAATGCTGGTTCCAAAGTCCCTTACTACTTCAAAAGCGTAGTTGTCAACAGTGACGTGCTGTCCAAGACGCCGGGACTCTTTGTTTGATGACACTAGATACTTCGTCTTGCCCTCGTTCACCGTGAGACCCATCCGACGCGACTCTCTTTCCAACTCTGAGAATGCTGCACTGACTGCTAGCGTGTTCATGCCGATTATATCAATATCGCCGGCATACGCTAACAGCATGACACTTTTGTTGAAGATAGTGCCATTATGTCGTAGATCAGCAGCTCGTATTATTTTCTCCATAATAAGATTGAAGAAGTCGCACGATAACGAATCACCTTGTTTGAAAACCCGTTATATATATATATATATATATATTTATATATATATATATATGTATATATTATATATATATATATATATATATATATATATATGTGTATGTATATATATATATATATATATATATATATATATGTAAACATATATATATATATATTTGCTTACGAGAAAGGGATACGAGAGGAATAGAATTAGATTTGGAATAGAAAGCGTCTACATAATATAACGTCTAGTAAAAAGAAATCCATTATTTTTGCATTAAAATTCAATCGTATGCTTGCTGTGTTCTCGATCTAGCGTATATATTAATAAATAATAGACAATTTTGCTTCGCATGAGTACATATATTTTTACGTAGTAAAATATATAGAAAACGAAAAAATTAAAGCGACTAAAAGCGAACAGATCATATAGTTGATGGCAAACGGGGGTTGATTGTTTACAATAAGTATATATGGGATGATCTCTTATTCAAATTCACTTGAGTTTCTATAGCTAAAACATTTTTATAAGAATAAATATGTTGTAAACCAATCAAAGTTTTATACAAAATTGTGCTCCATGATCATTTAATGAATTTAGATTACCTAATTTTTTTTAATATGGTCTGGTGGCGTTTGCGTGAGGTAACGTGTCCAACTGCCTCAACCGAGTGGGGGGCAAATCTTGTTGAACTCATCGCAAGTCAACTCACTGCACGTCATGTGGTTTGTTCTGCTCGCTATGTGATGTCACCTTCATTTTATAATGGGGGTCCTCCACGTAGCGTCCACCAGGCAACGTCTTCCTGGCACCCGCTGGGAAGCGGCTAAAGTGAGTGGTGCAACCCACCATATAAAACCTCTCAGCCAATGAAAAACCAAACCGTGCCTCTGATAAGTACTATCCCTTTTGTTGTTTTGTTGACGACCACCACAAACGAAATAAGGACCACGATTTACGGAATACACCTGAAATATCCGGTTCCTCTATAGAGTTGTGAGTAAAAATAATGCTCATTTAATTTATGCATTTTGACTCACTACAAATGTTATAGTAATATTATTATTATCATTATGTCATTTTATTATGTGTAACCATTGATTAATGATAATCAACAAACTATGCATAATGTAATAATCATTGGCTAAAATGGGTTGTAGTGAATTTATAAAAATGCGTGGTCAGCATCATCGTACCTCACTGTATAATTGTAGAACAATTTCATAATCATGAATAACAAAGAATGAAGAAGAAGAAGAAAATAGTGAATTAAATAATAAACAACAATAAAAGAACCAACTGGTCATCATACCTCGCTATATAATTATGAAATAATTCAAAAATCATACACAGTGAAAAGAAAATAAAAGCCAAAAAGAAAAACAAAATACGTAATATTGAACGCATGCACAATATTTACAACAAGAAGTATTAACTACAAATAATAATGATGACTTATAATAAGTTATAAGTTATATGACCCACTACTATGACCTTGCAAATGCAATGCATTGACCTACTGAAGAAATTTTAATGAACCTACTTAAAAAATTGTCATTTCTTCAGAAATTCTTTTATACTAAAATGGGGTTATATTGTAAATTATGATATATATTTTAGACTATATAAACTAAGACAAGGCCTGAAATGAGGGCAGTCAGTGAGTTCGTGAATCTAGTTACGTAAGATAAGTAGATGACTCGAAGAGCGAGTTAGAGTGAAGTAAAGGTAGTAATCACACTGTGAAGGATACAAAATCCTTCATAGAGTCAAATTGTGGAAAAAGAATATATATAAATTGTGAAAAGGAAACATTAAAAAAAAACAAGTTTGTTGAAGAAAATAACATATTGTTAAAATTAAAGCTATCTTGTGCCAGAAATACATATATACTGTTAATAAAAAAAAACTATATTGAAAAAATAATTGTGTTGTGCGTGAAAGAATTACGGAAAGCAGGAGAGAATAAAAGAAAGAGGTAAGTCCTAAACTATAAGATTTCTAGACGGAGATTAGGGTTCTACAAAAGAAGGACTCAACATTTTGGCGCAGGCGGTAGGATACTGCGAAGTATCTTGTAAAACAAGATATTTTGCGTTAAACGTTTAACGCGGTATTAGAATTCCATTGTTCCCTAGGACATAAAAATAGATTTGTGTTCCAGGATATTCTGATGGAGGTTAGTATCTCCTCAGATATTGCAATTCAGGAAGCCACCACTTTCGTGTGGGATTTAATTAAGAAACATAGTACTTACGAGCAATACGAGCTCATAAAATCGAAAGTGCAGCACGGCAAAGTACTAGCACCAGGTGAGGAGCTAGAAGCTACATTAAGAGAATTAAGAAACCTTTTAGAAACACAGGGTGAAGCAAGTTTAGTCGTGAAGGACAATTTGGATGCAGCGGAGGCACAAATAAGAAACCTCAGATTAAGGATTATAAACCAAGGGTTGGAAGCTGAACAGCTAGACGCAAAGAACGTAGAACTCCACATAAGGAATCAGGAACTAGAAGGATTACTTAAGGAGAGAAATATTTCCGACGAGTTTATAGAAAAGAGACTCAGAACCTCCGTGGACACTGAGCAATTAAGCGCCCTCCAGGCCTAAGTAAGGAATCTTGAGAGAGAACGCAGTTTAGCAGAAGAGACACCTCTTCTCCGCCGTACACCGTACACCGTACACCTTACTTACTTACTTAAAAGATTTGAGAACGGAAGTCCACTAATTTATCGTTGGGTGTAAATTAGCCAGCAGAGGATTTAACCAGATGGGTTGGAAGATTTTATAGCCTGCATAAAGCAACGTCTATACGGAGATGCGTTTAATTTAGTATTGGCGAAAAAATTTGCTAATTTGGAAGAACTATATAGACTTCTAAAAAACACATACATGAAAATAGCCCATATAGAACCCATCACTCACCAAATCCAGTTTGCACGGCAATTACCACAAGAAAGCATAAGAGCGTTCGCCAGGAGATTAGACGAATTGAAAACCGCCGCAACTCACTGTGTCAAAAGCACATATGGCGGAAAAGAAGACCGAGCACTGCTGCAGGAGCTAGAGAGGTCCACAAGGAAAGCATTCGCAACGTTAGAGGAACTGACGGGGGAAGCCGTAAATGCGAAAATCCTGCTCAACAGAGGGCAACAGCACTACACACTTAACGTAGGAGCCAATGTAGGTCTCAATACCTTATTAAATTCTTAAGAAGATTGCCAAACCCAAACAGGTAACATAGTAGTATTCCACCAAAACAGAAATAATAAAGTGCCATTTAAGGCAGATCAGTACTCAAAGAATAAAGAAAATCCTCAAAACGGCCAAAGGAAAGTTCCTACCTGTTCCTTCTGCTACAAGAAGGGACACACAAGAGACGAATGTTTTAAAAAGAAAAATACGCTCTTCTGTATAAAATGTAAGCAATATGGGCATGAGTTCAATCTATCTTGTACGTCATTCACAAACAATACAAAGCCACAAGGGAACTATACTCCAAAGACAAGCCATAGTAAGGGAAGCCAGGAAAATGTAGGGCATAATCGGAGTAAGTCCGAAACCAAATGTTTCTTTTACAGGAAACCCGGACACAGTATTGCCGATTGTTACAAACGTAAAGACTTAGAAAAGACTCAGGGAAACTACGGGGGGCCCAGGTACGGCCAATAAACCGGGAACCCCAAAATTTTGCTAAAGATAGGCCAGCTGAAATTGAAGGTGTCAGTCATGCGTCTTTAAAGATTGTTGACACACCCTCCACGTCAGATAGCAGGACGGTGGAAGTTGGTAGTCAGGCGTCCAGAGGAATTGTTGACCCATCTTTCGCATCCAGTGATAGCAATCGTGGTTATTGTTTTGGAGTCTCTGATGTAGATGATGTGTTCGTTGAGTTTCCGTGTGAGGAAGCAAAAAATGGGAAAACTCATTTTACTTGTAGACTCTGGGGCAGATACCAGTTTTGTAAAATCAACAGTAATTAAAAAAAACTTTAGCAAGAAAGGGAATTTAAGGAAAAATTTTAGTGGTGCATTCGGAGGATTTGTCAGGGCCAATAATAATCCAACATGAAAGGACTAATGAATTGAATTTAGAATTACATATAATATCTGAAGAGAGAGGGATACCTGCAGATGGTATCCTAGGACGAGACAATTTATGGAATCGATCGATTCTCAATACTATGAAAAAGAAACTGATTTTTTTATGAGCGAAAACAGCATTTAATGACTTTACCTCTCAAATCATTGAACGAGGCTAAAAGAGTACTCTACAACAGTGAGGTTGTAGTACCTGGGAGAACTATGAGGATAGTTCCCTTGAATGTAAAAACCGATTTGGAAACGGTTATAGTTGAAAAACAAGAAGTTTCTCCCGGAATATTTTTAGGTGAGACATTGGGATGTGTCACAAATAATAAAGTTTATGTACCAGTACTGAATACAAATACGAAAGCGTATACTGTGTGTAACGATATGAGATTTAATATAGTTAAATTTAATCATATAGAGCATAAAGAGTAGTAAACAGTTTCTAAAATAAATAGCGTTAAGGAAAAAAGTAACTACAAGAGGGTTGCTAAAATATTAGAAACGGTTAAGTTAGACTCAAACCTAAATATGGAAGAAAGAAAATCGATGGAAGACATCTTCAAGTCATTTCACGATTTGTTTTATTTGGAAGGCGATAAATTGTCTTACACAACAGGTATAAAGCACACGATACCAGTAAAGGCAGATCAGGCACCAATAAATCAGAAACAGTACAGGTTACCAGAAGTGCATAAGGAGGAGATTAATAGACAGGTAAATAAAATGTTGGACGATGAAATAATCATTCCCAGTTCTTCCCCATGGAATAATATTAGTTCCAAAGAAGGCGGGAAGCGATGGAAAAAAGAAATGGAGACTGGTTGTTGATTTCAGAAAACTGAACGATGCCACCATTAAACAGGTTTTTCCAAATCCACCCATCGATGAGATGGGTCAGCTAGGTCATAGTTGATATTTTACTACACTTGATCTGGCCAGTGGATATCATCAAGTGCTAATGGAAGAGTCTGACAGAGAAAAAACCGATTTTAGTTCAGGTGTCGGGCATTACGAATTTAATAGAATGCCTTTTGGGTTAACGGGAGCACCCGCTACTTTTCAAAGACTAATGAATCATGTATTAACTGGACTCCAGGGAATAGATTGTTTTGTATATTTGGATGATATTGTTGTCTACGGTCGGAATTTGGCACAGCATGAATCACGATTGCGGAGAGTGTTTGAACTCTTACGTAAACATAACTTAAAATTAAACACAGAGTCAGTTTTGCCAGTTTTTGCGAAAATAGATAATTTACCTAGGTCATAAGTGCACTGAGGAAGGGGCATTGCCAGATCCCAGTAAGGTAGAAAGTGTCAAAAATATTCCTGTTCAAAGAAATAAAAAAGATGTTCAGGCATTCTTAGGTTTAGTAAACCATTATAGAAAGTTTGTTGAAAATATGTCAAGCATAGCGCTATCAATTAATAAATTACTAAGAAAAGATGCAAAATTTGAATGGACCGATAAATGCCAGAAAGCTTTTGAAAATTTGAAGGAGGCAATTTGCTCTCCATCAATTTTAGCATATCCAGACTTTTCCGAACCCTTTGTGCTGACAACAGATACCAGCAATGAAGCCTTGGGGGCAGTTCTATCGTATGGTGAAATTGGAAAAGATCGACCAATAGTCTTTGCGAGCAGAGCACTTAGTGATACTGAGAAAAGATATTCCACCATTGAAAATTAATTTTTGGCTATCGTGTGGGCTGTAAAAAATTATAGAGCTTATCTACTCGGTAGGCCATTCAAAGTCTACACTGACCATTAGCCCTTACGTGGAATTGCCAATCTGAAAGATCAACCATCACGTTTAGCACGTTTCAGGCACAAATTATCTGAATTTGATTTTGAAATAATTTATAAACCAGGCAAACGGAACTTGAACGCGGATGCGCTCAGCAGAGTTCCACAACCAAATCAGGAGTCAACAATGGTTTTCACCCGTTTTATGGCGAGGAATAAAGTCTACGAAACTGAAAGCCAAGAAAAGCCTGGTGAAAGCTCTGGTGACGAGTTAGAACTAGATAAAAATGCAGAAAATCAGAAGTACAATAATGCGGAACTTCTCACTGATGAAAAGTATATATTGACGATACTTCGCAACTTCCACGATTCACCTTTAGGAGGTCATCAGGGTGCTCTGAAAATTTATTTCAGGATTAGAAGACAGTATAGGTGGAAAGGTATGCGAAGCCAAATTAAGGAATATTTTAACTGAGCCATTTGAAAAGGCATATATGGACATGGTAGGAATTCTTCCAGAGACAACAGCTGGAAACAAATACATACTTACATTTCAAGATGATTTTTCCAAATTTTTTATTTGCGTAGCTATACCAGATGTTGTAGCTAGCACAGTAGCAAAAGCGTTTTACAACGAAGTTATTGCGCGATATAGCATAACAAAAATTTTAGTGACTGATAATGGTACGAATTTCACTTCGAAATTGTTTTCCGATACATGCAAGATGCTGGGTGTTAAAAAATTACATATAACACCGTACCATCCACAAGCAAATGATTCTTTAGAAAGGAGCCACATACCTTTAGCAGAATATCTTAGGAGTTTTGTTAAAGGAGATGGGTCTAATTGGAACCAATGGTTAGCATCAGCAATGCACGTACACAATAACTCCATACTTACTTCGACAAAACGGACACCATTCAGTGTTCTATACGGTTTCAATATCGATATGCCGACAAACTTAAAAATAAAAAGGTCACCTCTATACAATACAGATGATCAGAATAAAGTATTAAAATACCAACTACAAAGGTCACATGAATTAGTGAGGGAAAATCAGGAAAAAGCAAAGAAATCAGCTAAAATTCAATACGACAAAGGAATCCACCCAATAATTTTTCAAATATGTGATAAAGTATTATTGAGAAATCAGACTAGAAAAAATAAATTCAGTTCCATCTGGACTGGACCATACGAAGTGATAAATGTGGACAGTCCAGTGACGACAACCATCAAAATCAGACAAAAATTTTTTTTTTTAGTTAGAATATAAAATACAATAGAATGAAATAAGAACTATTAGTTAACGTTCAGGACATATAATAGGGCAAGTTGCCATGGTCATGTGTATAACCATATCTGTTGCAATACATCGCGTTGAATTGTAATTCGGTGTGTGGATACTCATGAGCACGGACAAATTAATTAGTCAAGTATTTTAAGCGATCAAATAGTTAAATTCGAGTTAATATAGAAATACATAGGTTTAGGAAATCGTTATGAAAAATAGGTCAGTCAAAGCAATAGGAGACAGAAGTTATAAAATAAATGGAGAGAATTAACATAACGGGTTACCATTCCGTCTTCCACGGTGTGAGATGAAAATATGCACAATCGAATAATACAGAAAAGTTGGTTATTGCAACAGAAGAAGTGGCAACGTTGTTGTTAAATTATACAATATGTAAAACAACGATGCAAGTTTGTAAATTTAAAAAAATATATATAAAATAGTATATAAAACTTATAATATATACATAAAAACCGTCTAAAAGTAAAATTATATAACATTGTAAAAACATAACTATAAATTTTATAGAACAAAATTCAAATTTATAACGACTATTATGTAGGTGTAATTATAAAAAAAAGTAAGCTTTAAACTTTGTAGAAAATAATTGAATAGGTATATTACTGGTAATCTCGCCATCTCAAGTAGAGAGGAACGTGGACGCAGTAGAAAGACAACTTATCCAGCAAGATTTAGACACACCGGAAAAGATTTATACAGCAATGTTAGTACAGACCAAATAGGTAATCGAGTTGAAGTTACATATATAAGTTCCAATATCCTGAGCCAAGTGGTACAGCGATAAATAAAGTCAACATAATAAGCAGCATTCTCATGAAATACTTGGACTCTTCGATATATAGCAGCAGCAATACACAGTGTGTACATACAAGTCTCATGTGTTACGTTTTTATCTGGATAGTGAACGCCTATCATTAACTCAGTTGTCGCGCATTTGACAATACGGTACAGTGTGTCATATAACGATATATCTTAGTAGTGTTGTATACAAAATGTAAATGATATTCATCCATTGAATGCGGTATGTTGAGAGAAAATGTACATACCAGACAAAACACGTGCATTGCACGAGTAATGTAATAATCATTCAAACATTGGACACCACGGTATATCACGGTGAGCAAGAATTCTACGTGGTATACAACAGTAGTACCGATGAAAAAGAAAAAAAATGTTTAGTCCTCAGCCGATTACAACAATGGTCAACATCACACCTGAAAACGCAAAGATAAAAGAGTGCAGTGCAGCGAGCAAAAATCTACATTCCAAATAAATCCTCTTCGACACATTAAATCAGTTTCAACATCGAAAACAAAATATAAAGCAACTGCGGAATTAACAAGAACTTCGTTTAATCACAGTGCCACAGAAGAAAGCGGCTCAACAGAAACAGGGAACCAAGAAAATCAGCCTCCGAAGTGGTAGATTGCCAGTAGAAGTTAATAAGTTATAAAAATAGATATAAAATACTAAGATACACATATAAATAAACTAAAAAACTAAAAATATTTAACCTAAACAATTTGTAAATTCAATTTGTAAAAGAAAAAACTATCAATCTTTCAAATCGATAATTTTTTCTTCATAATGGGTGGAGGGATGTTGTGAGTCAAAATAATGCTCATCTAATTTATGCACTTTGACTCACTACAAATGTTATAGTAATATTATTATTATCATTATGTCTTTTTATTATGTGTAACCATTAATTAATGGTAATCAACACACTATGCATAATGTAATTATCATTGGCTAAAATGGATTGTAGTAAATTTATAAAAATGCGTGGTCAGCATCATCGTACCTCACTGTATAATTGTAGAACAATTTCGTAATCATGAAAAACAAAGAATGAAGAAGAAGAAGAAAATAATGAATTAAATAATAAACAACAATAAAAGAACCAACTGGTCATCATACCTCGCTATATGATTATGAAATAATTCAAAATACGTAATATTGAACGCATGCACAATATTTACAACAAGAAGTATTAACTACAAATAATAATGATGACTTATAATAAGTTATAAGTTATATGACCTACTACTATGACCTTGCAAATGCAATGCATTGACCTACTGAAGAAATTGCAATGAATTAACCTACTTAAAAAATTGCCATTTCTTCAGAAATTCTTTTATACTAAAATGGGGTTATATTGTAAATTATGATATATATTTTAGGCTATATAAACTAAGACAAGCCCTGAAATGAGGGCAGTCAGTGAGTTAGAGTAGAAATACATATATACTGTTAAATAAAAAAAGACTATATTGAAAAAATAATTGTGTTGTGCGTGAAAGAATTACGGAAAGCAGGAGAGAATAAAAGAAAGAGGTAAGTACTAAACTATAAGATTTCTAGACGGAGATTAGGGTGCTACAAAAGAAGGATTCAACAATAGGAAAGGTGCCTTTATTCAGCTGGTTGATGTCCTCGACAAATATAAGGCTGACATTACCACACTTCAGTAAATGCGACGAGACAGGATTGCTCTTAAAGAGCCTCTTGTGATATCTGCTACTGTTGATATGCGGAGAGGCACAAACTCGGATGTGGATTTGTTGTCAGTAGGAGACTGCGACATTTTGTCTATCAGTTCGTACTTGTAAACGAGCGGCTGGCAACAATCCGCATTAAGGAAAATTTTTTTTTACATCACCCTAATATGTGCCAGCGCCCCGATGGATGAGAAGGTTGATGCTAGCAAAGAGAATTTCTTTCAGTGCCTGGAATAAGTTTACAGCCTCTGCCCCCGCCACGACATAAAAATCGTGCTTGGAAACTTCACTGCCAGGTTGGGAAAGGAAGTTACATTTAGTCCAACTGTAGGAAAGTTCAGCTTCCACTAGAACGCCTTCGGTAACGGAATGAGGCTGATTGACTTCACCGCAGCACGAAACATGGTAATGAGTAGTACCAAATTTCAGCATATCGACATCCATAAAGCGACGTGGCTGTCTTCAGATCAACGAACCAAAACCCAAATTGATCACGTAATGATTGACGGAAGGCATGGTTCCAGTGTGAGGGACGTGAAATCGGTGCATGGTGCCAACATCGACTCGTATCATTACCTTATTGCCGCTAAGGTTAAACACGTTAATATGTCGCAAAGAACAAACAAAGTCCGACAGAGAAAAAGCTTGACGTCAATAAGCTGCAATCACCAGAGACATCAAATGCTTTTACCACTCGAATATCGGATCTACTTATGTAGAACACACCCCCTCTTGATGATACATGCGCACAGTGGACACATATATCATACTCCATGACTACTGCTGCCGAGGGGGTAATCGGTTACTACCGGCCTCTGAGGAATGAGTGGTATGATCAGGAGTGTCGAGACGCTACCGCATAGAAAGACGCCGCCTACAGAAAAACCCTGCGTTCAGGCACAGCGCGAGTTGTTAAGTAGCGGTTCAGAGAGAAAAGGAGTGCAGAGAGACGTCTTTTCAGGCGCAAGAAGAGGCAGTTGGAAAGACGCAAGTGTGAAGAGATAGAGATGTGTACCGACAAAAATGAGACTATAAAATTCTTCGAAAAGATCAAGTGCCTGAGTACCGGTTTAAATCCCAGAGCCTCTTCTTGTCGTGATGAAAGTGGGAGTTTGGTTACAGATGTTCAGAGTGTACTGAACTTATGGAGGGAGCACTTCTCCATTTTGAAGAACGGAAAACACTTCTCCGTTACTAAATGGCGACGTCTCGAAGAATCAGAGATGCCATTTCAAGATTGAAAAACAATAAAGCTGCAAGTGCTGATGGGCTCCCTGCCTAGTTGTTTAAGACCGGAGGTGATGAGCTGCTCATCAGCATGCACCAGCTCATATGCAGAATATGGTCGGATGAAAGCGTGCCCGATGATTGGAGTCTAAGAGTGCTCTGCCCCATACATAAGAAAGGAGACCACACAATTTGGGCCAACTACCGTGGAATAAGTTTTCTTAGCAACGCATACAAGGTTCTATTGAGCGTACTGTGTGAAAGATTGATGCTTATACTTAACAACCTGATTGGACCTTCAGTGGCTTCAGATCGGTAAAATCCACCATCGACTAGATTTTCACAATGCGCCTTGCTTATGGAGATGATATTGCCATAGTCGGCATGAACATGCGAGCAGTCAGTGCAACATTCTCAGAGTTGGAAAGAGAGTCGAGTCAACTGGGTCCTGCGGTGAACGGGAGCAAGACGAAGTACTTAGTGCCAACAAACAACGAGTCCCAACGTCGTGGACAGCACGTCACTGTTAATAAATACGCTTTTGAAATAGTGAAGGACTTCTTGGAACCAGCATTAATACTAGTAAAGACGTCAGCCTGGAGATATTTCGAAGGATCACTCTTGCTGATCTCTCACGTGTGAACTGCTCCAAGGGAAAAAAGAAAGGGGATTTTGCATCGAAGCTTGACTTGCTACAAAAAGTGGGTCCATTACGATATTTCAAAATATCGGGCAACGTATGGAAACCCCGTCCATGCCTCATCATCGACGGTTAATCCGAATATTCATGACGAGAAGATCATGTTATATATGGGAGAGTGTGTTGTATTATGAGTTGTTGAAATTGGATCAGACGATCACCGACGACAATTTATGCGATTGAACCGAACATTGCGAGAAAAATGGTTGCAATACGCCCACATGTTGCATGTATCTTGCAAGTAAAAATAAAAATAAATATGTGGTACTTAAAGCCCCGAAGGGCTCATTGGCCGAGCTTCTCTTCCATTACTGTTGTGCGTCTTAAATTTGGACAGTATTAGAAGGGACCTACTTATTTTAGCCAGTTCCGAACGGCAGAACCCTTCTGACATCACTTTTTCTGCGCTTTGTTACAGAGTTCTTTTAGAAGCATTTTCATGGCAAGAATTGCCAATTGTTTGCAGACAGGTAGCTATCGTTTGAAAGAAAAATATTTTCGATATTAAATTTGTTATGCATCAGCCGGGGATTGAACCACGACCCACAGATTAAAAGGCCAACACACTAACCCCTGAGCTACGACACCTACAAGTATCTTGCAAGTATCTGAGAACAATTTTGATGTAAAATGTTCTACCATTATATAAAGGGTTATCCATTTCGCGGTTTCAAAAGTATAGGGCTAGAATTCGACATCTGTCAAACTGAGTTGTTAAAACAATTTCTTTCTTTTTCAGTTCAAAGTCTGACATTTGCGAAATTGGATCGCTTAACTATCGCACAACGCATTAAAATTGTAAAAACCTACTACAAAAATGGTGATTCTGCCACAGCCACATATCGTGCTTTAAGAGGAGATTATGGTTTACATAATCGTCCAACTACGCAAGCAATTGGTAAAATTGTGAAGAAATATGAAGAGACTGGATCGGTTACAGATATTGTAAGGCCTGTGCATCATCGTTTCGCTCGTACCACCGAAAAGATCGCTGCTGTAAGTGAAAGTGTTGCCGAAGACCCGAATGTGTCGATTCCTCGTCGTTCTCAGGAATTAGGACTGTCTTACGGCACATTATGGCGTATTTTGCATTTGGATCTACACCTACACCTACATCTACACATCCATATAAAATCCAGCTCACACAACAACTGAATCCAGCTGACCATTCACAACGTCGTAGATACGTCGAATGGGTGCTTGAACAACAGGCGGTGGACGGCGATTCTTCGAACAAAATTTTCTTCAGCGACGAAACACATTTCTCACTCGGTGGGTATGTTAACAAACAAAATTGTCGTATTTGGGGTTCTGAGAATCCTCAAGTAATTGAAGAGAGGCCACTACATCCACAAAAAGTCACTGCTTGGTGCGATCTTTGGTCCGGAGGTGTGATTGGACCTTACTTCTTCGAAAACGGCGATGGAACGACTGTCACCGGCAATTCGGAGCGTTATGGTCATATGATAACCGACTTTTTTTGCCTGCTATTGAAGAATACGACTTAGAGAATATGTGGTTTCAACAAGACGGTGCCACATTCCACACAACTCGAGCGAATATGGCTTTATTGCAAGAGAAATTTTCTGGCCGCGTAATTTCTCGTCGTGGCGATATCAAGTGGCCACCAAGATCATGCGATTTGACACCGCTTGACTTTTTTTTGTGGGGCTACGCGAAACATCGTGTTTATGCAGATAAACCTTTAACTCTTGAGCACCTAAAAACCAACATTCGTCACGTTATGGCTGAGATACCGCCCAATATGTGTCAAAAAGTGGTCGAAAATTACCTCAAAAGAATCGATGCTTGCAACAATTCGCGTGGTGGTCATTTAAATGATGTAGTATTTCACACATAATGTCAACGTTCAAACTTTATAATAAAAAAGAAATATCATGATAAAAAATATTTTATATGTGTTTTATTTACATTTACTTTTGAAACCGCAAAATGGATAACCCTTTATAACAAAAATTTTTGGCATGTTGTAGCGTGTAATGACCTCATTGTAAAAAGCTTTTGCTACCGTGCTAGATTCTACATCCGGAATATCTACACAAATAAAAAATGTTTTAAAATCATCTTAGAAAGTAAGAATGTACTTATTTCCGATGTGGTTTCTTGAAGAATTCTCACCATATCTATATAAACCTTTTCTTGGTCTTGAATGTGTCGGTCAATATCATTGGCATTTTGGTAAGCTTTATTAATTTGTGCATTTCTTTCAAGTTTTGAAAGATTTCTTAATTTGGTTACGCATACCTTTCCATTTATACGGATTGAATGTCAGTTTTATTCAGAACTACTGTGAGGGCTGGTATCTATTGCTAGTAGATATAAGCAAATCAAAATTTGCACCTAATGCAGTGGTTCTAAGGCCAATCAACAATGAATGTTGTTGCGAAAATTGTATTCAAATTTTTATTAAAGTTTTATTGAAATTTAGCTTAGTAACCGGCTAATATAAATAATTTCCATCTAATGCTGTCCAAATTTAATACGCACAACAGTATTGAAAGAAAAGCTCGGTGGTATCTCAATGGGCCTTTCTGGCTTAAGTGTGTCCTCTCAGGACACAGTTAGGCGCTTACAAGGAGCTTACAAGATTGTGAGAACCAAAAGCGCAATTATATGGATGATGTTTTATATAATTCATTCCCCTTTAATAGCATACGCCTTTTAAGGGCCGTTTTCTCAACTGCCTGTTGGCGTTATCGAACCGATAAAGTTAACGGGCGCATTTGCTGCCTGTCTAGAAGAATCTCTTATTCGCCAGTCAGCTCTGGATTTTGTTCTCTATAGCAATCAGGCAGTTCTTACTAGCAAAGTCTTGTAACCACTCAACAATTTAAATTGGTGAAATGGGTACAGTCTTCAGAAACTAAAAAAAAAAATAAGTGTTCATTTTGATTTTTTTAGTGAAAATAACAACGAATTTTTTATTCCAGTAATAAAAAAATGGTTTTGTAACCAAAGCATTATGGGTATTTCTCTCTCTACTTTAGTTTTATGGACTTTTTCGATTACTTTCAATCGTCTTTGTTTAGATTATAACATTTGAAAACAAATCCTTTCCAAACTCTCATATCAATTTTAGAAAGATTTGAACTCTCTTAGACAATTATTTTCGTTGTTAGATATTTTTTATTTTTTTTTTTGGTAGTGTATCTTGAAACAGTCATAACTTTTGAAGGCTTTGAGACGCCATTTCGGAAAATATCTTATTTAAATGGTAATTTTTCACTATTTTGAATCATTATATTTTAAATGAAAATTTATGAATATGGAACAAAATTTTGAAAATTAAAAAAAAATGGTATTTTAAAAAAATATTTTGTGTGAAACATTATGAAGGTAATTAAGCTGAAATACTATCTCAATTATAACCTTTTCCAACGATACCCCATTTATGCAAATGGGATAAGAAAATTTTGACTGTATTAAGTTTTTCATCCCTCTTGTAGGGATTTTTTTGATTTTTGCCATACCATCTGTGAAAAAAAAAATTGTCAGTTCATATCTGTCAATTTGAATTGACGGATGAATTTAGCACATGTGGTCATTCTTTTATAAATCACACAACTTTCAAGATTTCATGTCGCAGATTCGGCCGGAAATTTAAAAACAAATTTTTTATGTAAAATAAGTTTACACTTGCATCGGGATTTTTCTCGGAAAAATTTCTGTACGGAAAACCATTCAAAATTTTGAAAAGTGACTAAATTTTGTCATTTTTGTGTTACTTAGATCTTAATATCTGTGTGCATGCTGTGCTCGTTAATTCCCAAATTTTACCGTATACACATGTATATAACATCTAAAAAAATCGCTCCATCATTTTGAAAATTTCGAATTTTTTAAAAATGTATGACGCGTTCATTGGTGGTATCAAAAAAGTCATTTATCCCTGCGGACGTGCCTTGAAATATTAAGTAAATTTTTTAAGCATTTAATTTAAATCGTACACGTGCAAACTTATTTTACGTAAAGAATTAAAAAAAAAAATGTTCGGCCAATTTAAAAATGTTCAAAATTTGTGTCGAAATCCTCCACGGAGATTCAGATTCCTTGAAAAAGGAATCTGAAAAATTTGAGTGAAATCGAAGACTATTATGCTGGAGATCACCACTTTTTGTTACATTCAATATGGAACGGCTGTATATATTGTATAAAAACAAAAAAATATATTTTACTTTTGTGTGCTGCAACTGTTAATTCGGTAAACGCGGCTGCACTATTAGCATTGGAAAATTTGAAAATAGACGAAAAGAACAAATACTCTGCCCGATTGTTACTCCGTAGAGAGAAAGAAGGTAGGAGTAAATTATTTTATGGTTATAGTCATAACTACCAGGTGTACAAGCTTAAATCCGCTATTTTTCGGTAAAAAAAACACTCTTTTTTTCATAGAAAGCCAAAAATTAATTTATTCAGAGTATTTGCCCTCACTAGCTATACATTTTTCCCATCTCTCGGGTACTTTGTGTATACCATGCCAAAAGAATTCCTCATTTTTCGAGGCAAATCACTCGTTAAGCCATTTTCCGACGTCTTCATACGAATCGAAGTGCTGTTCGGCGAGCGCGTGACCCATCGACGAAAACAGGTGATAGTCAGAAGGGGCCAGGTCTGGTGAATAAGCGGGATGAGGTATCACCTCCCAACTGAGTGTGTCCAAGTAGTTTTGGACCATTTTTGACGTGTGCGATGGGACGTTGTCGTGGAGATAAATCAGCTTCTCATGTCTTCTCATAACCAGGCCATTTTTCACCCAAAGCACGGCGCAATTTCACTAGTTGTTGGTGGTAGCGGTGAGCATTGGCAGTTTCAAAATAGCCTTTTTTGAACCGTTTCCTATAGCGCACTGTCACCATAGTCCTTCACAAGCATTCGATGCGCCTCAGCAGCAGATTTCTTCAAATTGAAGCAATAAAGTAGAGCTTCCCGCATATGCTATTTTTCTGGCACGAAACTGGACATGATTATACGAGGAAAAATGTATGTTGTTGTATGAAATCACTGATGCTGCTTACTTATTGATATAAACAGATGCCGAACTCATAAAAAAAGGATGCACAGTCGATAATAGCTTAATATGCTCACTAACGCCATCTACGAGCAAACAGCGGATTTAACCTTGTACACCTGGTATAGGGTTTAGTCACAAATTGTTGAATGAAATTTTTCTGTGAGGATTCAAAATTGTTAATACAATAATAATTTTAGAATGACACCTGCGCAGTTTCAACAATTTTTGGAAAAAGTTCTGCCATATATTACCAAAAAGGTACAGGTACATTTAACACTTCCATATCTAGCCGCAGGTAGAAATTATAACATTTGCTTATAAAAATATACACTCATATTTTCTGTTCATATATGGACTGCACTGCTTCATTTAAACGAACAGCTGGTGTAGTACTGCCAATTATAATACTAATTATTGGCGACGAAACATGTCTACGAGTTCTTGCATGTTGCTTCGAAATAAACTGGGTATATTTATGTCAAACGAAAAATACAAGATGCGACAATTATGTATTAAGACTGCCTCTGGAAAACACAATTAAAACACGATATCTGCTAATTTTTCGGTATATTTATTCGAAATATTTTCCTCATGATTCAATATACTTGTTACATCGATTTGATAGTGATTCAAACGCGTGTTAAAGATCATTTTTCGGAATTGCCTCCAGTGCCCTCGTCGAAGCCCATTGTATGGTCTGAATGTCATCAAAAAAGCATCCTTTCAACTTCAATTTCAGTTTTGGGAACAAAAAGAATTCGCACGGTGCCAAATCAGGTGAATACGGCGGGTGATTCAACACACAGACCTGATTCCGAGTCAAAAATTGACGAACAATGAGTGCTGTGTGACTCGGTGCATTATCGTGCAACAGAGACCAAGTTTTTGGATAGCAGTATTCTGGTCGCACACGACGGATTCTGGACATCAAACGCTTCAAACAAATTGGAACAGTTGGAACAAATTCTTTGTGGATAATTCCATTGCTATCGAAGAATGTGATGATCATTGTTTTGATTTTTTATGGAACTTTTCGTGTTTTTTACTTTTGGCTTGTGCTGAGTTTTTTGATTTCCATTCCGCACTTTGACGCTTGGTTTCTGGATCGTATTGGAAACACCATGTTTCATCACCCGTAAGAATTGTTTTCAGGAAGTTTAGATCATTTTCTGCAGCTGCAACCATGTCTCTAGAATGACTGACTCTCATTAATTTTTGGTCCTCGGTCAATGTGTGTTGAACAAATCTCGCGCAGACCTTTGTTTTGCCCAAATCCTCGTGAAGAATGAGGCGGATAGTTTCTCTGTTGATGTTTAAGGCCTCTTCCATCATTTTCACTGAAGTATTGAGGTATTCTGTAATAAAATCACGAACTTAGTTGCTTTCCAAAGGGAGTAGTCAGAGGCATCAAGGTTGCTGAGATAATATTGAAGTTGTGAATTGTGCTCGTTTTAGAGGAACTCCTTAAGATCTTTTGGGAGTGAATTTAATATTTTCTTGTCTCCAGGGTGTCAGGTCTTTTGCCACTTTTTCTTGCTTGGCGTTTTTCTAGGAGTTTTTCTTTAACAAGAGGAGATATATTTGAACGGTTAAACTTGTTCAACGGGGACGTTGACTTTCAAGCAGCTTGTTGGATGCAGTTATTGAAGTGTTCAATTGCTTTAATTATATCTTCACTTGATTTAAGTTGGTGCTTCAAGTAATTATTTGAAGATATTGTGAATTGGAAGTAGTTCCAATCAGTTTTGTAATTGTGAAGGGAACATTGGGAGAGAGAGCGAGCAAGATTACTATTTAGTGTGACCATTATGGGAGAATGGTCAGAGGATAGTTCATAGCAAAAGGTGCATGCTATTTTGTTAGCCACGATGCCTTTCATTACAAAGAAATCGGGGATTTTATTTGTATCGCTTGGCCAATATGTTGGAGAACCTGAAGAGGTCGTGAGAAGATTGTTTCCGAGAGTTGAAAAAAACTTTTCATATTCCTCTGACTTAATTGCATGCTTGGCTTTGTACTGCCGAGATTGGAAAAGGGCCTTTCCAATCTTCGGCAACTATGTTTGTGGCTTGAATAGCTTCTGTGCAGTAAGAGTTAATATTAAAGTGTTTAATATTATTTTTTACTGAAATAATATTTAAAAACATCTTTTAATTGTTTCTAGTGGGACCATGAGTTTTGTAATGTCAAGTATGTTTATTATAGCAGGCATTCAAGAATAATGGCACCCAATCAAAAGCCATTCTATTTGTTTGGCTTAAATTTTTTTCAATCTTTATCAGTTTTGATTTTGATTTCGATAGTGTTTTTGGGTTTGAGAACCGGCAACACACATCTTTTTGTAAGTTTTTTTTTTATATATTTTGATATTTTATATTTTGATATTTTGTTAGCTTTCGATAATATTTATTTTAAAGGTCAGATCCCGGCAAAACCCTTGTGACAACACTTTTTTCTGAACTTTTTTACATCTTCTAGAAGCTTTTCCATGGCAAATTGTTAATATTGGAAGAACTGCCAATTGCTTGCCGACAAGAAAAATTCGAAAGAAAAAATTCGTTCGAAAGAAAAATTTTGTCGATATTAAGTTTGTGCTTCAGCCGGAGATTGAACCCACGACCTACAGATCAGAAGGCCAACACACTAACCACTGAGCTACGGCACCCATAATTTACTATTTTTTAATGATATTCTGGTTCTATTCAACAATTTTCGGTTTGAGATTTTAGTTGCTTTTTTTTTGTGTGTCCAATGTAGACATGGGAGAGAATGGGCTGCCAATTGCAAGTGTTGTGGTCCTATAACTCACGTGGGCAAAAGTGTATGTTTATGTGTTTATTGATGGTGAATCTGACGGCTGGTGGCTTGGCGGACCGCAAGGTCACGGTAATTGCGCAGGTCTGATGGACGGCAATGGTGACAGAATGCAATATGTTATATATATTGTATGAATGTGAGTATTATATATGCATTGTGTAAATGTGCATACATGTGTTCATTAGTGGTCGATCTGACGTTTGGTAACTGGAGTAGGTCCAAGGCGATGTGATCCTTGTCGTCGCTCCCGGTGGAGTAATGGCTCATTTGTGAATCGGATCACGGCGGAAGAAGATGGAGTGTAAATGAAATCAGAATGAAAGAACTTCACTTACTTAACAAAAAATGGTTGGTAACATTAGCCTGTGTAGATGAAAGGCGTGAGGGTGATATCGCCTGCAGTGACGTGGCAAATATGTCAAGAAAATTTATTTCCCTTAGCCCCAATCATATATTTTGAATTTTTGTATTGATCTTTGCTTTGTATAAAATTATATATATTTTCTTTTCTTACTTCACGCTGTGTCAGCGAAGTTGTATGTGTCCATTTTCCTTTAAATTTGCTTTAAGCGTTGTAATACATATATTGATGAGGTGTGAAACTACGTGGACCTAAAATATCTATTGTACAACCCTCTTATGGTATAGGCTATGCCTATAAAATCTCATCTAGTCCCACTACTCTTAAAAACCCTAGAAACTATAGAATTTGCCCGGTATCAAATATGATCCCAGGTGTTTACGTTTGCTATGAATTAGTGCTTCACATCTACCTAATACAAGTATGTGCTCTAGCGAATCACTTTGTTCTTCCCAGAATCTGTACAGTGGACTTAACTTGCTCAAGTGTTCCTTGAGCCTACAGTGAACGGTCAGAAAACCGGATAATATTCTTAATCTGTTCTTGGACAAGCCAATGCAAAATTGAAATCTTCTGTAGTCATAGCTGCCCAAAAGAATTTTGGATTGTCTTACAAAGAGTGTCTGTATCTTTTGGCGTTCTTATTGTCTTAACTCTCCTTGCTGTATGCCTGAGCCTATACAAAAAAAAAGGTTCTGGACCAATCAATGTCGTAGCGGCTTATTTTCTGGCGAATTCGTCAGCTAGTTCATTACCTTGAATTTCTATGTATGGCTATTTGTTGTTTTTTGTATGCTTGAAAGATACTTGGGTAATTACCCATGGGTTCAGAGTATTTGGTTCTGGTTCCGTATATCTCCGCCCTGTGCCACTTTCGATCTTTGACCCTTCAGTGTACCACATCATTGTGTGTTTCTTAATCTTATTGCAAAGCTTTTCTCAAAGTTAAATTTCTTACTTGTTTTGTCCTGTGGAAAATCAAGTAGAGAGTTTTTGCTGAGGATCCGTAGGTCCAGTAGCCCACTACCAGACCTTTCCTTGCTTTATCTCCCAATATTCTTATTAAGGTTGCTGCTCCTACCTTCCTTACAACCATGTGTAACGGAACTTGATTCTGGATTACATCTAACGCTGCTGTTAGACAGATTCTATGCGCGCTAGTCTCTGGACTTCCGTCTAAGAAGATGGATGTATGTCTTCCATCTAAGAAGAGTCTTTTTCCTGGTTAATGGAACAATTGTCGTCTTAGTAGGGGTAATACTTAATCTTACCTACCTTCACAATTGCCCAAAAATTCTTAGTCCCTTTGAATGATTTCACACAGCGTTTCTTCAAATTGCCTTCTCTGGACTATATTGTTAAAAGTTCATCCACGACCAAGCTCCACATAAAGGACGAGAGAACGCCTCCTTGTGGACAGTTCTTGGTTGTGGTTAGAGCTGTTGTTTTTTCTCCAGCAGATGTTTCTGCCAATCTGGCGTGCAGGATTTCTGTCATCTACTTGGTCGTCACCAAGTCTTCTCCCCTTCTATTTAAAGCGCTCTCTACCATTTAATGTGACGTGTTACAATGGGCCTCTAACTGGCCTACTTACATCCTCTTCATGGAGAGGGCGGGCACACTAACCTAACTAACCTAACCTATTGGTCTCAAGGACTTGGCTAGTGTGGTGTCATTTTTCCAACTTTAAGGATCAACATTACTTTTGTCCTTCTCCAAGATGTTGATATATACTATTGCCGTAGATGTTCCACCACCCGACCATGATAAGGTCAGAGAGGCCATTTTAAGGCAATAACTAAGCCGCAGGTACTGATGGCTTGCCTGCCGAGTTGCTTAAGACTGCAGGCGATGAGCTGCTCAGCAACATGCACCTGTCGGTTTAGGCTTTCTAGCATCCCATACAAGGTTTTACCTAGCGCACTGTGTGAAAGATTGAAGCCTATGCTTAACAACCTAATTGGACCTTATCAGTGCGACCAGGAAAATCTGGTCGATAGTATATTTAACAGGTCTGAGTTAAATATACTATCGACCAGATTTTCCTGCGAAACTCATTCGTCTTTGTAGAATAAAACAGTATAACTCCCGTTGTGCAGTGAAAATTTGGAAGGACCTCTCCGCACCGTTTAGTACCGAACGGGGTTTCAGACAAGGTGATTCGTTATCGTGGAACTTCTCCAATCTTATTATGGAGAAAATAATACCAGCTGCTGATCTACGACATAATGGCACTATCTTCAACAAAAGTGTCATGCTGTTGGCGTATGCCGACGATATTGACATAATCGGCATGAACACGTGAGCAGTCAGTGCAGCATTCTCAGAGTTGGAAAGAGAGTCGCGTCGGATGGGTCTTACGGTGAACGAGGGCAAGACGAAGTATCTAGTGTCAACAAACAAAGAGTCCCGGCGTCATGGACAGCACGTCTCTATTAACAACTACGCTTTTGAAGTAGTAAGGGACTTTGTCTATCTTGGAACCAGCATCAACAACTGTAATGACGTCAGCCTGGAGATCATGCGTAGGATAACTCTTGCTAATAAGTTTTACTGTGGAATGAGTAAGCAATTGAGAAGTCGAGCCCTCTCTCGAAGAATGAAAACTACACTCTACAAGTCTCTCATCATGCCTGTCCTAACATATGGCGCTGAAGCCTGGACAATTTCCACCTCGGATGAGCGAATGCTTGGAGTTTTCGAGAGAAAAGTCCTACGCAGGATCTTTGCACCTATTTGCGTTGGTGGCGAGTACCGAATAAGGTACAACCATGAGCTGTACGCCGACACTTACATAGTAAAGCGCATTAAAGTTCAGCGGCTAGATGATGTTAAGTGAATGAAATAACATGATCCGGATAAGAAGGTGTTATATTCGAAACCCACTGGTGGACGACGCAAAGAGGCAGACCTAACTTCCAGTAGAAAGTACTGCAAAAATTGACAGCACTTGGAGTTATTAACTGGCGCCAGCTAGCGAAGGAAAAAGTTAGCTAACAAAGAAAAAGTTGGCTGAAAAAGCATGCTAGATTCGGCCTAAATCGATTTTCGGTTGTAATGGCCACATAAGTAAGTAACTAAGTTTATCAATAACGGTAATATTTCCTTTATGCCCTTCTGTAAAAGAGCAGGAAAGATATTGTCCTACAGTCGTTGGCCTGTGCCCAATGAAAGAGGGATTAGTCTAGGCGAACTGTATAGAAGTGGACAAGTACATTTGGACAAATGGGGTGTATTTTTCAACGGAAATAGAAACAGGCTCTCCATAGAAGGCTTAATTTTCCGCATAGAATATCTGCAAGCGAGATACGGATGTGAATGGCGAGAAGTACTTATAGGCTTCCGCTTCTTTCAAACGGGTGATGCGAAAGAATGGTACTGGCTATAGTTGCCGCCTCGTGACATTCTTGATTGGCTCATACTACTCGCCTCTCTTATACAGCAATACCGCAGCACGCGGTCACAATTCGACATTGAGATGCCTGGTGGACCGGATGCAACAACCGCGTGAAACAATGCAATGGCAAACTTCATGCACAGCTTGTGACGCCTATTCCGGAGTACGAAATGGTTATGATTGTCAGGCAGAATTTGCGTGATTGGCTGTCGCGTATAATATAACCTGTGGCCTGTTATACAGTCGAACAACAAGAGATGAGTGCAACGAGGCTGATTACAACGTTTCACGGAAAGATATGTGCCTGGGGAGCAAGTGCAGAATAGCACACTTTGAGGAAAAAAAAAGTTCATCCAATAGGGTCTATTTTTGGTGAACTCAACGAACCAAAAATTTTTCAGTGCAATTTACTACAGAAGGCGTGGCTGAAGGTCAAAGTTTAAATTTCATATCAATATTACTTAATATCTTTGCAATTTTATTTTACAATATGGGTGTAATGATGTATGGCAGGATCGCCATGTAATGAAACAAATTGATATGCTATATTGATCGTGTTAGAGAGTTATTTGTCCTGGGCAAGGATTGCCTCATGAAGGACTAACTAAGCTAACCAGTAAATATCTTTTCTGTCCAAGCGTCTGTCAAAGCGGTTGCTCCGCTCCTTCAATTGACAGCTCGTGTGTTGCCACAACAAGCTTGACATTAATGAGAATAAACCACAGCGTATTAGTGTTAGTTTAATTCTGATTTTTATTTTCGAATATGGGCTCTATTTATACCACATAATTCTTTCCAGAATTTCCAATATTCCCATCCATTTCCATACGCTGACCTACAGTGGCTCACAGCTTATTTCGTACAGTGTATATATTTTTATGTACATGGCTGTAACATCGAAACTAAAAAACTTATCGATAAGTTTTGAATGTAGATGTCTGTGTATGTGTTTAGTAAACCTAATAAGAAAACGGGGAACCCCAAAAATTTTTCTTTTTGTTATGCAAGAGAGAAAAACTATTGATCAGCTGATTTTCAGCTCACATCTTATTTCGTACACAAACTTCAATGTAGGTAAGTTTCATTCTGCCGCGCAGTTACAAAGTTTTTTTGAATTGTATGAGTTTTTGGACCTTTTTAACTATTATAACAATTTTTATTATTATTATTTTAAATAGTTAAAGTGCTGTAAATTAAACATTTAGCTTTATGGGTCATCGTACAACGATGGAACAGCGTAAACTGGTAATTAACCATTTTAGGAAAGGTCAGAGTGTGCAAAAAATTGCTGAAATGACAAATTTAAGTGCCTCAACTGTCCAATACATCATTCAACGCTTCGTTCGCGAAAATCGGTTGGAGAACAAGGGCAGAGAAGCACCTAATAAGATTTTCAACGCATCAGACGAGCGTTATATTGTACGAAAAATTAAGAAAAATCCAAAGTTATCCGCTCCGAAGTTGGCTGCAGAGGTTCAGCGTGAAATAGGAAAATCATCCAGTGCTGAAACTGTCCGACGTGTGCTGCGCAATCATGACTTGAACGGTCGAGTAGCCCGAAAGAAACCATTCATTTCGAAAATGAATATACAACGCCGACTTGACTTCGCCAAAGAGCATATTATTAATACTCCTGCGTTCTGGAATACCGTTATTTTCGCGGATGAGTCTAAGTTTAATATTTTTGGCTCGGACGGAATGTCATATGTTTGGCGTAAAGCTAATACCGAGCTAAACAAGGAGAACCTTAAGCCCACAGTGAAGCATGGTGGCGGTAGCGTGATGGTTTGGGCCTGTATGTCAGCAGCCGGAGTAGGTGAATTGGTTTTTATTGAGGGAACAATGGACAAAATGAAGTACCTCGAGATTCTGAAAAACAATTTACTTCAAAGTGCAGACAAACTGGGTTTGCGGGAAGAATTTCGGTACTACCAAGATAATGACCCAAAACATAAATCTGGGATTGTGCAATCTTGGCTTATTTGGAACTGCCCACACTTGATGTCTCCACCACCACAGTCACCTGACATGAATGTGATTGAAAATCTTTGGTCTATTTTGGACAATAAAATAAGAACACACAAGATTTCTAATAAGCAAGACCTAAAGAAGGTACTGATGGAAGAATGGAAAAAAATCACACCAGACATCACTCAAAAATTGGTGGATTCAATGCCAAATAGACTCCAGGCTGTCATTAACGCTAAGGGATGTCAACTAAATATTAAAATCAACTTACTTTGTTTTTAGTTTGAACTTAAAGAGACTGTACGAAATAAGCTGTGACATGAATTTTCCTATTTTTTTCTTATTTTATTTTTTTATAGTGTCAAACACTAAAATTTTGAAAAAGTAAATTTTGGAAAATAAAAAACAAACCTTCCTTTCTAAAATGGCATTTATATTTTGTTCAAATTTTTGCTATATTAGGAATTACGACTGCAGCAATTTTTAAACTGTCACTGTACGAAATAAGCTGGGAGCCACTGTAGATCAATCAACACATAGGTTGCAGCAAAAACCAATGCATAGATATGGGTTAATTAGTCATACATACATAACACTTAGAGTGGCGACACAATAATTCATAATTGTGTAAACACAATATAATGATATTCTATATCAATGCAAGTGACCGAAAATATCAGTATATCATGTTGCCTGTGCATTTCAAGAAAAGCGAAATGTAAACAAATAGTGAAACAAAAATAGATATGTATGTATGAACATGTATGTACATAATGATATACATATGTGTAGTTGATGCAAGCATATTTGTATGTACGTAATGTATTGTTGTACAGTACAGTATATTGCTATGCACAATGGTATGCATATGCGATGATATGGTACCACTACATGCGTATCAAAGGAAAGCTATTTAATAGCATTTCACTTATCAGCTTCAGACGTGTGATTTCGATGTGCAGCACTGTAGGGGATTCGAGAACGTAGTGGCAGATATGCTGTCGAAGACCGTGGAATCAATCAACGTACTCAACATGTAGACAACGGAATTTCAATCCGACATGCATCTAAACTTAATCCGTGAGGTCTCAGAGCATCAAGATAAGTATATCGATGTACATGTGAAAGATGATGCTGTGTATAAGTGTTATGATATGAAAGAAAGTCGGTGGAGGATGTGGGTTTTTCGAGGTCTAACTACTGCCTTAATTGCAGATGCTTATAACTAGGGACAGAGGCACACAGCGGTTACAAAACTTTTGGATCAGTTGCGTAGGCAATACTATTGAGGAAGGCGTCATATTCACCATAGGCTAATGCATCAGAAAAGGTTAAACAATCCGTATTGAATGAATAGACTAGATCAGGATCAGATCGTCTGGGATTTACATCTTCTTGAAACAGAGCACGATCTGCATAATTCGATTTATTCGGTGCCCGGTTACTCTCCATATTTTCTTTTGTTAGGACAACACATGTTCTTTAACGGACATAAGTATGAGCTTGCAAAGGAGCTGGAAGCACTTGAAAACTTGGCAATTACCGATGTAATGCGCTACTATAGACTTCGATTAATGTGTGCAAACCTGTATGAGTTAGAAAACTTAAGCGGTAAACCATTAGGTATATTTCACGCGAAGGATTTAAAGCAGTAGACGGTGTAAGGGTCGAAAAATGAATGTGACTGGTACTTGTGTTGATTTTTTTGTACCTAGCATCGTGTCTGCACCCTATATAACTAAATGTTATCTGTTTTTTTATGTGCCCGTCTGGCTCAGTCGGTAGGATTCTGTCAATAATAATTGCATCACTTGTTTTGTACTAACTATGATATATGCAAAAATAATTTATTTAATCAATACTTCTATATTCAAACACTCTTTAACGTGCTTCTCTACTTTAACTTGCTATCGTGCTTCACACAATACACTCGATAAAAAATTGTATGCGATGCTAAGAAGAATTTTTCCACGGTAGTTGGCGCAAATTGTGGGGTCTCCTTTCATATATCCAATCATCGGGCATGTTTTCGTCCGACTATAATCTGCTTATGGGCTGTTTCATGCTGATCAACATCTAATCGCCTCCGGTCTTAAATACCTCGGCACGCAGGCCATCAGCACCTGCAGCTTTCTTCTTTTACAGCCTAAAAATATATGGATATGTATATATATATATATATATATATATATATATATATATATACATATATATATATATATATATATATATACATATATATATATATATATATATATATATATATATATATATATACATATATATATATATATATATGTATATATATATATACATATATATATATGGATATATATATATATATATATATATAATATATATATATATATATACATATATATATATATTTATATATATATATATATACATATATATATATATATATACATATATATATATATTTATATATATATATACATATATATATATATATATATACATATATATATATGGATATATATATATATATATATATATGATCTGTAGGTCGTGGTTCAATCCCCTGCTGATGCATAACAAATTTAATATCGATAAGATTTTTCTTTCGAATGGTACCCACCTGTCGGCAAGCAATTGGCAATTCTTCCGACAGTAACAACTTGCCATGAAAAAGCTTCTAAAAGAACTCTGTGAAAAAGCTCAGAAAAAGTAATATATATATATATATATATATATATATATATATATATATATATATATATATATATATATATATATATATATGTATATATAATACACACACACACACACACACATATATATATATATATATATATATATATATATATATATATATTTTATATATATATATATATATATATATATATATATGTGTGTGTGTGTGTGTCCACTATGCTCATGTATCATCAAGAGAGGGAGTGGTCGGCATATTCAGAGCCGATAGCCGAAAGTTAAAAGCATTTTATGTTTCTGGTTATTGCAGCCTATTGATGTCAAGCTTCCTCTCTGTGGGAATTGGTATTACTACTGATGGTATTACTACTGATGCCGAAAATGTTTAGTTTATACGGATTGTTGCCAGCCAGCTGAAAGCAAATCCACATCCGAGTTTGAGCCTTTCCACATGGCAACTATAATAGATATCACAGAATTTTCTTTTGGAGCAACCCTGTCCCGTCCATCGCATTTCCTGAAGTGCGGGTATGTCAGTCATGTATTCGTCGAGGACGTCAACCAGCTGGATAGGGACACCCTTTCTATAGAGGGACCGGTCCAAGTTCATATCCATACATCCTGATCCTTATTTCTTTTGCGGGGGTCATCAACAAAAGGGGTAGTCCTTATCCGAGGCTTGTTTAGATTTTTCATTGTGAGAAATTTTTATGTGATTGGTCCCAAGCCCAACCCACAACTTCTAACAGAGGAGATTTTCGCCACTCACTTCAGCCACCCCCCACGGATACCAGGAAGATGTTGCCCGATGGTCGCCACATGGAGGACCCCATTAAAAAATGAAGGCGACATCACATTGCAAACAGGACTAGCTACATGAGGACACCCTCATTACAAAAAGAAGGCACCAAGACATGGCCTGCAGAACAAACTACCTGATGTCCAGTGAGTTTGTTTGCGATGAGTTAGACCCACCCAGTTGAGGCAGTTAGATACGTTCCCATGCGAAAACACCTGTGATCTCTTCCGGTAAAACATTCGTAAGTCGACAATGTGATTCTGGCTTTCTACTCGAGAACGATGTTTACTAGCCTTGTTCCAAGTACGCCGAAATGGAGTATCAGTATTATCATAACTAAAGGCATTGGTCTACACTGTTTCGGCATACATATTCCTCGGCGACATGTCTAAGGCATACTGAGTCTCTTCATCATTTATACCATATATAAATACCTCTATTTTTATTTTTTTGATGACTTCTTCGGAATTACCTGAGAATGCTAGTTAACAAAAGCGCTTAATGTCGGAAGCGAAATATTGAATTCTTTCATTACTCCGTTGCACTCGTAATCTTAATTCCACTCGATGCAACTGACTCTTATATTCGTTTCCATATTTCCGCTGAAGTGTGTCGATCAGTGATTGGTAGCTACCACGATCTTCTTCTGGAACCATCTGCAATACTTCTGAGGCATTACCTGTTAATGCGACTATTAAAGCAGCAGTCTTCGAAGCTGTTGTGTCGAACTGAAGCTTGAAGATGTTGCACGGGGTGGTTCCATCGTATGTCGGTTTTAGTTGATTGTATTTGACTCTCTAATCACTGATGTGGATGGTCCGTCTATTTTTATTTTAATGATTTTATTCTCGAATTTCTATAACTCATCTTTTCACTCGTCGAAATGTTCCTACTTCCTTATCATCCAACTCATACACGTGTTTTGTCAGTTCTCTGACTTTGACATTAATGGCTCCTAAAAGTTCTTGAAATCTGGGATCAATTCCTTTTTGTAGACTTTCTATGTGGTGTTCTTGGAGAGCTGAATGTTCATGAAGCCTGTTGCCAATACGAGACACATTTCCTTGTAGCTTCGAAGTAATTCTTTCCAGTTGCTGCTGCTGTTGTTACATCATGGATTTTATGAATTCTATGAATTGACCACTCAAATCTTTCTTGCAATTTTTCTCAGCATACTTAACTGCATGTATTTCAGCTTCCTCAACAAACTCATATTCTTCTACATCAATACCTTTATCCTCCATGGCTTACTTTATTCTCACCAGTACTACAGCTTTTGTACCTTATGACAATAGATTCGTCTCTGACAACTGCTTTTTTAGTTGGTTAACTTTGAGTTGGTCAATTTTCACCAATTTGTCAGATTCCCACTTTTGACACCAAATGCTACGTTTTTATTTTGTAAATGTTCAATTCGCTATATTTATATTTATCTCAAAATGAATGGCGTAAAATTGCGAGAGAATTCCATCAACTTTGAGGATTTTCAAATTGCATTGGGGCTATAGATAGTAAGTTTTAAATCACACATGTATGTTAATTGTTAGATACGTAAGTATAATATATAATTTTTGGAAAGCATTGTAGAATAAGGCCAATATCAAAAGCTGGATCAACGTATTTCATTTATAAAGGAATCGATTCTTTATTCTAATTTCAATAGAATATTCTAAGTATAGATTTGTATATGCTGATGTTGTGGTAAATGGGCGTTTTGGGAGTATGGTAGTATCAGGACCATGGCTCCAATTGGATTTAAGGTAAGCAATTGAGAAAAACGAATAACACATTCGTTCACAAAGCATCCTTCCATCATCATCTACTACTTCACTATATAAGTTTCTTGCTGATGATGCGTGTGCTCTAATAAACTACTTGATGAAGCCCTATTCACAAGTTAATTTAACACCAAGCCAAACAAGATACAACTACATACTTTCCAGGAATCGACGCGTCGTGAAAAATGCCTTTAAGATCATTGAGAATAGATTTTAAGTTTTGTTTACTCCGTGTGTTAGCGTGCATTTGTCTGCATAATTTCTTACGAAATGTAAACATAAATATAAAGCAGAAATAATTTCCACATTTCGTGTGACGTTATAGTTCATATACATTATGATGACGAATGTCATAGCAGAGGAATCATGGGACACACCACACTTATAATTCCGTCTGTTCTGTCTATTCAGTTCCAAGGAGAATCGGATATTTGGACCAGTTCGTGTTCTCAAAAAAGTGGTAACGAAAAAGGCCTTATCGAAATAGCTAAACAAAAGGATATAAAAAGTTTTTACAAAAATTCAATTTCTTTTTATACTTTTGTAGTTGATATTTGTGTGACAAAAATTTAATAAAATTGAAATACATGAAACTAAACTGAGCTACCAGCTAGCGGTACTTTAACGTACGACATTTCTGAGCAAAACAGGGGTTTGTAGATTTTTATTCTATTCATTTGAAATTGTTTTGGCGTATTTCGTTTTCTATTCTTTTGGAATGGTTTTTCAGTCCTCTTGACTGCGGAGTGTAAATACTTGAGGACGGAAGTACTTCAGTTCATTTCTGGGTGCGAACTGTATATACTTCTGCGATATACATATTTAAAAAGATTCCACTTGGAGCCGCTCAAGCACCAAATGCAATTCGCACGGCAACTGCTCTAGGAAGATATACGTGTTTTGTAAGGAGGTTAAGTGATTTAAAATGTGATTAGTGTTATATTATTTTGTAGTTGTCTGAACATCTTGATCACCAATAGCTTGCAGTATGGATTTTGTGTATGCAACACTGCCAAGCAATATTGTTTATGTGACATCCTGTAGTCCACCGTCTAAATGTTTAACAACTGCATCAGCTATGGATATTTAATATCTGCTTTCTACGTTACCACGTTTGCTATATGTATTGTCACTAACCAGACGCGATTTTTTATTTCGGTGAAGTGTATTAGATTATCCCAGCTCTGCTTGTGGAGTTGCATCAGGTACCAAGTTATTCTTTGTTGCTTTTGTTTGTGTTGATGTCTTGTTGATGCTACGTTGATCTGGCTAAGTGTGCCAAAGTTGTTTGTTGTAAATTTTACTGCTTTATCATTTATATTGTCGTTGTGTTTACTATCCGTATGAGTGCTAGCTGTTCTGCGTCGGCTATTTTCTGCTCTAGGTTTATTTACTCTTTGCACACTAAAGGGTAGTTTTGGCTTAGAAAACCGTGAACTGAATCTCTTTTAAAGTAGTCACAACCACCAATGCAATTGGTGTGTGCAGACAAAAGATTATAAAGTTTTTACCAAAATTCAATTTCAATACAATTTTTTATATTTTGTTATAAAATAAAAAAAATTAATAACTGTATTACATTAGATTCGTTATACCATGTCCACACGGCGGCGAAAATGAGTGGTTTTCGATACACGTTTTCAAACTCTATTATGCCCGTCCCCACGGCATTCCCTTCTTCTTCTTCTTCTTCTTCTTCAAATTACTTGTTTTCAGTTAGCATTTCTCTTTGTTTACATTTTTGTAACTAAATGTGCAAGTATTGTTAAAAGTGCATATAATTAAAGTGATTTCTGCTTTATTAAAATTAATGGACCCCGCGGTATTTATTGAAGAATTTATGAACAGCAGATAATTTTTGGAAAGGAAAAATAAATTAGTTAATACGAAAAGAATTCAATTTGTAATGACAGTCTCAATATTCATATATGCATGTCTATACACACACTCAAACACACATAAGCAAAAATTTTTTATTTTTATCATATTCACAATCAAATTACATTTTTATTTATAATTCAATTACTATTACACGATGTCAATTTCGACAAGACAAGTCTGACTTCTAAATCCAGCAAGAAGCATAAAGTAAATTTTGGATCACGTTGCAATTAAGTAAAGAATGCAGTCACGTTGTGGGAACGTAAATTTGTTTTTTTGTTTAGTTTCCTAGACGAAATGTGGGAATGACGTTTACGCGTGGAGCGAACAGCAATATACATTGTGAAAGTAACCTGATATCTTAACTCCCTTCTTTGTAAAAGCAATAGCGCCGATTGCTAATAAGCTGGTAAGTCATTGAAAATGCGGAATTCGCATTTTTTCTTGTGACAAGTGGGTTCTTTAAGATCTAATGCCTTTGGTTCTGATCCTTCGTTAACAACAATCGATGCTGACACCTGAATTAGGTTTGGTACTTACCTTGTAAAATATTATGGAAACGCCGAAAAGCAGTATTACGGACAGGACTAAATTAAATGAAAATGTTAAATTCTTTTTAGTAGATATTGAGTTTATTTCTTCAATATTGTTTATATGAAGATCTTTTATCATTTCCAAGGAAAGAATTTCTTCAACATCAGATTTGGCAGCTGCAATAGAGCTGGAAGTGGTTTAAAGATTTATAGATTTATAGATTTTATAAAATATATTAACACATTCTCATCTGTAGCTATTCTAATACAAATTCTAGAGCTTCTTCTATTTCTTTTTTTTATAATAAAAACGAGTTTATGGCCCCTATTAGCCCACTCTTATTCGATATTTACTATTTCTTCTATGATAATTTTTAACTTATTTGTAACTGATTCTTCTTTCGTTCTCCTCACTTCCTGTAGTGATTGTTCCGTCCTTAATATGCGGTTGGTCGTGTTAGTCAGTAAATTAATTCTGTCGATAGTGTATTTTTTAATAATTTTCTGTCGCTCATTGTTGCCTAATAAATCGTTAATCTTATTAAGAACTATTGTGTCGTCTTCGTGGTCAGGGTACCTGCTCTCTATTTCTATTCCGTCCCCAGGATATCAATTGGTTGTTTCTTCCTTGGGTTCATTCTTTTTAGAGCATCCTTTAGTAGTTTTATATCATAGAGAAGGAATGGTAATAAGGTGCCGTTATTTAGTATTTATTGTTGTATTTCGAGTTCTATATCGTCAATAGTCTGTTTGTACTTGGTCAGTTCTAAAATGTGGATGAGTTTGAAGTTTCCCTTCCGAAGTCATGCTCGTCCTAAGTGAATTCAAATTAGCTGCGAATTCAAGAGGTCTAGTATTTACACTTCCGTTCGGCAAATATAGAAAACTCCGAAAAGTATTAGTAGTGTCTTCGTCATTTCCTGTTACAAAAGAAATTATATTTAGTGTCAGGTTTTGATATTGTCTTTGTGTGTAATTCTGTTCCGAAATCTAATTTTTACTTTATTTCCTAAGTCTTCCACTACTGTTTGTTTCTTAAACCGAGGTGACGGGATATTTCTTTGACCTATTATTTTCTCAGAAATTATATCGCCTGGTTGGTATTATCGTACTGATACCAAGAAACAATTGTTTCATGGTATCATTTTGCTTGAACCTTTTTTAACGTATCACTTAAGTTATGGGAAATTTTGTTCAAGAAAATATGTAATGGTTTATTGTTTATGACGAAGTGAATCAAATGATTGTATTGTTGAGCAGCTCTGTAAAAGGATTCTATGTCATCGATTAAATAAAATTCTTCCTTCAAGCATCTAGCTATTTCTATTATTGTTGAATGAACTCTTTCGACTTGACCATTGGTTGTGCTGTGGCTTGGTGTACAATATGTAGTAGAGCTCGATTCTAAGTAGTTGCATTAGTAGGTGAAGGTGAATTGAGCCGTTGTAAACTTTGGTTCATTATCAAGTGTGAGCTTTTTTGCATTTGGAAAGCTTTGTAAAACATCAAGAACTTTTTCTTCTAAATTTCTTTTATCTTCGATGTGTTTTATTACCACAAATTTGGAATAGGCGTCGTGAAGCGTGAACTGTGGGATGTCGTAACATCAGAACCTCCAAATGATTCGAAGTGGCTAATCCGAGATGGAAATTCAAGGGCAGCGATCACAGAAGATTCACATTAAATCTTTAATGATTGCTAAAGAATATTGGAAAGATTTGAAAAATCACCATTCGAAGTCAAATTTGAGCAAAATAAAATAAGCTTGATTAGTTTGCTTTCAACAAAACGAATGCAAATTGACCAATCTATGAAAGATCATATTGCTGAAATGTTAAACATTGTTAGTCGTTTAGCAGATTTAGGTAAAAATTTTGAGGAAGACGAAGTCATTGCGTTTTTATTGGGTAGCTTACCAGAGGACTACAATATGATTGTGTCTGCTCTCGAAATTCGTCCAGAAGCTGATCTTACGCTGAATTTAGTAAAACAGAAACTTGTTCAAGAAGCCAAGCGCCGTTGCGAAAAATCTTGTGGCTGAAATGGAAGTGTCTTTAAAGATTAAATCAAGCAACAAGCCATGCTATACTCTGAAATGTTGCCATTGTGGTAAGCAGGGTCGTATAAAGAAATATTGTCCTAACAGAAATAACGGGAATCGTGTAAAAATAGTTATAGAGGATGTTACAGAAAAATATGTATGTTTTAGTGTTTTATGTAATCTTTCCAAAGGTTAGTGGTTTATAGACTTCCAATAGATTTCTTGTACTTTTTAATGACAGAAGCTGCAAAATTACATACAAGAACAATGTATTTGCAACTTCAACTATCAAAAATTGCCTTTATGTTCTTAATGAAAATCATGTTGCCAAGAAGATGTCTAATGTCAAAAAAGATTGTATACATACATGGCACAGACGATTCAGTCACAAAAATATAGAATCGAATAGAGCATGTTAAATGGAGTAGGTGTTTTGAAATGTAATTGTAAAGCTAGGTGTGAAATCTGTCTTAAAGGAAAGATTACCATTCCCTAAATCGGGTGATAGTCGAGCAGCTAACATGTTAGACTTAGTGCACACTGATGTATGTGGACCGACTCAAAATGCTACCCCTAGTGAAAATCGTTATATGCTAACCCTTATTGATGATTTGAGTCGGTTTTGTACTATTTACTTTCTAAAAACGAAAGGAATGTTGATTGAAAAGATTAAGGAATTCGTGGCATTAACTGAGAATAAATTTGGCAAGAGAATGAAAATTGTACGGTCTGATCGTGGTGGTGAATTTTGCGGTAACGAAATGCAAAATTATCTTAAAAGTAAAGGTTGTAAAAAGCCAAAAAAGCCTATTACAACCTTTTACCTACTTACCTACATTCGTTCTCGATACCAAATAAATTCTTTAAAAATATAAATGATATAAGGGCCAACTTTACTCAAATAAATATGCGTAACGAAATGCGAATCATATCAAACATATGTACCTCAAAAAAAATAGTTCACCGTACACCCCTAATATGAAGAAGTTTTCCAAGCCAATTCCGAAAAAATTTTTTTTTGACCGAACATAGAGGTCGCCTTTTTACATTTTTCGTGGTAACTTCGGCATTTGCAGTAGGATTTTGAAGTGTGATATATCGATGTTTATGCCTCAAGGAGACACATCTTTTTGTTTCTAAGATTATTGACCTCAGGTACCCTGTTCTAATACTTACCCACCAACTCTCAGTTCCTCCTACCCTAATGTACCACCCTAACGCCAGTAAATTATAGCTCGCAAAAAATCATTAAACTTTTGCAAAAGAATTGCGATTAATCCAGCAGAACTATTTTAAACTTATTTTTTAAATTTTTGTTGCCGAATATAGGTGACAATTTTCGAAATTTTCGTCATATCTTCGGTATTTAGGGTCAGATCATAAAGCATGGCGGCTCAGTTAATTCGAATTTGGCCAAATTGATCATATTGAAGTATGAGTCGCACTCAAAATTTATAAAATGATCTACTTAGTAAATCAAATAAGAGAGTAGTAACGGTATTATTTCAGGTACCATTCAATTAGAGATTATTTAGTATGTTATACGATACCTACCGGAAAATTAAAAAAAAAATTCACATATATTCGGCAACAAAAATTTAAAAAATTAATTTTAAATAGTTTTACTGGAATAGTCGCATTATTTTTTTATGCAAAGGCTTAATGATTTGAGCTATAATTTACTGGCATTGAGGTGGTATATTAGGGTAGTAGGTACTGAGTTTTTTCTTTCCCTGTAAGGTGGTACGTCCTAATGTACATGCATACCTTGAATACACCATAAGTGGAATACACTTGGCCTCTTCTTCTTATTCTGTCGTCATATAATAAATACTAATGCTTATATACACGCCCACACACACACACACACACTACTCGTGTAGGCAATTAATATGAGGACGAATAGAAGAGGAACCAATGAATTTTCATTCAACAAACTCCAGTAGAAAATTACACTACATAAGTCTTAATTGTAGTGTAGAAGTAGTTCTTGCCTTCGGCAAAGCCGTCAATCACGACAACTAGCTGCATATAGGCGCGCTGCATATAGAAGTAAGGTTAGGGAATATCAAAAAATAGGGGTAAGGTAGAATAAAGATTGTAAAGAAGTAATAAGGATTGTAATCAAATTGTAAAAATTAAATAATAAATAAATCTAAAACGTATGGAAGTAGTACCACCATAAAGTCGAGCCCAACCCTCTTCTAGTTTCGGTGAACTGATTGCTAATATGGCAATCGTGCGAAACTCGGTCCTCCACCCACAAACAAGAGCTTTTTTACGCTGTTCTTTTATTCAAACCCTGGCTGACTGAGCGTCACCCCAGCTGGAAACAAAAGGCACGCGTTACAAGGCATATTCCACCAATTAACTGCTCCTTTCAGTATTGAACAAAATGGTGTAGCAGATCATAGAAATCGAAGTTTGATGGAAATGGCTCGCTGTATGTTATTTGATGCAGACATGGGTTTTAAATATTGGGCTGAAGCGCTGCATTCAGCAAATTATATTTAAAATCGTTTGCAATAAACTTCTACTGGTATTACGCATTTTGAGGTGTAGTATCATAAGAAACCGAATATGAGTCATATTCGTATTTTTGGTTCAATTGCGTATGCACAAATTGACAAACAAAAACGTCATAAATTAGGCATTGTATCTATAAGATGTCGCTTTGTTAGTTATTGTGACGAATCTAAGGCTTATAAATTGTTAGATATATATACTAATAAAATCATAATTGCTAAAGATGTAGAATTTATAGAAAATTATGATATTTTTGTATCGGGAAAAGTATCTGCTATGGACAACATTGTTCCTATTACCGTTTCAAATTCTGTTCACTATGAAAATAATAGTCATTAAGACAATGTTATCATGCTAGCTATGCAAGATGAAATAAAATCTATGTATGATAATAAAACGTTGGAGTTGGTAGAGTTATCAGAAGGTCAAAAAGTCGTCGGATGTAAATGGGTCTATAAAATAAAAACATGTGTAGACGGAAGTAAACGACATAAAGCACCACTAGTAGCAAAAGCGTTTTCGCAGAAATTTGGTGAGGATTACCACCAAGTATTTGCTCCAGTTGTCAAACATACAACTTCAAGAGTCCTTTTGGCTATTGCGTCATACAAGAAATTAAATATTGAATATATTGACATTGAAATAGCTTTCTTATATGTTAGACTCTGAAATTTATATTAAGCAAACCGAGGGTTTTGTTATAATAGACAAAAAGAATTTAGTATGCAAATTAAAGAAAAGCATATACGGGTTAAAGCAATCAGCATGATGCGGGAATTAACGAATTAATGATACTTTAATCAAATTTGTATTCAAAAGGAGAATTGCTGATAACTGTTTTTGTATAAAAGAACATGAGGGTTAATTAGTTTATATTCTAGTATATGTTGCTGATATACTTATTGCAACACATAATGATAAATTATAGATTACATCAAAACACATTTTGAAATAACAGTTCATGGAAATTTAAAACTATATCTTGGAATTGAAATCGAGCGAATATAAAATATTTTCTATATGCATCAGAAGAAGTATATTACCAGATTGTCAAAAGAATACGGCTTGGAAGACGATCATTTATCAAAGATTCCAATTGACACAGGCTACTTTAAATTAATTGAAAATAACGATGATTTAGATAATAATATTCAATACAGAAAAACTACTGGATGTCTATTATATCCAGCAGAAAACACAAGGCCAGATATTGCACTAGCAGTTTCCATATTATCACGTAGAGTAGGTAATCCAACTAAAAGGGACTGGAATGAAGTCAAAAGAGTGTTAAAAATCTGAAAGGATCTTTGATGCTCACGGTTAGAACTAAGATGATTTGATGCTAACTGAATATACCGATGCAGATTGGGCAAATGATCACACTGATCGGAAATCCACAAGTGTATATATATTTATGCTTGGTTCAGCAACAATCAGTTACCCAAGCCGCAAGCAAGCAAACGTAACATTGTCTTCTACTGAGGCATCTCAAGAAGCAAAATGATTGATTCAATTTCTCACTGATTATGGTATTACACTTTTGACACCAGTCATCTATGAAGACAATCAAAGCTGTTTAAGATTATCGAAGAAGACAAAATAAATCAATAATAAATATGATAGCTGATATGTTAACGTTATAAGCTAAAAACAAAATTTACATGTTTAGAAAGTTAGCTGGTTTATTATGTTAACCATATATACTTATAATTATTGAGAAGGGGTGTTATAATATCACAATAATACTTTGTATATTAATACTGTACAATATTAAATCAATATTGTATTGACTCGTTGTTCAGTAATTTATGTTATTAGAAATAATTTTCTTTACTTCAATAAAAACTTCCTGTACGAATACATCTTTGTTTGTGTTTTATTTCTTCGGTTATTACTTTATAAGAGTTGAGACATCCCCCTCCTTCTCGGGAATCTCTCCGATTTAAACCTTTTGCGGATGTCTATTGTATTTATTTTCATTACAAATTTTGCAATTTCTTCTATATTCCTTAAAATGGTCTAACATCCTGGGCCAGTAATATTGTTTGTAAAATTGTTTATGATTTTCCTTGCTGCTTCTATGATCACGAGTGTGTGTTTGTTGAATAATGGCTTGTTAATCATTCTGATCTGTAATGTCAGTTGCAAAAATTTTGGTGTATAAGAATTTATTGGTAAAACGCATCTGACTGTTTCCTTGAACTCAAAGAGGTCCTCCGGAGTACAGTGAACTGTTGTTACTAATTTGGCTGAATAAATTCTAAGAGGATTGTTTTGAGGTTTTCTCTAGTGTCATGTTTTAGAATATGTATTTTCCTACTAAAATTTACTCTTGTTTCGTGTATCGTGAAATTTGCTCTGCATAATAGAATATGTTGCTTGAATTCGTTTAATGGTATCGCTATTGAGTGTTGAGTACTATGCAATGATTCGTTGCCAGAAATGTTTTGTAGTAATTGTCTAGTGCAAGACATGTTGTTTAAGAGATTTGCCTAGAAAGAGCGTCAGCAACTAAATTTTGTGTTCCTGGCTTATAAAGTATCTTCGGCTCTAATTCTTCAATAACCGCATCGCTTCATTTTGACATTTGGGTTTCTGCTTGATACTGCGAAAGTTAATGGTAAGCGATCCGTATGGATTTGCATATTTAACACTCCTTATAGATAATTGTTTTTAATGCCCATACAATTTTTTTTTTTTTTTTTAACAAGCTTTTTTATTGGATCTTTTTAAAATTACTTAGAAACTAGCAATAAGTAATCAAATCTTACAAACTAAATAAAATTATGTGATATTCCCAACGTTCCATCACAATTTGTTGAGTCGCGAGGTATAGCAATATCACAGCATATTCAGTGTGTCTTTTCTTTTTAATCGACGATGCCCCGTGCTCAGCAACAATTGCCTAGCAAGGGGATTCGGATGATTGTGTAATTTTTGAATGTAGCTTCTGCAGTACATTGCAACTTCCTCAGAAATTGTGGGTACATTTAAATCTGATTGGATGTTAACGTTCCTCATATACCAAGGCGCGTTTACAATAATTCGCAGACACTTGGATTGTATTCGCTGCAATTTTTCGATATTAGAGGGAGATGCGGTGCCCCAAAACTGAATACCATAAGTCCAAATTGGCTCCAGGATTGCTTTATATAATAGCACTTTGTATTCGAGATTCAACTTTGATCTTTTGTGTAACAGCCACCATAACTGATTCATTTTAAGCTTGATCTGAGTTTTCTTTGTCTCTATGTGATTTTTCCATGTCAGCCTTCTGTCGAGGTGAATACCCAAGTACTTTGTTGAGGAACATTGTGGAACTGATTGGCCATTTATTTTAAGTGGGGGACATGTATCTAGCCTTAGCGTGAAGGTTACATGTACGCTCTTTGATTCATTGACTTTTATACACCATTTTGCTAGCCAGATTTCGAGAGAATCGACATGAGTCTGCAGGAGTTTAGTAGCATCTATGGGGTTAGAGCGAGAGCACAATATTGCCGTATCATCAGCAAAGGTCGATATGAATGTATAGTTATTGTTGGGCATATCTGTAGTGTATAAGAGATACAGTAAGGGGCCAAAAACGCTTCCTTGAGGAACGCCAGCGTGAATATCCAATGGAATTGTTGTGTAATCCTTGTGATGTACGAGAAATTGTCTTTTCGTGAGGTAGCTACTGAGCAATGAGGAGACATTTGCAGGCAGTAATAGTTTGAGTTTGTAAATAAGGCCATCGAAAGCTTGAGTGATATCAAGATAGACAGCTGAGTAATACTTTTTTTCTTCAAAAGTGTTCCTTATCAGAGTTACAATGCGGTGGACTTGTTCTATTGTGCCGTGCTGTTTTCTAAATCCAAACTGATGTTGAGGAATCAGTTGGTTGAGATTAATAAATGGAGTTATATTCATGACAAGTAGCTTTTCGAATACTTTAGAAAGTAGAGGCAGCAGGCTGATAGGTCTGTACGATGCAACTTTTGTAGGGTCTTTTCCTGGTTTTGCTATCATAATAATTTTTGAAGTTTTCCAGCATTTGGGATAGTGTTTAATACGAAGGATAGCATTGAAAATGTGCATCAGATTAATTACTGAAGCAGGAGGTAGCTCTTTTATCATTTTACCGGTAATTTTATCTGGACCAGGTGATTTTTTTGGGTTTAAATCTTTATAAATTGCTTTGAATATGTCCTTTTTTTTTAATTTTGAGCGTTATTGAGCAAGGTTGAGAAATTAACTTTGGTAATGAGGATTGTGAAAAGGGTGGATTGGGTGTAAACACACTTTTTAGGTGGTTTGCAAAAGCCAAACCCTTCTCACAGTTGCGTCTAGCCCAATTACCGTCACTCAAACGGATGGGGGAATCAGTGAGAATTGGCCGATTTGAGTTTTTTGCTGATTTCCACAAAGAGTAGTCTGACGCTTCACCAGGTGTTAATTTCGCTATGTGCTCTTCTAACTCTTTGTTGTTTTTATTTTTTAAGGCTTGCTTTAACTTTCGAGTGCAGTGCTGTAGCTGTGTTTACAGATGCCGTGATCTGAATTCTTGCCATTGTCTTCGGAGTCTTCTTTTCTGTCTTACTAGCAATTCAATGGCGGCTGGTGTGTATGGGCTATAGTTTGATTGCTTGCATACCTTTGTGCAGGTGGCTGAGCTGAGAGCTAATGAGAGCAGCTGGTTGAATTTTTCGAGTGCTGAGTCTACAACGTGTCCATTTCTTAATACAGTACTCAGAGGAAGATGGGAATTTATCTATTTCTTGAATTTTAACCAATCTATTTTCTTTCTAACGCAATTGCCTTGGGGGCTTGGTGATTTTATAGATATTACCGTGGGTGACTGGTCAGATGATAGATCATAATTACACTCTGTGGAGATATTTTCCATCTGCAAACCTTTGGCGACTCCAAAGTCTATGAGATCGGGTATTTTCCTCTTGTCCGTCGGCCAATATGTCGGTTGACCATTTGAAAAAACATCGTAGCCGTCGTAGATTGAACATAGTCTTCTGCCTTTTGGAGTTATTAAGCGGGAGCCCCAGTGGGTGTGTTTGGCGTTGAAATCGCCAGCAACCAAGAATTTTCTACCAAGAGTTGAGAAAATTCTTTATATTGCTGTTCGGTAATACTGTATCCTGGGGGATAGTATATAGCAGATATTACTAGCTTAGAGATGTATTCTTCCAGACATATAGATGTTGCTTGCAAGTAGACGCTATTGAAGTCTTCGAGAACATGATGTTTTATTCTGCTTTTTATCAATATGGCAGTTCCTCCGCGTGCCTTACCATGCGGATGATTTGTGGTGTACAGTTTGTAATATGGAATTTGGTAGCAATTTTTGTCAGTGAAATGGGTCTCAGATATCATCATTATGTCGATCTGGTTGGATTTAAAGAATTTAATTAGCTCCAAACGGTGCTGGCTTAAGCCGTTGGCGTTCCAGTGGCATATCTTGAGACGACTCATGGTCTGGATAGCAATGTTTGGAGTAACATCGATTGAATTTTCATCATTTCTTGCATCATTGTTTGCATTGAGTTCATGAATTGGTTCATATTCTGAATTAAAGTTTGAAGCAAATGTTCAAGGGTACTTGGCTGTTGGGTGGGCAATGAGTGTTTCTGCTCATTATTTACATTGCTTTGTTGGTGTGGGTTTTGTTTTAACACACTAGCATATGAATTGGTTTGATTCTTGTTTGGGATTGCAGAGAAGAATTGTGTTGCATCAATATTTTGTCTCTTACTTGAGTTGGCTATCTGAGTTTGCTCAACTGGTTTTAGAGGTTGATTGTTAGCGGAGAAATTTAGCTTTAGGGTTGTATATACTGGGCAACCTCTATAATTTGCGGTGTGATTACCTCCACAATTGCTGCATTTTTTCATGCTAGCATCGCCTTTAGATTTTGGGCATATGTTTGATTTATGGAGATCTCCACAAATCACACAAACAGCTGGCAGGGTACAATATGTCTTAGTATGTCCATATTCTTGGGAGTTACTGCACTGAGGAGGTCCAGTTCTCTTATGGGGTTCTTCGATTGTGATTTTGCGATGCAATAAATATCGAATTTTATATATGGGGTGTACTTCACCTTTTTTTAGGGGTTTTGTTTCAGGCTGCAGCTCAATACGATATAACGGTTGAGGTATATTGCTCTTGTTGAGAATGTTGAATACTGTTTTGGCTTGAAACCCTTCTTCCTGAAGGGCAAGTTTGATTTCGTTAATATCAACGTTGGGTTCGACGCCTTTGAGTACAACGATTAAGCCCTTACTACTTTTTAGCTGATATGTGTAGTAATTCTTTTTTACAGCATCAAATTCCGCAATTACTTTGCGATAATGAGTTTCGCTGTAGATTTGCACTTTCGTTTCCTCAATTTGGCCTTTGCGAATGGGAACAATATGGAAATTCTTTGGCCCTTTAAGACTTGTAATTCTGGAAATCAACTTATCTGAGTTGCGTTCTTTTAAGAAAATGGGTGGGGGTTTGAAATTTTTCTTGGAGATAATATTTTCGTCACTTTCATCACCTGAAAGCAGAGCGTATCTATTTTCCGAACTAATAGGGACAGTGTTCTGCTTTTGAATTTTTGTTGAATTCATTTGTTTTGAATTTTGTGGACTTCTTTTTCGCTTTACTACAGTAATGTAGCGATCAATTCCAGTTTGAACAGCAACTGGTTCTTTATTAGACATCGCACTAGTTGCTTTAACTACTGGGTCATGCACTTCAGTAGAAAGGCCGTTATTTGTTTGCTTTGATGTTGTAGCTGTTGGTGTTACAGCAGGAGAAGCGCATTGTACACTCCACGGTATAGAGGGAGATAGTATATCACGAGAGAACAAATTATTTTTTTTGTCTGTATTTATTGTTGTTGCAAATTTTGATGTAGTGTTAGAGTGAGGAATATGTACAGGCAAAAGATTTGCACATATAATTCCTTTTCGTTGGTTGCATAATTTCTATAGAATTTAGAGTTTTAGAAATGAATGTAATTGGTTTCCCATTTTGATTTAATACTGTATCTATCGCAGCGTTTGTTGAGCCAGTTGTTAATATAAACTTAGAATGGATATCCGTTTGAATTAATTTTACTTAATTCTTTAGCAATAATTTTACTCTATTGAAAGCGTCAATTACCTTTTCGTCTAATGATACTTTCGTTTTTTTTTTACATATTTTGGAGTGGATATTCCTAAATGGTTTTAATTTTCTCTGGGTCGGTTTTTATAGTATTATAGCCTATTTTATATTCTAAGAATAAGGCGAGCGATGTCATAAATACAATTATGCCATCTATATAGATATGACAAAATTTACTGATATATTCTCTGAGAATATCATCCATTGCTCCTTGGGAAATGCCTGGATCATTTTTAGGTCAAATGGCATTCTTACAATTTCATATTTTTCTTTGTGAAAGGAAAATTAATTTTTTCGATATATGCTTTCATCATGAATATCTGATGGAAACCAGATTCTAAATCTAAGGTTGAAAATTATTTTATTTTTCCTAGGTTTGACAATATGACATTCCAGTCGGGTATGAGATACTTTACTGCAACTGTTTGCTCATTAAGTTTCTTATTTTGATGATCCGTTATCTTACTTACTTACTTATGTGGCCATAACAACCGAACATCGATTTAAGCCGAAAATAATATGCTTCGCCAGCCATCTCTGTTCTCCGCTAGCTGGCGCCAGTTAGAAATTCCAAGCGCTGTCAGGTTCTCCAGAACTTGGTATTTCCACCGGAGGTTAGGTCTTCCTCTTCTGCGTCGTCCTCCAGCGGGTTCCGAATATAACAACTTCTAAGCTGGAGCGTGTTCTTCCATGCTCGACATGACCTAGCCAGCGCAGCCACTGAATTTTGATACGCTTTACTATGTCAATATCGGCATACAGCTCGTACAGCTCATGGTTGCACCTTATTCGGTACTTGCCACCAACGCCAAAAGTCCAATAGGTCCAAAGTTTTCTCTCGAAAACTCCAAGCATTCGCTCATCCGAGGTGGAAATTGTCCAGGCTTCAGCGCCATATGTTAGGACAGGTATGATGAGGGACTTGTAGAGTGTAGTTTTCGTTCTTCGAGAGAGGGCTAGACTTCTCAATTGCTTACTCAGCCCAAAGTAATACCTGTTAGCAAGAGTTATCCAACGCATGATCTCCAAGCTGACGTCATTACTGCTGTTAATACTGGTTCCAAGATAGACAAAGTCCCTTACTACTTCAAAAGCGTAGCTGTCAACAGTGACGTGCTGTCCGAGACGCCGGGACTCTTTGTTTGTTGACACTAGATACTTCGTCTTGCCCTCGTTCACCGTAAAACCCATCCGACGAGACTCTTTTCCAGCTCTGAGAATGGTGCACTGACTGCTCGCGTGTTCATGCCGATTATGTCAATATCGTCAGCATACGCCAACAGCATGACACTTTTGTTGAAGATAGTGCCATAATGTCGTAGATCAGCATCTCGTAATATTTTCTCCATAATAAGATTGAAGAAGTCGCACGATAACGAATCACCTTGTCTGAAACCCCGTTCGGTACTAAACGGTGCGGAAAGGTCCTTCCCAATTTTCACTGCACAACGGGAGCTATGCAGTGTCATTCTACAAAGTCGAATGAGCTTTGCAGGAATACCGAACTCTGACATTGTTGCATAGAGGTAATCCCTTACCGGACTGTCGAAAGCGACTTTATAATCAACAAATAGGTGGTGTGTGTCGATCTGTTTTTCTTGGGTCTTCTCCAGGATTTGGCACAGTGTGAAAATCTGGTCGATGGTGGATTTACCACGTCTGAAGCCACACTGATATGGTCCATTCACGTTGCTGAGCATAGGCTTCAACCTTTCACACAGTACGCTCTATAGAACCTTGTATGCGATGCTCAGGAGACTTATTCCACGGTAGTTGGAGCAAATTGTGGGGTCTCCTTTTTTATGTACAGGACAGAGAACACTGAGTCTCCAATCATCGGGCATGCTTTCATCCGCCCATATTCTGCTTATGAGCTGAGCATGCAGGCGGGCAGCTCATCGCCTCCGGTCTTAAACAACTCGGCAGGCAGGCCATCAGCACCTGCAGCTTTGTTGTTCTTCAGCCCTTAAATGGCCGTTTCAACCTCGCCATAGTCGGGTGGTGGAACATCAACACCATCATCTGTAATTGGGGTTATCGGGCAATCTCCTTCACTGGCGGAATTGTTCGTAGCATCGCCATTCAGTAACGTGGAGAAGTGTTCCCTCCATAGGCTCAGTACACTCTGGACATCTGTAACCAGTTTCCCATTTCCATCACGACAAGAAGCGGCTCCGGGATTTAAACCTCCACTCAGGCGCTTGATCTTTTCGAAGAATTTTCGAGTCTTAATCTTGTCGGTACACATCTCTATATCCTCACACTCGAGTCTTTCTTGTTCTCTTTTCTTGCGCCTGAAAAGACGTCTCTCTGCACTCCTTTTCTCTTTGTACCGCTCCTTAACAGCTCGCGTTGCGCCTGCACGCAATGTTTTTCTCTTATTATACTTAACTGAATAATTTGTTTGCTTCTATTCATTTTGATTTTTTAGGATACTTGTTGTGTTTTATGCCTTTTTTCTTTATTTTTGGATACTCGTTGTTTTTTATACTTTTCTCCTTTTTTTAGGATACTTGTTTTATATCGACTCATGCGCAACCGAGTCCTTACTGGTATTTTTCAGGACGTTACTTCGGTAGAGCATTCCGGTTGATCCCCGAGTTAATTATTTGGTATAGGTCTTAAATAACAAACAATTTTTAATTACTTTTTTTATTTTATGCACAATCACAGTTATATTTTTTTTATAATTCGTTAACTATTACACGTTGTTACTTTGGACAAGACAACAAGACTGACTTCTAAATCCAGCAAGAAGCATAAGGTAATTTTTGGGTCACGTTCCATTTAAGTAATAAATGCAGTCACGTTGTGAGAACGAACGGTAGTTTGCTAGACGCAATGTCAGCAAAATTCGTGGGAATGACTTTTACTCGTAGAACGAACGGCAATATAAAATTTAGAAAAATGTATGAAATCTTTATTTGAGTCGATAGAACTATTAATTCAATTTTTAAAGATGATTTCATGTAAATGTTGAACGCGGCTGCGCCTCAAATGGTTCATACGCTGGGTCCATTTTTGACATACTCTCTCCAACATATCGGCCGGTATCTCACGAATATATGTATAACGTTTGGTTTGAAAGTATTTATTTGCTTCTATTTATTTAATCTTAAAAATAAATAACTTAAACTACTTTTCCTGAGATATGATTCAATATTACAAAGAAAACTTAAGAAATACCAATTGTGTGAAGTATGAAAATTATGTTCAGTTATGTACAGTACGTACAGCGTTCGAGAAGAACCTTCAGCCGAAGAAGTAGATAAAGTGAATTGTCTTATCTTGTCGTATTAAATAAACAATAGTTTTTGTGGAGTTGCCACAAATTCTTCAATATTGGCTTCCAGTGCGTCAACTGTTGCGGGCTTATCGCTATACACATGAGCCATAACATAGCTCTACAAAAAATAGTCTAAAGCCGTTGAATCGCACGATGTAGACGGCCAATTGACCGGCCCCAAACATGAAATAAACTGTTCACCGAACTTGCCTCTCAATTGGGCTATTGTTTCTTGTGCTGTGTAGCATGTAGCACCGTCTTGTTGAAACTACATATCAGCCAAGTCCAGCTCTTCCATTTTAGGCAAATAAAAGTTTGAAATCGTCTCACGGTAGTGCTCGCCATTCACAGTAACGTTCCTGCCTTTGTCGTCTTTCAAAAAGTACGGTCCAATGATGCCACCGGCCCATAATCCACACCAAACAGTGAATTTTTCGGGAAGCATTGGCAGTTCTTGCAATTATTTTAGCTGAGCTGCCAAAAACAGTGTTGCCAAAAAGAGAGTTGCCAAAAAATTACCCTGTACATTGCGAAAGTTACCTGTTGTCTTAAATGATATCTTAACTTGCATGCATGCATGCATGCATACTTTGAGAGCTAGAGTAAGCAAATTATAGATTTTCTTGCAAAATTGTAGTCAATTACAAGTTTGATAATTATAGAAGTATGTTTTTCGAGGGAGGAATTAGCATCAATAACTGTAATGACGTCAGCCTGGAGATCATACGTATGATAACTCTTGCTAACAGGTGTTACTTTGGGCTAAGTAATCAATTGAGTAGTCGAGCCCTCTCTCGAATATCGAAAATCACACTCTACAAGTCCCTCAATATTCCTGTCCTAACATATGGCGCAGAAGCTTGACAATTTCCACCACGAATGAGAGGATGCTTGGAGTTTTTGAGAGAAAAGTTATGCGCAGGATCTTCGGATCTACTTGTGTTGATGGTGAGTATCGAATGAGGTACAACGGTGACCCGTATGAGCTGTACACTGACACTGACGTAGTCAAGCGAATCAAAATCCAATGGTTGCACTAGCTGGGCCATGTCGAGCGAATGGAGAAGACAAACAGGGCTTCAAAGCGTTAATTTGTGTTAAAAAATTTAAATATAAAACAACAACTCCACTCGATATATTAATTTTAGCGTTTGAACATGATGAAAATATTAGCAAAATATTCGCTATTAAACACATTCTTCACTCGATAGTAAAAATTGAAACTCCAAAATCTCCCAAACTGATTCCTTAGTGCAAATGTTGTCAAGGATTTGGCCACAGATGTGTTAAATGTGCAGGCAATCAATTGTAAGAAAGAAGGTAACAAGCAGCCAAAATGTTGCAACTGTGGTGAAAACCACCCGGCGAACTATCGCGGGTGTGTCGTAGCTAAAAAACTGCAAAAAATAAGAGACAGACAAACTAACAACCGAAATGATCCCATATACGAATTGAAGCGCAATCGGTGAAAAATTTAACTGCCATGCAAAATACAGAAAATATATCTAATAGATATATAGATGCAGCATTCTCAGAGTTAAAAAGAGAGTCGCGTCGGATGGGTCTTACGGTGAACGAGGGCAAGACGAAGTATCTAGTGTCAACAAACAAAGAGTCCCGGCGTCTTGGACAGCACGTCACTGCTGACAACTACGCTTTTGAAGTAGTAAGGGACTTTGTCTATCTTGGAACCAGCATTAACAGCAGTAATGACGTCAGCTTGGAGATCATGCGTAGGATAACTCTTGCTAACAGGTGTTACTTTGGGATGATTAAGCAATTGAGAAGTCGAGCCCTCTCTCGAAGAACGAAAACTACACTCTACAAGTCTCTCATCATGCCTGTCCTAACATATGGCGCTGAAGCCTGGACAATTTCCACCTCGGATGAGCCAATGCTTGGAGTTTTCGAGAGAAAAGTCCTCCGCAAGATCTTTGGACCTATTTGCGTTGGTGGCGAGTACCGAATAAGGTACAACCATGAGCTGTGCCGTGGGTGCCGTAGCTCAGTGGTTAGTGTGTTCACCTTCTGATCTGTAGGTCGTGGTTCAATACCCGGCTGATGCATAACAAATTTAATATCGAAAAGATTTTTTTTTCGAACGGTACCCACCTGTCGGCAAGCAATTGGCAATTCTTCCGACAGTAACAACTTGCCATGAAAAAGCTTCTAAAAAGAACTCTGCGACAAACCTCAGAAAAAGTGATGTCACAAGTGTTCTGCCGTTCGGAACCGGCTAAAATAAGTAGGTCCATTCTAATACTGTCCAAAATTTAAGACGCACAACAGTAATGGAAGAGAAGCTCGGCCAATGAGCCCTTCGGGGCTTTAAGTGCCACATATTTATTTATTTATGAGCTGTACGAGCTGTATGCCGATATTGACATAGTAAAGCGCATCAAAATCCAGCGGCTGCACTGGCTAGGTCATGTCTAGCGAATGGAAGAACACGCTCCAGCTAAGAAGGTGTTATATTCGGAACCCGCTGGAGGACGACGCAGACGAGGAAGACCTAACCTCCGGTGGAAAGAAAAAGTACTGGAGAACCTGACGGCGCTTGGAATTTCTAACTTACCAAGAGGTAATAGTAAACAAAGTGACGATATACTTATTCAAATACTCGATAAGCTCCAAAACCAGGAAATACTTTCAAATACTATTCAAAATCGTTTAGCCTAACTTGAAGGAAAACTTATTACAATGACGAACTCGCTAAGAATTATGTCATGGTATGCGAACGGACTGTTAAAACACCAGGAAGAACTAGAGGTAATACTAAATAAAGAGCAAATTGATATCTGTCTAATATCTGAAACTCATTTTACTTTACACTCATGTACAACTCTCAAAAAATACTCAATGTTTCACACAATCCACCCAATTCCATCCAGTGAAAGTGCTATAATTATAAGAAATAACATAGATCATTATGAAGAAAGAAAACTCAGCACGCCAAAATTGCAAACGACAACTGTCATTATTAAATCAAATAATCAACCTGTTACCGCAGTCTGCCGCAATAACCTGGCAACCCTTATCACATACTCATTTCGTCTCTCATACGTTCTCACATTCAACACTTGTTATATACATACACTATTTCAAGTATAGAATATATATAAAAATTGAAAAGAAAAAAAAAACGGCTCTTGCACGTCACGCCACATTTTTGATCAAATAGACGCGTAGTTAACACAAAATTCAATTAAAGCACATTGTTGTAAAAGCGTATATTTTTCAATTTTAATTTGTAAATTACCTTGTAAATTTCATTAAAATAAATTCGCTATTAAAAGTTCGTGTTTTATTTAATCAATCGTGTCAACACAACGATCAACAATAACTGCTATATATAGCCCTCCACGACATACCATATCCTCTCTCGTACCATCACAACAAAGGGTAGAGAGCTTTACAAGGTGGCTATAAAAAGAGGTTGTGAATTTCTTTCTACAGGAAAACCCACGTACTGGCCAACCAACTCAAATAAGGTATCTGATCTTATTGCCTTCTTTTTGATTAGCAAAATCTCGGAAAACTATATAGAGGTTGAAGAAGTTTGGGACTTGAATTTCGATCACTCACCAAAATATCTAACCATTAGCGAGACAATTATAAGAATGAACCAGCGTGCAAAACTGACCAACAAACTAACTGACTGGAATTATTTTAAGGCACTGCTTAATGAAAATGTTAAAATATTGCCTTCACTTGTAACTTCTGAAGAACTCGAACTAGATTAGGATGAATTCATTAAACAAATTCAAAAGGCAGCTTGGAATAGCACTCCATCCTATAAATTAAAAAGTATAGGAAAGAATTACTCAAGAGAAGACAAGCAGAAACTCAACAAAGCTACTAAACATCTGAAAACCGAGATTCGACTGATTAAAAATTAGTCGATGGGATAATATGTTTCGTGCCTAATTACTCTCTATGGAAATCGACAAAGTATTTGAAGAAACCAATCTGTCATAACTCAGCAATTAGAACCAGTGATGGTAAATGGACTAATAGCATTGAAGAAAAAGCTGAAGCATTTGCGAATCATCTAGCCAACACATTCCAGCCCAATGAATCGCAGTGTTATGTATTATTAAGTCCCACAGATCAAAGACATCAATTAATTCCTCCAATATCAAAACTTGAACTAACAGCAGAAATAAAATCACTTATAGATAAAAAGACGCCTGGTTTCGATCTTATAACATCGGAAATACTGAAACAACTCCCAGATATAGCTATTCATAAATTAATGCAGCAATTCAGCTCACCAATCAAACTAAAACATATTCCGAGTTTATGGAAAATTGCTGAAGTCAAAATGATTTCCAAACCAGGCAAACCGCCGGAAGAAATATCATCTTATAGACCAATTTCTCTCTTGCCTATAACTTCAAAACTTTTCGAAAAACTTTTATACTGAAGACTAACACCTATAATTGAATCGGAGAAATTAATACCAACTCATCAATTTGATTTCCGCAGTAAGCATATGCTAATACTGCAAAATATCTGGGTATAACACTAGATGCCAAATTTACATGGAAGGAACACATAAAAACAAAAAGAGCAGAGCTTGATATAAATCTTCGTAAAATAGAATGGATGGTAGGCCGTAAATCTGCACAATCTGTGGAGAACAAAATATTACTATACAATCAGATTTTAAAACCCGTTTGAATGTATGGAGCTGAACTTTGGGGATGAGCTAGTCAACATCGAAACTATTCAACATTTCCAAAATAAAGTTCTGTTCACTGTCACTGAAGAAATTAAAAGCAAGGCAATACTGCACAAAATAAGACTCCAGCAACATGTCAGCATAGAAGCTGTTAACATCTTGAACACTTGCCGCTCAACAAGTAAAAAATTGCCCTCAAAAGGCGAAATGTCATTGATATTGCAACCATTTAGATACATAGTAATTTCATAATAAAAATAATTTACTTATTAATTTTACTTATCTAATTGATACAAGCTACTCGTTGTTTATATTGTAAATAGTCGTAGCGTCAACAAACAAATTGTTTATGTATATAATTACTCTAAAAAATGGTTGTAAAACAAAAAAAACTGACCTGTGTGTGAAGATTTCGCATTGGTTAACTAAATGGGTGTCGCGGCACAAGGGGCAAGTCGGAGAGAATATGGATTCCATTAGGCTCCGTGAAGTGAGAGGAGTGTTGTTGGGCGGAATTTTATTCGACGGAGCAGCCTGAGGACAGACTTTTTTGACGGTCTTTGCCTGATTTTCCGTGGGGTTGAGGAAATTCGTAGGGTTATGGGTGGAGAGTTGGCTCAACGAAGTAGGCTGTGAACAGACTCGTTTGAGAGTCTGTGCCTGTGACTTCGTAGAATATCAATAGGGTGTTGGTTTGTGTTCCAAATTGATGCATCTGGACAGCCGTAGGCCCCGAAGCGTCACCGGATTTCTCTAGTCGTTCCAGGTGATCGAAAATCCTGACAGCTCACATAGAGTTTATGCGAAATCCAGTAGGCTTCACTGTTAGTGAGTCGTTTGCACCAAGATCTCCAGATATCACCAACTTTTGATGCAACTCTTAAAAGTCCATCCATATCATAGAAAACTCGAAGTGAGGACGAGGTGTGACTGTGATTGGGTATGCCATGAAAATACGCAGTGTAAATTTTCCGCGTAAATTTGCGGCGATTTGGTCGATGTGAGTGAAATCTGCCATACTGATTTGTGAAAAGGCGATTAAAGGAATTTCCAAAAATACTCGCGCAACGATCTGTCTATGAGCGACAACGAATAGGTGTAAGAACACGGCGTAAGCTGAAACGCAAAAAAACGTTTAATTAAATACGAGAAGCCGTCGGTTAATTTTGGTTAAGGAGAGGAGTTCCACTCTCGATAAGAATTAAAAGAAAAAAAGACAAAGTTAATTATGTGTGGTGATTAATCGAGTGACCAATTGACTGCTTCCTAAATGGGTTAGATTAGGAAGCAGTCGCCCAATTTCCTATTGAGTAATAGGTGAAGAAGAAAAATACGTATATCTCAGTATGTGAGTATACGAGTGTATATAAAAGGAAAGGAAAACAATGTTGTCAATGCCGCGTTTATGATGGGGGACAATAATAGTTTATATGGGTAATAATAATAATAATAATAATAATAATAATAATAATAATAATAATAATAATAATATAACATATATTGCGATAACATATTTATCAATATTTTTTGAGTTGAAAATATATGCATATGCTGTGTATGTTTAATGACATTTATTTTTATGGTTTTATGTATATATCAAAGAGCGGAAAATAGTGTTATCAACGCCAACGAGTAGAATTGGAAATATGCGAGTTTTGGTTTATGGAGATTAGACTCACACAGAATGAGGTGAAAAAAATAGAGAAAATTCAATGTACAAAGTCGTGAGTATCCAACTTGAGGGGGAATACCAAATTGCAATTGAGTAGTAGCAAAATAAAAAAATAAAAATCAAATTGATAAGATTAATTAATGAAATGAATTTATATAAATAATTTATATAATAAATTTATTATTTGTATTATTAAATTTGTATATATTTTGATGTAATTCATTTTTATTTTTTATATATGAGTTATTAATTTGACGAAATTAATTTGAGTTTTATTTAGTGAGGGTATTTACTGGGACAGTTTAATTGAGTTTTGATTTTTATATACAGTGGCTCACAGCTTATTTCGTACAGTGTATATATTTTTATGTACATGGCTGTAACATCGAAACTAAAAAACTTATCGATAAGTTTTGAATGTAGATGTCTGTGTATGTGTTTAGTAAACCTAATAAGAAAACGGGGAACCCCAAAAATTGTTCTTTTTGTCATGCAAGAGAGAAAAACTATTGATCAGCTGATTTTCAGCTCACATCTTATTTCGTACACAAACTTCAATGTAAGTAAGTTTCATTCTGCCGCGCAGTTACAAAGTTTTTTTGAATTGTATGAGTTTTTGGACCTTTTTAACTATTATAACAATTTTTATTATTATTATTTTAAATAGTTAAAGTGCTGTAAATTAAACATTTAGCGTTATGGGCGTCGTACAACGATGGAACAGCGTAAACTGGTAATTAACCATTTTAGGAAAGGTCAGAGTGTGCGAAAAATTGCTGAAATGACAAATTTAAGTGCCTCAACTGTCCAATACATCATTCCACGCTTCGTTCGCGAAAATCAGTTGGAGAACAAGGGCAGAGAAGCACCTAATAAGATTTTCAACGCATCAGACGAGCGTTATATTGTACGAAAAATTAAGAAAAATCCAAAGTTATCCGCTCCGAAGTTGGCTGCAGAGGTTCAGCGTGAAATAGGAAATCATCCAGTGCTGAAACTGTCCGACGTGTGCTGCGCAATCATGACTTGAACGGTCGAGTAGCCCGAAAGAAACCATTCATTTCAAAAATGAATATACAACGCCGACTTGACTCCGCCAAAGAGCATATTATTAAGACTCCTGCGTTCTGGAATACCGTTATTTTCGCGGATGAGTCTAAGTTTAATATTTTTGATTCGGACGGAATGTCATATGTTTGGCGTAAAGCGAATACCGAGCTAAACAAGGAGAACCTTAAGCCCACAGTGAAGCATGGTGGCGGTAGCGTGATGGTTTGGGCCTGTATGTCAGCAGCCGGAGTAGGTGAATTGGTTTTTATTGAGGGGACAATGGACAAAATGAAGTACCTCGAGATTCTGAAAAACAATTTACTTCAAAGTGCAGACAAACTGGATTTGCGGGAAGAATTTCGGTACTACCAAGATAATGACCCAAAACATAAATCTGGAATTGTGCAATCTTGGCTTATTTGGAACTGCCCACACTTGATGTCTCCACCACCACAGTCACCTGACATGAATGTGATTGAAAATCTTTGGTCTATTTTGGACAATAAAATAAGAACACACAAGATTTCTAATAAGCAAGACCTAAAGAAGGTACTGATGGAGGAATGGAAAAAAATCACACCAGACATCACTCAAAAATTGGTGGATTCAATGCCAAATAGACTCCAGGCTATCATTAACGCTAAGGGATGTCATACTAAATATTAAAATCAACTTACTTTGTTTTTAGTTTGAACTTAAAGAGACTGTACGAAATAAGCTGTGACATGAATTTTCCTATTTTATTCTTATTTTATTTTTTTATAGTGTCAAACACTAAAATTTTGAAAAAGTAAATTTTGGAAAATAAAAAACAAACCTTCCTTTCAAAAATGGCATTTATATTTTGTTCAAATTTTTGCAATATTAGGAATTACGACTGCAGCAATTTTTAAACTGTCACTGTACGAAATAAGCTGGGAGCCACTGTATGTTTGGGGTAAGTGTGAATGCATATGTAAGAGATGTTGAAATATATATGTATAAAGGGGTTTGTAATAGTATACACATATTTATATTTTTATATTTAGGTGATTCATAAGATCACATAAAGTCATATGTCATGACAAGTTGAATGAAAATATGAAACATCTCATAATATTGCCGTCATAATTGTATTTCAATACTTAGTGAGAAGTTTTTTGTTCTCATTTGGCTTATCTTAAAATAAAAATGTCATGAGAAAGTGAGAAAGGAAAAAACGTAAATAATAGCTGCTTTATGCAAAGGCATGCATTGCGTTTTAGTATGAGATGCTTTTATACGTAAATGTTCATTTGCAAAGGACGAATAATAAAGAGAAGACGTAAAAAGAAACAACTAATAAGTTACAACACCAAAAAAGCACGGGTAGCAAATTTGTGTTGTACTTTGCTTTGGTGCTTTGGTGTAGAGACCATCAACAAAAAGTTTTACACTATTGTATAAACTTATGATAAGAATGCAAAAAAAGAACGTCATTTTTAGTTTAGCACCGAGTTATAGAAATAAAATTGATTGATACATTGATATTGTAAATATATTTTTGTGGGTTTATGCCTAGTACATTGCCGTTCCCTTTGAAAGGTACTTAGCTGGATGGGTGAGTAGGAAGTGGGATCCTATGTAAATACTTAAGATCCGTCCAGAAGGACCAAAAAATGTATGTGTAGAGTAGAATATATAGAGTAGTATATGAAGAGTAGTGGACTTAAGTCTGGTATTGTTTTCATGATATTATATATATATTTCCTTTTTTTATATATTTGTTGGTTTTCTGTTTCTTAATACAAATTCAGTTAATCTTATTAGAATTCTTTTAAGAACTTTATTTGCTATTGCTGACTTGCCACATAAATTTATGGAAACGACTTGCAAGCAAAAACACAAACCAACTACTTTAAAACTTAAGCCTTGAATAATATTACTTCTCAATACTATGATTCAGAATTTGAACCACAGAGAAATAGTTGTTTCAATACTTTTAATTTTTCAATTTCCATTTGTTTTTCACCGCACTAGAAAAATGTCTGCGTAGTCTTCGTGTTCTTTTACTATGCTTTTTTATACACCAAAGTTGCCATTTGCGCCACTAAAGGGAATACCGTTTCCTTTTACTGTATTTAATGAAAAACACACATGTATTTTCCACTCGACTATCGGATCTGCTTATGCAGAACACTCCCCCACTTGATGATACATGCTCACGGTGGACACATATATCCCACTCCATGACTACTGCTGCCGAGGAGGTAATCGGTTACTACGGGCCTCTGAGGAATGAGTGGTATGATCAGGAGTGTTGCGACGCTACCGCAGAGAAAGACGCCGCCTACAGAAAAACCCTGTGTGCAGGTGCAACGCGAGCTGTTAAGGAGCGGTACAAAGAGAAAAGGAGTGCAGAGAGACGTCTTTTCAGGCGCAAGAAAAGAGAACAAGAAAGACGCGAGAGTGAGGAGATAGAGGTGAGTACCGACAAGAATGAGACTCGAAAATTCTTTGAAAAGATCAAGCGCCTGAGTGGCGTTTTAAATCCCGGAGCCTCTTCTTGTCGTGATGGAAATGGGAATCTGGTTACAGATGTCCAGAATGTACTGGGCCTATGGAGGGAACACTTCTCCACGTTACTGAATGGCGATGCTGCGAATAATTCCGCCAGTGGAGGAGAATGCCCGATAACCCCAATTACAGATGATGGTGTTGATGTTCCACCACCCGACTATGACGAGGTTGAAACGGCCATTTTAAGGCTGAAGAACAACAAAGCTGCAGGTGCTGATGGCCTGCCTGCCGAGTTGTTTAAGACCGGAGGCGATGAGCTGCTCACCCGCATGCACCAGCTCATAAGCAGAATATGGTCGGATGAAAGCATGCCTGATGATTGGAGGCTCAGTGTTCTCTATCCTGTACATAAAAAAGGAGACCCCACAATTTGGGCCAACTACCGTGGAATAAGTCTCCTGAGCATAGCATACAAGGTTCTATCGAGCGTACTGTGTGAAAGGTTGAAGCCTATGCTCAACAACCTGATTGGACCGTATCAGTGTGGCTTCAGACCTGGTAAATCCACCATCGACCACATTTTCGCACAAATTTTGGAGAAGATTCAAGAAAAACCGATCGACACACACCACCTATTTGTTGATTATAAAGCCGCTTTAGACAGTTCGGTAAGGGATTACCTCTACGCAACAATGTATGAATTCGGTATTCCTGCAAAGCTCATTCGACTTTGTAGAATGACACTGCATAACTCCTGTTGTGCAGTGAAAATTGGGAAGGACCTCTCCGCACCGTTTAGTACCGAACGGGGTTTCAGACAAGGTGATTCGTTATCGTGCGACTCTTCAATCTTATTATGGAGAAAATAATACGAGCTGCTGATCTACGACATAATTGTACTATCTTCAAAAAAAGTGTCATGCTGTTAGCATATGCCGATGATATTGACATAATCGGCATGAACACGCGAGCAGTCAGTGCAGCATTCTCAGAGTTGGAAAGAGAGTCGCGTCGGATGGGTCTTACGGTGAACGAGGGCAAGACGAAGTATCTAGTGTCAACAAACAAAGAGTCCTGGCGTCTTGGACAGCACGTCACTGTTGACAACTACGCTTTTGAAGTAGTAAGGGACTTTGTCTATCTTGGAACCAGCATTAACTGCAGTAATGACATCAGCTTGGAGATCATGCGTAGGATAACTCTTGCTAACAGGTGTTACTTTGGGCTGAGTAAGCAATTGAGAAGTCGAGCCCTCTCTCGAAGAACGAAAACTACACTCTACAAGTCTCTCATCATACCTGTCCTAACATATGGCGCTGAAGCCTGGACAATTTCCACCTTGGATGAGCGAATACTTGGGGTTTTCGAGAGAAGTAAGTAAGTAAGTAAGTAAGTAATGGAAATTACTTTCTTTGAAATAAATTGTATAAATTTCTTCCAATAAGCCTTTTTGGGCGGAAATTAAGTTAATGACCTAATAGAAATTCAATTACTTTTTGCAATGTATGTTTACAACATCTTTCAAACAATTATTATTGACAGAATTCAGTGATTGAACTGGGTTGATTCGAGTAGAATTACACGTTCACGAAATGAGCACGTAACAATATGTATTTTGCCACATGAATTCTATCCGTGACCTATTGTTGTTATTGCTTTACTCTCTGGCCATTTCTGACTACTCTTTAGCGTTGTTTTTTCACTTACCTTTTCAACTTAAAATTGCAGTAGTATAAAGGTATGAAAAACAGTTATAATATGTTAATATATATACAATGAAACACAATTAATATTTACTTACTTATGTGGCTATAACAACCGAATATCGATTTAGGCCGAAAATAACATGCTTCGCCAGCCATCTCTGTTCTTCGCTAGCTGGCGCCAGTTAGAAATTCCAACCGCCGTCAGGTTCTCCAGTACTTGGTCTTTCCACCTGAGGTTTGGTCTTCCTCTTCTGCGTCGTCCTCCAGCGGGTTCCGAATATAACACCTTCTTAGCTGGAGCGTGTTCTTCCATTCGCTCGACATGACCTAGCCAGCGCAGCCGCTGGATTTTGATGCGCTTTACTATGTCAATATCGGCATACAGCTCGTACAGCTCATAGTTGCACCTTATTCGGTACTCGCCACCAACGCAAATAGGTCCAAAGATCTTGCGTAGGACTTTTCTCTCGAAAACTCCAAGCATTCGCTCATCCGAGGTGGAAATTGTCCAGGCTTCAGCGCCATATGTTAGGACAGGTATGATGAGAGACTTGTAGAGTGTAGTTTTCGTTTTTCGAGAGAGGGCTCGACTTCTCAATTGCTTACTCAGCCCAAAGTAACACCTGTTAGCAAGAGTTATCCTACGCATGATCTCCAAGCTGATGTCATTACTGCTGTTAATGCTGGTTCCAAGATAGACAAAGTCCCTTACTACTTCAAAAGCGTAGTTGTCAACAGTGACGTGCTGTCCAAGACGCCAGGACTCTTTGTTTGTTGACACTAGACACTTCGTCTTGCCCTCGTTCACCGTAAGACCCATCCGACGCGACTCTCTTTCCAACTCTGAGAATGCTGCACTGACTGCTCGCGTGTTCATGCCGATTATGTCAATATCATCGGCATATGCTAACAGCATGACACTTTTTTTGAAGATAGTACAATTATGTCGTAGATCAGCAGCTCGTATTATTTTCTCCATAATAATATTGAAAAAGTCGCACGATAACGAATCACCTTGTCTGAAATCCCGTTAGGTACTAAACGGTGCGGAGAGGTCCTTTCCAATTTTCACTGCACAACAGGAGTTATGCAGTGTCATTCTACAAAGTCGAATGAGCTTTGCAGGAATACCGAATTCATACATTGTTGCGTAGAGGTAATCCCTTACCGAACTGTCTAAAGCGGCTTTATAATCAACAAATAGGTGGTGTGTGTCGATCGGTTTTTCTTGAATCTTCTCCAGAATTTGTGCGAAAATGTGGTCGATGGTGGATTTACCAGGTCTGAAGCCACACTGATACGGTCCAATCAGGTTGTTGAGCATAGGCTTCAACCTTTCACACAGTACGCTCGATAGAACCTTGTATGCTATGCTCAGGAGACTTATTCCACGGTAGTTGGCCCAAATTGTGGGGTCTCCTTTTTTATGTACAGGATAGAGAACACTGAGCCTCCAATCATCAGGCATGCTTTCATCCGACCATATTCTGCTTTTGAGCTGGTGCATGCGGGTGAGCAGCTAATCGCCTCCGGTCTTAAACAACTCGGCAGGCAGGCCATCAGCACCCGCAGCTTTGTTGTTCTTCAGCATTAAAATGGCCGTTTCAACCTCGCCATAGTCGGGTGGTGGAACATCAACACCATCATCTGTAATCGGGATTTTGGGAAATCTCCTCCACTGGCTGAATTGTTCGTAGCATCGCCATTCAGTAACGAGGAGAAGTGTTCCCTCCATAGGCCCAGTACACTCTGGACATCTGTAACCAGATTCCCATTTCCATCACGACAAGAAGAGGCTTCGGGATTTAAAACGCCACTCAGGCGCTTGATCTTTTCAAAGAATTTTCGAGTCTCATTCTTGTTTCGAGTCACATTCTTGTTTCGAGTCTCATTCTTGTGTCATCTCTATCTCCTCACACTCGCGTCTTTTTTGTTCCCTTTTCTTGCGCCTGAAAAGACGTCGCTCTGCACTCCTTTTCTCTCTGTACCGCTCCTTAACAGCTCGCGTTGCACCTGCACGCAGGGTTTTTCTGTAGGCGGCGTCTTTCTCTGCGGTAGCGTCGCAACACTCCTGATCATACCACTCACTTCTCAGAGGCCGGTAGTAACCGATTACCTCCTCGGCAGCAGTAGTCATGGAGTGGGATATATGTGTCCACCGTGAGCATGTATCATCAAGTGGGGGAGTGTTCTGCATAAGCAGATCCGATAGTCGAGAGGAAAATGCATCTGCTGTCTCTGGTGATCGCAGTTTACTGACGTCGAGCTTTCTCTTGTTATTTGCGACACATAAACTTGTGCTCGCCTTAGCTGCAACAAGGTAGTGATCCGAGTCGATGTTGGCACCACGGATCGATTTCACGTCCAACACACTGGAAGCATCCCTTCCGTCAATCAACACATGATCAATTTGGTTTCTTGTACATTGATTTGGTTACAGCCAGATGCTGGAATCTGGTTACCATGTACGCATATCTGGAGTATGGTGGATTTTTGGCGTAATTCTACTCGAATCAACCCTGTTCGGTCACTGGGTTCTGTCAATAATAACTGCAACACTTATTTTGTACTAACTATATACAGCGAACATTTTTTAATCAACTATTTACAATCACTCTTTAATGTGCTTGCAGCGTTTAACTTGCTCGTGTGGTGTTGCCTCGATCACTTAATGAATTGATAGTGTTATGTTGTCTCTATCACTTTCGGAATTGATTAGATTCATTTGTCAATAACTAGAACTATTTATACTCTGTGGAAACACTCCAGAGCCTTCTTTTATCGTAATCGAGTTTCTTCTCTTTCTTTCTCGTTGGTTTGTTCTGGTTATCGCCTATTTCGTTTTGTTGACATTCGTTTCGATGCTGCCATTATTCGTGCTATTCACAATAACCTTCGATACTCGTTACAATATTATAATATTCTAAATCAAAATTACATTCGTTCGTTGAATCGTAATTGTGTGTCAATTCTATATCTCCAGAATCACTTACTGTTATCTATGCTATCTCTGTGCATGACAAGAAAATTATAGCCTCTATTATCGGCGTAATTTTACGTCGATTTTCTACAATCTTCTCCTTCTTTGAGGAGTCTATTTGGTTCATTATACAATCAGATTTTTTCTTCACATGGGCTTTAAATAAATTTGCGTCAATCACGGCATTCATATTGTACTTTTTATTTTCGTGATCCTTGAAAATTTGACAATATCGAATATTACAAAGTATTTTATTCAGTGAAATTTATAAATATATAATGGAATGGATGAAATCCAACGAAGATCTAATTCATATTCACTATTTCAATTAGCTGTTTTACACCATTTTATTAAAATTTCTTGTTACGAAAGCGTAGGAAATATTAATTTTTTGTGATAAGCAAAGGTGATTCTATTAATGGTGTTAGATACCGAAAATACTTTAACGTTTTTATTCATCTATAAAAGTTCAACTATTTGACAATCAACTTTAGTACATTACATCAGATTGGATTGACCTGACCTGATCTGATAATACCTAACCTGATCTGATAACACCTAAGCTGATCAGATACTACGAGACCTAAGCTCATCTGATAATACCCGACCTGATCTGATTTAATACTACCAATCCTGATCTGATACTACCAGACCATATGTGATCTGATTTGATCTAGCCCGATCATAAAACATGAATGAACAAGTGAAGAGAAATATTACGCGGAGCAGAAATGATCTCAAACGAAAATTCACTTTAATAATATTAGGAGGATTAAATGCTGGATTATCTGGAAAAAACTTTTCCAACTATAAAAAAAAAACCATTAAAACAACTAGTTTCGAGTACCAAAACAAATGAAGTAAATATGAAGGATGAAGATAAAATAGAGAATGCTAATAAGGATGAAGTTGTACAGAAATTTGAATAAATGGAGTGTAGAACACCAATACCAAAAGGTAAACCAACAACTCCTACAAGCCATGATGCCAACAATGAAACGAGTAGCGATCAATATGATACTGTACATAGCGATCAGTCAACATCGCAATCAGAGTTAACATTTTTAAATCAATATAAAAAATTGGATAAGTTGTAGGGCCCTCATAAGGATCCAAAAGGAAACGGGAAATTTGCTGAATCAACCTTGGAGTTAAAAAATGATTAAATAAAAATTGGTGATAAGACTTCGCAATTGAGTAGTCGAGCCCTCTCTCGAGGATCGAAAATCACACTCTACAATTCTCTCATTATTCCTGTCCTCACATATCGCGCCTGGACAATTTCCCCCACAGTTTTCGAGAGAAAAGTTTTGCGCAGGATCTTTGGACCTATTTGCGTTGATGGCGAGTATTGAATAAGCTACAACGAAGAACTGTATGAACTGTACGCTGGCATTGACATAGTCAAGCGAATCCAGTGGCTGCGCTGGCTGGGTCATGCCAAGCGAATGGAAGAAGACGCTCCAGCGAAAAGGGTATTTAATTCGGCAACAGCTGAAGGACGCAGAAGAAGAGGAACACCAAACCTCCGTTGGAAGAACCAAGTATTGGATAACCTGGAAGCGCTTGGAATATCCAATTGGCGCCAGCAAGCGAAGAACAGACGGCATTATATGTTCGGCCTAAATCTATCATGGTTGTTATGGCTATATAAGAAGAAGAAGATAAGACTTAGTCTGAATTAGAGGTTTAGAAAGATATCTTGACTACAACGAATGCTCACAAATGAAATTTTCATTCACATATAAATACAAGCATGTAACCAAAAAACTAGAGTGATAGAGAGAAATCTGATTCGATATCTCATCCACGAAAAGGTGAAGATTTAATGTAATAAAATCAATTATAGTTATTGGAATAATCCCAATGAAATTGTTGATCGTTTTCGATTTTTAATTTCATCACAATCAGCTGGACACAATAATCACAATAATGAAATTGTATCAATTATCGAAGAGTCGAAAGAAGCGAATATTACTATTTGAAAGAAAAAGTGTTGATAAATTTGGACGTTATTCAAATAGCTCAAAAAGAAGACTTAATGTAGTCAAGAAAGCTATAGCTGATAATGTTAAGAATGTTTCAACAAAAGCTTTTGTAGTATTTCTGTTGAATATCGTATAATTATGTAAAAACCTCTTTGATAACATCGTTGAACGACCATTTCAAATATATTGAATAAGACTTGGATAAAATATATGAACACTTTAAAACTATTTGAAAATATATTGATGAAAATCTGTTGAATATGAAGTATGAGGAAAATCAAAAGAACAATAGCGAATCTAAAGCAGATCACGCAGACACCCACACGTTTAGTGTAAGAGCTGCATGACGCCCTAAGCATAGTACGCTTCTACGCCATTATAAATCGCCTGGACACTACATACATGAACAAACTGCCAACAGAATCTTTATTTAATTAACTAGTGGCTATCAAGCAGCGAAATTTAGCCATAACTGAATTCCGTGATAAGCTTAGTACGGCATCAAGCGAAATCATATCAAAAGTAAAGATGACAGTCAGCCAACAGAAGGACATGTAAATCAACAGAGCGCACAGTGAAGCCGTAAAACCTTTCCGTGCGGGCTTAAACAACACGATGATTCGAAGTGCGTTGTACGAATGCAGACCCAAGGATCTCGAAGCTGTCTACACTATAGCTATGGAGATGTATTGTGAAATGCACAAGACCAAGCAAGAAACACTCACCCTCCGCACGAGGAAGGTACATATAAACCTAACTACCGTATCCAACGTCATGAAGCTCTATTATCACGAAGATTCGAGAGACCGGTACCAATGAAAGTGGATGAATCTCGTCAATACGTGAAACCGATACGATACAATCCATTTCGTTAACGATTTCAACAACCACAACAGGCATCACAGTTCCAGCAGCAGAATCAACAATGGCAACAATGGTCACGCCCTAATAATTTCCAAAATAATCAACCATTGTAGCGAGAGTTATCACAGCTAAATTTTAATCAAAATAAACAGCAGCGGATAAACTAGACTATACAGGAGGATAAACTAGAATCTTTGTCTAACCATCCAGACTACAACTTCGAAACTGGGAGCGTTTTTTTAGCCGAAGGCAAAGGCTACCATGCCTAATCCGTAACGACACAGTAACAGAAAAAGAAAAAACCATTTTGATATACATTTGAAAGCCCTGTAATTACATTTTTTTTTATTATTTAATTTATATTGTATGTTATATATAACTAAAAGTTATTTTACTAATTTTTAATATTTATATAACAAGAAAGTCGTGATCCGAAAGTTCTCTTTAAAACATCGCTAGATGGTTGATGTGCAAAGATCAAGTGGCGTATTTCTTTTCAGTCTTGTGAATATTTGTGGTCGTGATACAAGATTCGAAACTAGATAGTTGGAATGAGATTTAATTCTATATTTGAGTTTAAAGTTGTTCCCCACAATTTCAGGTCACATTTGTAAAAAATAATTGAATTTTCAAGAGAAAGGTAGGAATGTCGGTTTAACAGCCAAAACATATTTCTTAGTAGGATACCAAGTGATTTCCTCTTATTGAATATGTGTGTTTTCCACGTTAAACTTCTGTATAGGCGAATTCCCAGGTATTTTGAAACAATTGATTGCGGTAACACGATATTGTTTAATTTAATTTCCGGACAAGTTTCTCTTCTTAAAGTCAAAGTGACATCTGTTAACTTGGACTCATTTGCTTTTACACGCCAACGCCTAAGCCAGATTGATATTTCATCGAGACTAGCTCGTAGCATCGAACAAGTGATTGTTGGGTTTGTTGATGTAGCTAAAATTGGCAGGCTGATTTCCCTCGCAGAGTACACATTTGACGTCACTTGACTTAGTGTTCCTTGCACAGTCGGCTGAGGCATGATCTTCAGCACACTTTATGCACTTCGGTTGTCTATGACAACCAGATTTCGTATGGCCATAAGAACACTGTATAACTCACGTTTAGGCTGAGATATCTCAATTATGATGCGACTACTGAGTAGAGTTTTTATGTCATAGATGTCTTTATTATTAGGATTTTGTTCTAACTCAACTACAAACATAGGTAGAGCTATTTTGGTTTGGTAGTGCTTAATATTTCAGATATTAGTGGCGGAATGACCATATTCTTGAAGCGATAATTTTATTTCAGACGCGTCTGGATGCATGTTTTTTTAGAATGGCTTTAAAACTTCTTTTGTTTTTTGGTTTAAATGTATAAAATTCGGTTTTTTTATTTTCCAATTGTTTTACAATTTTGGAAAAGTTTCTAGATTTTTTTGTTGTATTTTGATACGATTTGAAGATATAACCCTTATTTCGTACAAACCAGGAACAAATTCATTTAGCATTGCCATTAATGAGTGAATGTTATCAACTTTTTCCACAAATATGGGTAGTGGCTTTAGAATTTTTTCGTTTTTTTTTCGGTCTGCGTTACACGCTTCTTCATTTTTGTTACGTCTAGCGATGCAAACACAAGCGATTCGCCTGGAATGCTCTAGACTTCGTAACTATGCCAAAAAGTAAACACAGGCACTTGAACCTGGATTACTTATGGCAACAAAAATAGGAGAATGCAAACACAGGCACTTGAACCTGGATTGCGTGTGTGATTAAAAACAACTAGACGAACTAATTATTCGTGATCAATTGATCATCGACCTGTAGTCGATTTCTCTATTTATTACAAAATATTGCCTATACATATATTGATTTAACATAAAAAATTACAATTAATGCAAATATGTGTTAATATGCATTTTTATATAATTTGCCTTAAATATTGCATGTACATATAATTGATTTAAAATATAACAATATACAATTAATGCCTTGACAGCATATTTAGGCAAAGCATATTGACCATTATACGTAACAACAGCAAACGCTGTTGTTTTTTAGTTCATTAGCGGTCATATAATGATGACACTGCATTTATGATTTTATAAGCTGTATATAGAGTTTACTCACGGTCATATACTGTCAAGGTTACAAATATGCAATACAATATAATGATTGTGCAATATGATGAACTTTTATATACACATACATATATTTCATAATTTCTTACAGACTAAATACATACTACATATATATGTTTAAGAATTAAACAATTTTCATCCACAGAAAGTGTTTCAAATCGATTTTCATTACTTAGGCAATATAACTCTAGCTTGGTTGGCAAAATCCTCCACTGAACCCGCCTCGAGGGTGCCGACTGGAAATAGATACCACAGTTTAGCCTGTACGATGTCAGGCGGTATCTAGCTAAAATAAGGGTAAGTTAGTGAGTGTTTGTTACTATTCAATAGTACAGCATTCGGCAACGTACTCTTACCATGGTCGGAGGTGAGGGGCTGGATTAAGGTGTTAAGCAATCCGTGCCGAAAATCAGCCTGGCTGGGGGCCCCTTTTTTAAATAAATAGTCGCTAACGTGAGCTTACGGATACCTGGCGCCCTCCGTAATAAGTAGCCTTGCCTGCGTACTGCAAATCTCTGCGCAGGCGGACATTTACTTCTTCGCAACTCGTGGGAACATCATTGATTGTAAACACCCAAAAACCGGATCTCGATCCAAAAATCCCGGGGTTGCAGGGGTGTTATTGGTGGAACGGCGGACAATGAGGCTTCACCAGACGCCGAGTTGTTTGCTGCACCACTCGTTCCCACCTCTGGAATTCAGAACGAAATTCCTGCAATGGCGGACAGCACTGTCTCATACGAAGTAGTGCTGATAGCCACGGCAGGAAAGGTAGTGGAGGGGGTGGCGGAAAATGAGGCTTCTAAAGAAGCCGAGCTTTTAGCCAGCCCAAAATCAATGGCAGCAGCTCTCGTAGCGGACGAAACGGGTCTCGGAAGACCTAAGCTGGCGGCTGTGACGGTGTTGAAAGAAGAGGACGGTGTCACCAGGTCGGCAGGGAAGCCGGTTTAGAGGCAGCGTAAAATATCTAGCCGAACATCTGATGGTGTGGACGAAGACGCTCCTAGTGGAGCGGAATCGGTAGCTTTATCAGGTATAAGCGAAGAGGATGGAGACTCCAGAGAAGAGAGAATCCTATTGAAGAACCGGGAGAAGCAGAAGTGAAAGAGACACCGTAGAAAGGCCATGAAGTCGTCGGAGAAGACCATTGAGCAGCTCTCGGGCCAACTCAGTGGACTTCTGCAAAATGAGTTGACCTTGGAGGTGGAGGAATCACTTTAAAAAGTTCGACCCCTGAGGATCCTCATCCGAAGACGACGGAGGGGCCAATTCCCTTGAAGACGATTCCATGGAGTCCCTTGAAGACGATGTCAATGACATTGGATTTGTTGGCAGAGCAAGGTTGTAGAGCGGATTGTTTGTACTAAGGTGCAAAAATCAGCAATCCAAGCAATGGCTGTGTAAGACAGTGGAGCACCTAACCGGTTTGTGGGAGGGTGCAAAGCTCACACGTGACAGCCTAACTGCCTTGTCGGCAAAGAGGAAGATGGTGATTGTTGCTCATGGCAATGCTGTGGACAGAGACATCATCCTCAGAAAGTTGCAGCGCCAGAACGCCTGTGTGAAGGACATCTCCAAATGGAGTGTTATCCGCACAGAAGAGTTTGGCGAGGCAGAAAGTGCAGGTGTCCTACTCACCGTGCTGTGTCCCAAGGAAGACGCGGAAGCCATCAGGATCGCGAGGGGGGAGACTCAACTGCGGTCTTGAATAGGCCGCCGTTAAATTCCAGAAACATGCAGTATGCGTATGCGTTACGCTGCTCCTGTCGTGGGGCTAGTAGAAGATTCTGTAAGGAAGAAGCCATTAGGGCGGGAGGTAGTCCCGCGCCAGGAACCACTAAACGTGGGTCAACTTAATATTCACCACAGCAAAGCAGCATCAGCAATGATGGTGCGGAGCTTCGATGAGGATGAGCTTGATGTTGCACTGGTTCAGGAGCCCTGGATCCTTCATGGAAGGATCAAAGGCCTATCTGCACAAAAGACCACTTTGTTTTATCCACAAACAGAGGGGAAGTTGAAGACAAATATTTTAGTTAGACTTGGGATACGTGCGATTCTAATGTTTATCTTGTGCTCACGGGATCTCACAGTAGTGAGAATAGGTGACGGTGCGGGATCATTTATGATCGCATCAGCATACCTTCCATACGATTCTCCAGACGGACCTCCTTCGAGAGAGGTGGAAGCGGATACAGACGGGATATTTCCAGCCCTACTTCAGTGGGGTGGAGAAGCTCAGGTAGACAGGCTTCTGGGAATATTTACTACTTGCTGGCTACAGGATATATCCCGACTCAATGGAGAGAGACTAAGGTTGTCTTTCTTCCAAAGCCGGGAAAAAGGGACTACTCAGAGGCTAAATCTTTCCGGCCGGTTAGCTTGACCTTCTTTCTGCTTAAATGTATGGAGGGAGTACTGGCGGACTACATGGAAAGAACAACGCTTCTGACAAAACCACTGAGCAGGTGTCAGCATGCATACAGAGCTGTAAAATCAACTGAAACGGCCCTGCACGAACTCGTTCGCGTAGGGTAGAGAGAACTGTTTTGTGGAGGGATATCTATGTACACTTTTATCGATATAGGGGGTGCCTTCGATAGGATTAGTTTCTATAAACTAAGGATGGCCCTTGCTACTCGTGAAATTAACCTAAATTAACCCAACCATTATAAGGTGGGTGGACAGCATGCTGAGGAAAAAGGCAATAAACTTTCACAATGGGAGTTACAGACTCAGAGGTAGGGTAGTCAAAGGGTGTCCACAGGGGGGAGTATTATCGCCCATCTTTTGGAACACCACGGTCGATTTCTTACACCAGCTTCTGGACTCAAAAGGCATACACACCGTTGGTTATGCAGATGATATAGCGGAAACGGTGAGCGGTAAGTTCCTGGACACTATTTATGATACCATGAAAGGTGCACTCAAAATGGTGAAAGGATGGTGCACGGAACAAGGTCTCTCTGTAAATGCTAGTAATTCAGAAACAGTACTCTTTACTAAAAGGAGGACTGGACTAACAATAGACCCACTTAGGCTTTTTGGATCGAACATCAACGTCTCCAAGGAAGTAAAGTATCTAGGTGTCATCCTGGATAACAAGCTGACTTGGAATAGTCACGTCGATGACAAGATCCAGAAGGGCAAGCGTGTATTGCATCAGTGTAAGAGAGTGTTCGGGCTCATGTGGGGAATTACTCCCAGAGCAGCGCACTGGATCTACACAACGACGGCGATGCTCTTAATAACGTATGCTGCTGTGGTCTGGTGGCCTAAGGTCACTCAAAAGACCGCGAAAAGCAAGTTAGATAGGGTGCAAAGAATGGCTTGTATTGGGATTACCGAAGCTCTCCGGACGACCACAGTAGAAGCATTGGAAGTCTTTCTCGGGCTTCTGCCGTTGGACTTGCATATTATGAAGTCAGCGGCATTAGCAGCATTACGTCTGAAGACAACCAATAATTGGTATGGATTCGGAACGGAGATAGGGCACAGGGCCATCCTGTCACTGTTATATAGCAGTGTAAAGGAGGCGCAAATGCCAATGGAGGGAATGGGTAGGCTGGAGATGACTGAAAAGTCACACAGAACATTCATTGAAGTCAGTATTTTCACTGATAGTTCACTAAGGGATAGCAGGTCGGATGCTGGAATCTTCTCTAAAGAGTTGGGACTGGCATGCACTCTGAATCTGGGAAGAAATGTATCGGTTTATCAAGCAGAAATGCTTGGTCTAATGCATGCGCTAGACCATCTACTGGATGGAAAGGTGCAAGGTAAGAAAATCTTGCTGGCCCTCGATAACCAGGCGGTAGTCAGGCGACTGCAACAACCTACGGTATCTGCTAAGTTGGCGCTCGAATGTGTTCAGAAACTTAACGGGTGTGCTCGTAGTAATGCGATTACACTTATGTGGGTGAAGGGACACATTGGTATAAAACAGAATGAAGCTGCAGACGCCTTGGCTAGACAAGGATCTGAAGCTGAATTTTATGGACCGGAACCAGTAGTAGCTCTTAGCAGAGGGACAGCAAAGGCATAGGTTGAAGAGTGGATAAAGAAACTCCATCTCACAAGATGGGAGAACTTCTCTACTTGTAGACAGGCAAAGGCTTCGTTGAGGCTATCAAAGAGGTAATATTTATATCAACTAATGCACTAGTAGAATAGGAGAAATAGTATTGAAAATAAGCTTTTCATACCTGTTTGTAATTTCTGAAAGGTATTTTCAGTTTCGGCATTAATAGTATGTTGTTGATCTTATTTAGCGCCACCTGTTGGCGATTGAGAAAAGTTTTTTCCATCCTCCTGCTGATGGCTACTGCCACCTGGCGGTGGTGATCGTTCTACTGGCAATTACCAGTTTTTTAATAAATTGGCAGCACTGCTGCGCACCAGCTGTAACTATCAACTGTCCTTTTTGTGTAGAATTTATTTTTCATCGAGTGAGTGAAATCTTTATTTACCTCTCCTGCAAAACAAAATATATTTATTTCCAAATCTCAGCCTCAGAAACCAAGAAAAAAGAACATCGGAGCAGCCACAGGGACACAGCAAACGCCCAATCGAGCTCGCAGAACTTTATCAATCGCGAAAGTAGATTTATATTCCTAATTTTTACAAATAAATACAGTTTTGTTTACTTTTTCAGGAGCGCCAAAAAACACACGTCTGCACGTATAATCATCAACATACTCATATATCAAAATTGGTAACCCTATTGACATAAACACCATTTATACTAAATCCTTACACGGGAAATCCCTGATAAAACAGAAGAAGATCATAATGTTACTTCAAAGCATCTACATATATTTTTTGTTATAAAAAAATTAACAGAATTTGATTTAACATTAGAAGAAGATGGTTTAAGAAAGTTAAAAGCAGATTTCTTTAACTACATTAAAAAAAAATTAAAAATTCAGGAAAGACAAAAGAAGAGAGGGTAATTAACTACACTATTTATAACGATGATCATACACAGGACATTGAAAAACTGATGCTACGAAATGAAGGAACAAGTGAACAGTTACCATTTACAACAACAATACAAGCAACAGTACGGACTAAAACTGAAGATCATATTTGGACAAAACAGTACCCCTACGCCATGTCCGAAAATGGCTTTGTGAACAGAAAGATATATAAACTACAGAGAGGGAGAGAGAAAAATTGCATTTTTGGTCAACGGGGCAAAGTATGAATCCGTTAGGATGCCATTAGGATTAAAGAACCCTTAATATTTCATCGATGCGTTGATGACATCCTGAGGTAGTATATAGACAAGTTTGCATATATATATATATATATATATATATATATATATATATATATATATATATATATATATATATATATATATATATATATATATATATATATATATATATATGGTGGTCTGGTGGTGTTTTCGCAAGGTAACGTGTCTAACTGCCTCAACTGGGTGGGGCTAGCGCAATCCTTGTTGAACTCATCGCAAGTCAACTCACTGGCTGTCATGTAGTTTGATCTGAGCGCTATGTGATGATACCTTTATTTGTTAATGAGGGGTAGTCATATAGCTTGCTCTGATTACTATGTGACGGCGCTTTCATTATTATTAATGGGGGTCCTCCATGTGGCGACCACCGGGCAACGTCTTCCTGGCACCCGCTGGGAGGCGGCTGAAGTGAGTGGCGAAAATCTCCTCGGTTAGAGGTTGTGCGTTGGGTTTGGGACCCGCCATATAAAACACCCCCCCAATGAAAAAAACAAATATGCCTCGGATAAGGACTACCGCTTTTGTTGATGACCCCCGCAAACGAAAAAAGGACCACGATTTACGGATATGCACCTGGAATGTCCGATCCCTTTATAGGGAGGGTGCCTCTATCCAGCTGGTTGATGTCCTCGAAAAATACAGAGCTGACATCACCGCTCTCCAGGAAATGCGATGGACAGGACAGGGCTGCTCCAAAAGAGCGTCCTGTGATATCTACTACAGTTGCCATGCTGAAAGGCACGAATTAGGATGTGGATTTTTGGTCAGCAAGAGACTACGACATCTTGTCTCACAGTTCACGCCTGTGAACGAACGGCTGGCCACAATCCGCATCAAGGCAAAATTTTTCAACATCAGCCTTATATGTGCCCACGCTCCGACGGATGAGAAGGACAATGTGACCAAGGAGAGCTTCTTTCAGCGCCTCAAAGAAGCTTATGACCGCTGCCCCCGCCACGATATCAAAATCGTGCTTGGCGACTTTAATGCCAGGGTGGGCAAGGAAGGTACCTTTGGTCCAACTGTCGGAAAATTCAGCCTCCACCAGAACACCTCCGATAACGGAATGAGGCTGATCGACTTCGCCGCAGCACGAAACATGGTAATTGGTGCTACCAGATTCCAGCATCTCGACATCCACAAAGCGACATGGCTGTCTCCAGATCATCGTACAAGAAACCAAATTGATCATGTGGTGATTGACGGAAGGCATGCTTCCAGCGTGATGGACGTGAAATCGATCCGTGGTGCCAACATCGACTCGGATCACTACCTTGTTGCAGCTAAGGTGCGCACACGCTTATGTGTCGCAAATAACAAGAGAAGTCCCACACAGAGAAAGCTCGACGTCAGTAAGCTGCGATCACCAGAGACAGCAGATGCATTTTCCACTCGACTATCGGATCTGCTTATGCAGAACACTCCCCCACTTGATGATACATGCGCACGGTGGACACATATATCCCACTCCATGACTACTGCTGCCGAGGAGGTAATCGGTTACTACCGGCCTCTGAGGAATGAGTGGTATGATCAGGAGTGTCGCGACGCTACCGCAGAGAAAGACGCCGCCAACAGAAAAACTCTGCGTGCAGGCGCAACGCGAGCTGTTAAGGAGCGGTACAGAGAGAAAAGGAGTGCAGAGAGACGTCTTTTCAGGCGCAAGAAGAGGGAGTTGGAAAGACGTGAGTGTGAGGAGATAGAGATGTGTACCGACAAGAATGAGACTCGAAAATTCTTCGAAAAGATCAAGCGCCTAAGTGGAGGTTTAAATCCCGGAGCCTCTTCTTGTCGTGATGGAAATGGGAATCTGGTTACAGATGTCCAGAGTGTACTGAGCCTATGGAGGGAACACTTCTCCACGTTACTGAATGGCGATGCTACCGCCAGTTGAGGAGATTGCCCGATAACCCCAATTACAGATGATGGTGTTGATGTTCCACCACCCGACTATGACGAGGTTGAAACGGCCATTTTAAGGCTGAAGAACATCAAAGCTGCAGGTGTTGATGGCCTGGCTGCCGAGTTGTTTAAGACCGGAGGCGATGAGCTGCTCACCCGCATGCACCAGCTCATAAGCAGAATATGGTCGGATGAAAGCATGCCTGATGATTGGAGGCTCAGTGTTCTCTGTCCTGTACATAAAAAAGGAGACCCCACAATTTGCGAAAACTACCGTGGAATAAGTCTCCTGAGCATCGCATACAAGGTTCTATCGAGCGTACTGTGTGAAAGGTTGAAGCCTATGCTCAGCAACCTGATTGGACCTTATCAGTGTGGCTTCAGACCTGGTAAATCCACCATCGACCAGATTTTCACACTGCGCCAAAACCTGGAGAAGACCCAAGAAAAACAGATCGACACACACCACCTATTTGTTGATTATAAAGCCGCTTTCGACAGTCCGGTAAGGGATTACCTCTACGCAACAATGTCTGAGTTCGGTATTCCTGCAAAGCTCATTCGACTTTGTAGAATGACACTGCATAACTCCCGTTGTGCAGTGAAAATTGGGAAGGACCTTTCCGCACCGTTTAGTACCGAACGGGGTTTCAGACAAGGTGATTCGTTATCGTGCGACTCTTCAATCTTATTATGGAGAAAATAATACGAGCTGCTGATCTACGACATAATGGCACTATCTTCAACAAAAGTGTCATGCTGTTAGCGTATGCCGACGATATTGACATAATCGGCATGAACACGCGAGCAGTCAGTGCAGCATTCTCAGAGTTGGAAAGAGAGTCGCGTCGGATGGGTCTCACGGTGAACGAGGGCAAGACGAAGTATCTAGTGTCAACAAACAAAGAGTCCCGGCGTCTTGGACAGCACGTCACTGTTGACAACTACGCTTTTGAAGTAGTAAGGGACTTTGTCTATCTTGGAACCAGCATTAACAGCAGTAATGACGTCAGCTTGGAGATCATGCGTAGGATAACTCTTGCTAACAGGTGTTACTTTGGGCTGCTGAGTAAGCAATTGAGAAGTTGAGCCCTCTCTCGAAGAACGAAAACTACACTCTACAAGTCTCTCATCATGCCTGTCCTAACATATGGCGCTGAAGCCTGGACAATTTCCATCTCGGATGAGCGAATGCTTGGAGTTTTCGAGAGAAAGGTCCTACGCAGGATCTTTGGACCTATTTGCGTTGGTGGCGAGTACCGAATAAGGTACAACCATGAGCTGTACGAGCTATATGCCGATATTGACATAGTAAAGCGCATCAAAATCCAGCGGCTGCGCTGGCTAGGTCATGTCGAGCGAATGGAAGAACACGCTCCAGCTAAGAAGGTGTTATATTCGGAACCCGCTGGAGGAGAACGCAGAAGAGGAAGACCAAACCTACGGTGGAAAAACCAAGTACTGGAGAACCTAACGGCGCTTGGAATTTCTAACTGGCGCCAGCTAGCGAAGAACAGAGATGGCTGGCGAAGCATGTTATTTTCGGCCTAAATCGATATTCGGTTGTTAGGGCCACATAAGTAAATAAGTAATATATATATATATATATATATATATATATATATATATATATATATATATATATATATATATACATATATATATATATATACATATATAAAAAAATAAAATAAATATGTGGCACTTAAAGCCCCAAAGGGCTCATTGGCCGAGCTTCTCTTCCATTACTGTTGTGCGTCTTAAATTTTGGACAGTATTAGAATGGACCTACTTATTTTAGCCGGTTCCGAACGGCAGAACACTTGTGACATCACTTTTTCTGAGCTTTGTCACAGAGTTTTTTTTAGAAGCTTTTTCATGGCAAGTTGTTACTGTCGGAAGAATTGCCAATTGCTTGCCGACAGGTGGGTACCATTCGAAAGAAAAATCTTTTCGATATTAAATTTGTTATGCATCAGCCGGGTATTGAACCACGACCTACAGATCAGAAGGCGAACACACTAACCACTGAGCTACGGCACCCACCCTACGGCTATATACATATATATATATATATATATATATATATATAATATACATATATATATATATATATATATATATATATATATATATATATATATACATATATATATATATATACATATATATATATATGTATATATACACACACACACATATATATATATATATATATGTATACACACACACACATATATATACATATATATATATATATATATATATATATATATATAAGGAGTAGTAAACAGAAATCCATTATTAGTCCAATATATGGATTTAGTAATGTGTATCTCGCGTTGTAGAAGTGCCATCGGGTTACGCTTGATGGCGTTAGTAATATAGGATTTCATACTAGATAAACTTTTCAGGTAGTTTTCTGATTGCTTGACTCAGTATTGTTTGACCACGCATCAAAGATGGACACCAGTAAAGAAAAAATACGAAAATGTGAATTGTGTTTATGGTCCTGATACTGTAACAGCCAATCAAGTACAATTTTGGTTTCGTTTGACTCCGTTACGGTAATTTTGATGTCAAAGATGCATCACACTCTAGAAGGTCAATTGTTGAAGATAAAAGTCTGACCATCATGTAAGCACTGTTTCCAATGCCCAGGAGCTAAACCTTGCACAAAAAACCGATTGCAACCATTTAAATAAGGCTGGATACAAAATGAAGCTTGATGGACCTCATGGACCGAATTTCTATCTGCGAATCACTGCTGAATCGCAACAAAATCGATCCATTTCTGAAGCAGATGGTTACTGGTGATGAAAAGTGGGTCACTTACGACAACGTCAAGCGAAAACGGTCGTGGTCGAATAGCGGTGAGGCGGCGCAAACGGTGGCCAAGCCAGGATAGACGGTGAGGAAGGTTTTGCTATGTGTTTGGTGGGATTGGCAGGGAATCATCTACAATGAGCTGCTCCCCTACGGCCAAGCTCTTAATTCGGACCTGTACTGTCAACAATTGGACCGTCTGAAGAAAGCAATCGTCCAGAATCGGCCTGCTTTGGCCAATAGGAGAGGAATTGTGTTCCATCAGGACCACGCCAGGCCGCACACATCGATAGTGACTCGCCATAAGCTCCGGGAGCTTTGTTGGGAGGTTCGTATGCATCCACCTTATAGTCCGGACCTGTCCGTTCCTGTCTATGACGATTGATTTGCTGGTGAAAAATTCTCCCCAAGAGAAGCTTGTGAAAATCGACTGTCCCAGTTTTTTTTGCCAATAGGGACGAGGGTTTATATGAGAGTGGCATTATGAAATTACCTTCAAAATGGCAATAAGTTATCGAACAAAACGGTGCATAATTCACCTATCAATCGGATCATTCTAACTATGTTAAATAAAACCTTCAATTTAATGCAAAAATAATATATTTCTTTTTACTAGGCCCTATATATTTACAATCTATATATATATATATATATATATATATATATATATATACAGATATATATATATATATATATATATATATATATATATATATATATATATATATATATATATATCAAGGGCGCATTCTTTAATCCTAATGGCATCCTAACGGATTCATACTTTGCCCCGTTGACCGAAAATGCAATTTATGTCTGTCCCTCTATGTAGTTTATATATCTCTCTGTTCACAAAGCCACAATATAAACTAATAATATATAAACTAGATTACTTAGATTCAGAAACATATAACAAAGTATATGCAAATGCAAAGTAGTAGTATAACAATATATTTAACACTCCTCCTCATTTGCATACCATGCCGGATTTTCTCTTAAGATATTCCAGTTTCGTTGCAGATAGTGGTTTTGTCATCGTGTCAGCCAGCATTTCTTCTGATGGGCAATATATACATGAAATTATGTGCTTGTCCATGTAATCCTTAACAAAATGGAATCGTGTGTCGATATGTTTTGATCTATTGCTTAAACGCTCCTCCTTAATTAGCTTCAAACAGCTTTGATTGTCTTCATATATTACTACAGGATGATTTTGAGAATATTTTAAATCGTTCAATATATTACAAATCCACGCTGCTTCTTTTGCTGCTTCTGACAATGCTATGAATTCCGCTTCAGTAGTTGATAATGAAACTCAAGTTTGTTTTCTACATGCCCAACTTACTGCTCCTCCATTCAGTAAGAAAATATATCCCGAATTTGATTTTCGATATGTGCGACATTCTGCCCAATTCGCATCAGCATATCCTATTAGTTTTTCATCTTGGTGTTTTCCGTTGTTTAATTGTAAATAAAAATGTTGTGTCCCTTTGAGATATTTTACGACCGTTTTAATTCTGTCAAGTCTGCATGTGTTGGCATACTTGTTTTACGCGCTAAAATATCTGGTCGTGTATTTACTGATATATATAACAAAGAACCAATTAAGCTTCGGTAAAATTCATTATTCCGTAAAGGTTCGGATTCAGTTTTACCATATGATGGATGAAGAGGATATTTAGAAATTTTGAAATCCTTTAAACCAAAATTTTCAATAATTTTCTCAATATACCCCTTTTGACGTATGAAAAATTTATTTCCATCTCTTAAAACTCCAAGCTTATTTATCTCAAATTTTGAATTTAGCAAATTTTCTACATCTTTAATGTGCTCTTCTCTACTAGCAGCTACTACTAAATCATCAACGTACACCAATACATATATTCCTTCCCCGTTGATAATTTTGGTATATAAACAAGGATCACTTTTGCTTTGTTTAAATTCTCCTTCTATTAAAATGTTGTTTAACTCTTTATTCCATGCGTTTGCTGCCTATTTCAAACCGTAAATACTCCTTTTTAATTTACAAACGAGATTGCTATCACCAACTATAAAGCATGGAGGTTGCTTCATGTAGATAGATTCGTTAATATAACCATTTAAGAATGCACATTTTACATCCATATGTGAAACATGCATGTTCTTCTCACCAGCAATGGATAATAGTATACGAAATGTTGACTGTCGAACGACAGGTGCATATATTTCATCATAATCACAACCATACTTTTGAGTAAAGCCTTGTGCAACTAAACGAGCTTTATACCTCTCTAAATTACCATTTAAGTCACGTTTAATCTTATATACCCACTTGCAGCCAATAATATTAGCCTTAGGTAGAGCTGGTACTAATTCCCATGTCTGATTTTTATGCAAGGAATTCATCTCCTCCTCCATAGCCAAATTCCATTCACGAGACTGTTTCGAAGAAATTGCCTGTTTGTAGCTCTTTGGCTCAAATGTTTCAACATCTTTTACTAAACAAATATCATCATAATACCGCAAAGGTGGTATACCCTTAGTACTTCTGGATGACCTCCGTAAATCCGGAACCTCATGAGATTGTATAATTGGATTATCAGCAATATCCTCTGATGCTTGCTTTACTTTAGCTTCGTAAGACAATTGTTTCAGTGATTGGAATATTGCCAGAATTAATACTGCAAAATGAACTTTCTGAAACATCTGATCTAATATCGTCATCTTTATCCAAAAATTCTTCATCATGTGTAGTACTATCAGGAAGTAAAACATCTTCATTACCAGATTTAATAGACATATCTATTTCAAAAATTGAATTTTGTTCAGTAATTTTCTTAGTATCAACCGTCTTGTGAAAAACAAATTTATAATCTCTACTAATCGTAATCCTTTTAGTATTTGTATCAACGAAACGTAGCCCTTTCGAATTTTCATCATAACTTTATCATCAAGTTTACGACGTTTTTCCTTTGGGATAAGAATATAAGCCTTTGAACCAAAAATGTGAAAATTGCTTATATCAGGTTTTCGTCCTTCCCATCTTTCAAAAGGAGTACAAGAAATACCAATACAGATTAAACGATTCTGTAAGTGATTCGCTGTATTCACAGCTTCCGCCCAATACGTGTATGACAAACCAGCCTCTGCCAGCATACAACGGGCCATCCCTACAAGAGAACGATTCTTCCTTTCAGCCACTCCATTCTGTTGTGGACAATAAGGTACGGTAAATTGTGCACGTATCCCATGACGCTCCATATAATCTTTAACATCACGCGACTTGTATTCGCAACCATTATCAGATCGTATGATTTTAGGTAGTTTTCCGAACTTATTTCGAACCAATTCAACATTCGATCGCAGCTTTTGAAATAGCTCATATTTGTTCGTTAGAAGATAACGACTATAATCATCAATAAACGTAAGAAAATAGCGATTTCCGCTCGGACTTCGAGTTTGCATAGGACCACATATATCAGTGTGCACTAATTCAAGTATATTAGTCGTTTTGCTGTTAGATTTCACATTGAAAGGTTTCTTTGTATATTTGCATTTCAAACAAATATCACAACATTGACGGACCCTGCAATCAATAATTTTAAAATCGCTTACCAATTTTCCTGTTTGCATTTCTCTTACAACATTTACATCTCGGTGACCAAAAATTTTGTGCCAATAATGCACACAGTTCTTAGAACAACATGAAACTTGCATAGCTTGATAAGAAGTTTTTAACTGTAACTGGTATAAATTATTAATTTGATTTGCTATTCCAATTTCACGATGGTCGTTAGTAAAAATTCGACAATTAAATCCGTTGAAAGTGATTTTGAGTCCTTTTTCACACAGCAATTTGACGGACAGTAAATTCCCTTTAAACGATGGTATAAATAAAACATTCTCCACGCGAAGTTCTTCTTCATTTCCCATGTGATTCATCAGTCTCAGCACACAAACTCCTTTTCCAGATGATGTTATTACGTGTCCATTAGCAGTTGTAACCAGCTCATTGCACAATTCATCCAGTTTTAAAAATTCTGATCTGTTACCACAAATATGACAGGTTGCACCAGAATCTACAATCCAGCCAACATGCTTACCACTAATGGTAAAGCAAAAATTATTTTCTACAGTTTTGTCATCAACCAAATGTGCCTTTTGTTTTTCTTGTGGTTTATTTTTCAACTTCCAGCAATTTTTTCGAATATGCCCGACACCTTTGCAATAATGGCATACAATAGATTTGACATCACTTCTATATTTCACGTGTTTAGAAATGTTTAATACAGAATCTTCTTCTGTTATACGCTGTTTATGTTTTTCATACTCTTCCAATAGTTTATTTTCAACAAGAGTCATTGTGAGGTCCTTCTCATCACGTACTTCTAATGCCGTAATAAGGGTATCATATATGCATGGTAAACTACTCAGTAGCATTGCAATTATACATGTTTCCATAACCTTCTCACCCAATGATTGAAGTTTTGAAAACAGCAACTTCATTTGCATGATATGTTTTTCCATATCTCCACCGGGCTGAAGCTTCAAACTACATATTGTTCGCATTAATTTCACCTTGTTGCTCAAAGTAGCCTTCTCATGATATTCTCTCAAGGTATTCCAAGCATCTTTTGCATTCTTGCAACTGCTTACGCGGAACATTTCTGCGTCATCAATGGCCAATCCAATTAAAATTGAAGCATCCGTATCACGGTGCTTCCAAGAAGTATCAGGAGATTCTGGAATAGCATCTTCGATTACATCCCAAACTTTCTCCTTTTCCATTATAAGCTGCATTCTATATTTCCACAACTCATAATTATCGCGATTTAGTTTAGTAATCGCCAGCTTTAAATCAGCCATTCTTGCCAAATTACAATTGACAAAACGAAGACCAAAAACGAATTATAATTTGCAATTATATTTGATATTCGTGCTCTGGGCCCATAACCATAGACTTCACAATTGATATATATATACTTCAATGTTCTTTATTGAATTGAAAAACTTTCAGTACAAACAATATAAACTAATAATATATAAACTAGATTACTTAGATTCAGAAACATATAACAAAGTATATGCAAATGCAAAGTAGTAGTATAACAATATATTTAACAATTATAAATAGTGTAGTTAATTACCCTCTCTTCTTTTGTCTTTCCTGAATTTTTAATTTTTTTTTACTGTAGAAATCTGCTTTTAACTTTCTTAAACCATCTTCTTCTAATGTTAAATCAAATTCTGTTAATTTTTTTATAACAAAAAATATATGTAGATGCTTTGAAGTAACATTATGATCTTCTTCTGTTTTATCAGGGATTTCCCGTGTAAGGATTTAGTATAAATGGTGTTTATGTCAATAGGGTTACCAATTTTGATATATGAGTATGTTGATGATTATACGTGCAGACGTGTGTTTTTTGGCGCTCCTGAAAAAGTAAACAAAACTGTATTTATTTGTAAAAATTAGGAATATAAATCTACTTTCGCGATTGATAAAGTTCTGCGAGCTCGATTGGGCGTTTGCTGTGTCCCTGTGGCTGCTCCGATGTTCTTTTTTCTTGGTTTCTGAGGCTGAGATTTGGAAATAAATATATTTTGTTTTGCAGGAGAGGTAAATAAAGATTTCACTCACTCGATGAAAAATAAATTCTGCACAAAAAGGACAGTTGATAGTTACAACTGGTGCGCAGCAGTGCTGCGAATTTATTAAAAAACTGGTAATTGCCAGTAGAACGATCACCACCGCCAGGTGGCAGTAGCCATCAGCAGGAGGATGGAAAAAACTTTTCTCAATCGCCAACAGGTGGCGCTAAATAAGATCAACAACATACTATTAATGCCGAAACTGAAAATACCTTTCAGAAATTACAAACAGGTATGAAAAGCTTATTTTCAATACTATTTCTCCTATTCTACTAGTGCGTTAGTTGATATAAATATTACCTCTTTGATAGCCTCAACGAAGCCTTTGCCTGTCTACAAGTAGAGAAGTTCTCCCATCTTGTGAGATGGAGTTTCTTTATCCACTCTTCAACCTATGCCTTTGCTGTCCCTCTGCTAAGAGCTACTACTGGTTCCGGTCCATAAAATTCAGCTTCAGATCCTTGTCTAGCCAAGGCGTCTGCAGCTTCATTCTGTTTTATACCAATGTGTCCCTTCACCCACATAAGTGTAATCGCATTACTACGAGCACACCCGTTAAGTTTCTGAACACATTCGAGCGCCAACTTAGCAGATACCGTAGGTTGTTGCAGTCGCCTGACCACCGCCTGGTTATCGAGTGCCAGCAAGATTTTCTTACCGTGCACCTTTCCATCCAGTAGATGATCTAGCGCATGCATTAGACCAAGCATTTCTGCTTGATAAACCGATACATATCGATGCACCCTATCTAACTTGTTTTTCGCGGTCTTTTGGGTGAACTTAGGCCACCAGACCACAGCAGCATACGTTATTAAGAGCATCGCCGTCGTTGTGTAGATCCAGTGCGCTGCTCTGGGAGTAATTCCCCACATGAGCCCGAACACTCTCTTACACTGATGCAATACACGCTTGCCCTTCTGGATCTTGTCATCGACGTGACTATTCCAAGTCAGCTTGTTATCCAGGATGACACCTAGATACTTTACTTCCTTGGAGACGTTGATGTTCGATCCAAAAAGCCTAAGTGGGTCTATTGTTAGTCCAGTCCTCCTTTTAGTAAAGAGTACTGTTTCTGAATTACTAGCATTTACAGAGAGACCTTGTTCCGTGCACCATCCTTTCACCATTTTGAGTGCACCTTTCATGGTATCATAAATAGTGTCCAGGAACTTACCGCTCACCGTTTCCGCTATATCATCTGCATAACCAACGGTGTGTATGCCTTTTGAGTCCAGAAGCTGGAGTAAGAAATCGACTGTGGTGTTCCAAAAGATGGGCGATAATACTCCCCCCTGTGGACACCCTTTGACTACCCTACCTCTGAGTCTGTAACTCCCATTGTGAAAGTTTATTTCCTTTTTCCTCAGCATGCTGTCCACCCACCTTATAATGGTTGGGTTAATTTAGGTTAATTTCACGAGTAGCAAGGGCCATCCTTAGTTTATAGAAACTAATCCTATCGAAGGCACCCCCTATATCGATAAAAGTGTACATAGATATCTCTCCACAAAACAGTTCTCTCTACCCTACGCGAACGAGTTCGTGCAGGGCCGTTTCAGTTGATTTTACAGCTCTGTATGCATGCTGACACCTGCTCAGTGGTTTTGTCAGAAGCGTTGTTCTTTCCATGTAGTCCGCCAGTACTCCCTCCATACATTTAAGCAGAAAGAAGGTCAAGCTAACCGGCCGGAAAGATTTAGCCTCTGAGTAGTCCCTTTTTCCCGGCTTTGGAAGAAAGACAACCTTAGTCTCTCTCCATTGAGTCGGGATATATCCTGTAGCCAGCAAGTAGTAAATATTCCCAGAAGCCTGTCTTCCAGAGCTTCTGCACCCCACTGAAGTAGGGCTGGCAATATCCCGTCTGTATCCGCTGTTTTGAATGGAGAGAAACAGTTAATGGCGTTTATCACTCCATCTCTGGTGACTATCCTTTCAGCTTACAATCTTTCATTTCTGTTTGACACCGGGTTCTTTAATATGATCCTCTGTAATGTACATACATCGGTCATATCTTGCATATTTGAGCAGAATTCCCTCTACGTGTTCCTTTTACGGTTGCGTAGAGTCTTCTTCAGCTCCCTTTTCTTTGCCTTGTAGTCGTCCCACGCGTTGGGGTCCCCTCTCATGAGACGATTAAAAGCCTTCCTTGTCTCCTTTTTCATGGATTCCAGTTCCCCATTTCACCATGGAGTGGAATCTCCTTCGTCCACTACCGTTAGAGAACATGAAGCTCCAAATGCTTTGATCATGGCTGAGCTGATAGCCCTCACCTGATACTCAACATCTGCGGTTGTTCTAGGTCTCTTAAACCTCCTTGGCAATAATTCCTCAAGAACCTCGCAGTACCTTGTACAATCCGTTAGTTTCGGTATCCTTACCATTCTACAGTCGTTCCTATGTCTTTTATCGGACGTAACCCCAAACTGAATGGCCCTGTGGTCCGACATGGTTAGTTTATCCATAACCCTCCAATCCAAAATCCTATCCAACATTTCGACATTCGTCAGAGTAACATCAGTGACCTCGCAACGACGTGCGTCGACAAAGGTCGGTTCTGTTCCCCTATTGGCAACTTGTAGACCAAAACTTTCTATAAATTCGAGTAGACACTCTCCTCTATAGTTTTCATTGCTGCTGCCCCACACAGAACTGTGCGCATTGGCATCGCAGCCTAAGATCAGTCCAACCCCCTTACCATCACAGAATCTCACTAGAGCTTCCACCTCTCTCGAAGGTGGTCCGTCTGGAGAATCGTATAGAAGTTATGTATAAATGATCCCGCACCGTCACCTATTCTCACTACTGTGAGATCCGGTGAGCACAAGTTAAACATTAGAATCGCACGTATCCCATGTCTAACTAAAATGCATGTCTTCCACTTCCCCTCTGTTTGTGGATAAAACAAAGTGGTCTTTTGTGCAGATAGGCCTTTGATCCTTCCATGAAGGATCCAGGGCTACTGAACCAGTGCAATGTCAAGCTCATCCTCATCGAAGTTCCGCACCATTGACATCGTCTTCAAGGGACTTCATGGCATCCAACAAAGATACCTTGAAGGTACTCAGATGAGTATCCTCCAGACGCCCCTCTAGTGGCTAGTCCATGACTTCCATAACGAGGTCAGCTTTCGCTACTTGAGCGTAAGTCTTCCTCGCTTTGGTGGGCTCGCCCTTTGCCTGTTCAGACCGACGTTTAGGCGCTCTGCCAAGACCGCTCGGCCCAGGTGCCGCATGCGAGGACTGTGAGTTCGCTGTGGTGGACAATCTGGCACCCCGCTCCTCACCCCTCGATGTCGGATTTCCCTGCCCCGTCGTTCCCAGAGCTTCCTACCCGTGTTAGGCTTGAACTTCGAGCCTATTTTGGAGCGGCTGACGGCCTTTATATTTGGCCGTCCATCTCTCCGAGCACTTGCCCCTTTTGGTGTCTGCGTGGAAGAATTATCAACCTTCTCAAGGGACGGTTGTCCATCCTTCCCAGTATCCACCTCAATTGGCCCCTCCGTCGTCTTCGGATGAAGCTCCTCAGGCGTTGAACTTTTTAAAGTGGTTCCTCCACCTCCAAAATCGACTCATTTTGCAGAAGTCCACTGAGTTGGCCCAAAAGCTGCTCAATGGTCTTCTCCGACGACTTCATGGGTTTTTTACTGTGTCTGTTTCGCTTCTGCTTCTCCCGTTTCTTCAACAGGATTCGCTCTGCTCTGGAGACTCCGTCCTCTTCTCTTATACCTGATAAAGCTAACGATTCCGCTCCACTAGGAGCGTCTTCGTCCACACCATCAGATGTTCGGCTAGATATTTTACGCTGCCTCCGAACCGGCTTCCCTGCCGACCTGGTGACACCGTCCTCTTCTTTCAACACCGTCACAGCCGCGAGCATAGGTCTTCCGAGACCCGTTTCGTCCGCTACGAGAGCTGCTGCCATTGATTTTGGGCTGGCTAAAAGCTCGGCTTCTTTAGAAGCCTCATTTTCCGCCACCCCCTCCACTACCTTTCCTGCCGTGGCTATCAGCACTACTTCGTATGAGACAGTGCTGTCCGCCATTGCAGGAATTTCGTTCTGAATTCCAGAGGTGGGAACGAGTGGTGCAGCAAACAACTCGGCGTCTGGTGAAGCCTCATTGTCCGCCGTTCCACCCGTTAACACCCCTGCAACCCCCAGATTTTTGGATCGTAATCCAAAATGAGTCCAAGTTAACAGATGTCACTTTGACTTTAAGAAGAGGAACTTGTCCGGAAATTAAATTAAACAATATCGTGTTTCCGCAATCAATTGTTTCAAAATACCTGGGAATTCGCCTATACAGAAGTTTAACGTGGAAAACACACATATTCAATAAGAGGAAATCACTTGGTATCCAACTAAGAAATATGTTTTGGCTGTTAAACCGACATTCCTACCTTTCTCTTGAAAATTCAATTATTTTTTACAAATGTGATCTGAAACTGTGGGGAACAACTTTAAACTCAAATATAGAATTAAATCTCATTCCAACTATCTAGTTTCGAATCTTGTATCAAGACCACAAATATTCACAAGACTGAAAAGAAGTGGCGTGTACTTGATCTTTGCACATCTTGAGATTGAAATGAGAACCATCTAGCGATGTTTTAAAGAGAACTTTCGGACCACGACTTTCTTGTTATATAAATATTGTTATTATTAAAAATTAGTAAAATAACTTTTAGTTATATATAACATACAATATAAATTAAATAATAAAAAAAAATGTAATTACAGGGCTTTCAAATGTATATCAAAATGGTTTTTTCTTTTTCTGTTACTGTGTCGTTACGGATTAGGCATGGTAGCCTTTGCCTTCGGCTAAAAAAACGCTCCCAGTTTCGAAGTTGTAGTCTGGATGGTTAGACAAAGATTCTAGTTTATCCTCCTGTATAGTCTAGTTTATCCGCTGCTGTTTATTTTGATTAAAATTTAGCTGTGATAACTCTCGCTACAATGGTTGATTATTTTGGAAATTATTAGGGCGTGACCATTGTTGCCATTGTTGATTCTGCTGCTGGAACTGTGATGCCTGTTGTGGTTGTTGAAATCGTTAACGAAATGGATTGTATCGTATCGGTTTCACGTATTGACGAGATTCATCCACTTTCATTGGTACCGGTCTCTCGAATCTTCGTGATAATAGAGCTTCATGACGTTGGATACGGTAGTTAGGTTTATATGTACCTTCCTCGTGCGGAGGGTGAGTGTTTCTTGCTTGGTCTTGTGCATTTCACAATACATCTCCATAGCTATAGTGTAGACAGCTTCGAGATCCTTGGGTCTGCATTCGTACAACGCACTTCGAATCATCGTGTTGTTTAAGCCCGCACGGAAAGGTTTTACGGTTTTACGGCTTCACTGCGCGCTCTGTTGATTTACATGTCCTTCTGTTGGCTGACTGTCATCTTTACTTTTGATATGATTTCGCTTGATGCCGTACTAAGCTTATCACGGAATTCAGTTATGGCTAAATTTCGCTGCTTGATAGCCACTAGTTAATTAAATAAAGATTCTGTTGGCAGTTTGTTCATGTATGTAGTGTCCAGGCGATTTATAATGGCGTAGAAGCGTACTATGCTTAGGGCGTCATGCAGCTCTTACACTAAACGTGTGGGTGTCTGCGTGATCTGCTTTAGATTCGCTATTGTTCTTTTGATTTTCCTCATACTTCATATTCAACAGATTTTCATCAATATATTTTCAAATAGTTTTAAAGTGTTCATATATTTTATCCAAGTCTTATTCAATATATTTGAAATGGTCGTTCAACGATGTTATCAAAGAGGTTTTTACATAATTATACGATATTCAACAGAAATACTACAAAAGCTTTTGTTGAAACATTCTTAACATTATCAGCTATAGCTTTCTTGACTACATTAAGTCTTCTTTTTGAGCTATTTGAATAACGTCCAAATTTATCAACACTTTTTCTTTCAAATAGTAATATTCGCTTCTTTCGACTCTTCGATAATTGATACAATTTCATTATTGTGATTATTGTGTCCAGCTGATTGTGATGAAATTAAAAATCGAAAACGATCAACAATTTCATTGGGATTATTCCAATAACTATAATTGATTTTATTACATTAAATCTTCACCTTTTCGTGGATGAGATATCGAATCAGATTTCTCTCTATCACTCTAGTTTTTTGGTTACATGCTTGTATTTATATGTGAATGAAAATTTCATTTGTGAGCATTCGTTGTAGTCAAGATATCTTTCTAAACCTCTAATTCAGACTAAGTCTTATCTTCTTCTTCTTATATAGCCATAACAACCATGATAGATTTAGGCCGAACATATAATGCCGTCTGTTCTTCGCTTGCTGGCGCCAATTGGATATTCCAAGCGCTTCCAGGTTATCCAATACTTGGTTCTTCCAACGGAGGTTTGGTGTTCCTCTTCTTCTGCGTCCTTCAGCTGTTGCCGAATTAAATACCCTTTTCGCTGGAGCGTCTTCTTCCATTCGCTTGGCATGACCCAGCCAGCGCAGCCACTGGATTCGCTTGACTATGTCAATGCCAGCGTACAGTTCATACAGTTCTTCGTTGTAGCTTATTCAATACTCGCCATCAACGCAAATAGGTCCAAAGATCCTGCGCAAAACTTTTCTCTCGAAAACTGTGGGGGAAATTGTCCAGGCGCGATATGTGAGGACAGGAATAATGAGAGAATTGTAGAGTGTGATTTTCGATCCTCGAGAGAGGGCTCGACTACTCAATTGCGAAGTCTTATCACCAATTTTTATTTAATCATTTTTTAACTCCAAGGTTGATTCAGCAAATTTCCCGTTTCCTTTTGGATCCTTATGAGGGCCCTACAACTTATCCAATTTTTTATATTGATTTAAAAATGTTAACTCTGATTGCGATGTTGACTGATCGCTATGTATAGTATCATATTGATCGCTACTCGTTTCATTGTTGGCATCATGGCTTGTAGGAGTTGTTGGTTTACTTTTGGTATTGGTGTTCTACACTCCATTTATTCAAATTTCTGTACAACTTCATCCTTATTAGCATTCTCTATTTTATCTTCATCCTTCATATTTACTTCATTTGTTTTGGTACTCGAAACTAGTTGTTTTAATGGTTTTTTTTTTATAGTTGGAAAAGTTTTTTCCAGATAATCCAGCATTTAATCCTCCTAATATTATTAAAGTGAATTTTCGTTTGAGATCATTTCTGCTCCGCGTAATATTTCTCTTCACTTGTTCATTCATGTTTTATGATCGGGCTAGATCAAATCAGATCACATATGGTCTGGTAGTATCAGATCAGGATTGGTAGTATTAAATCAGATCAGGTCGGGTATTATCAGATGAGCTTAGGTCTCGTAGTATCTGATCAGCTTAGGTGTTATCAGATCAGGTTAGGTATTATCAGATCAGGTCAGGTCAATCCAATCTGATATAATGTACTAAAGTTGATTGTCAAATAGTTGAACTTTTATAGATGAATAAAAACGTTAAAGTATTTTCGGTATCTAACACCATTAATAGAATCACCTTTGCTTATCACAAAAAATTAATATTTCCTACGCTTTCGTAACAAGAAATTTTAATAAAATGGTGTAAAACAGCTAATTGAAATAGTGAATATGAATTAGATCTTCGTTGGATTTCATCCATTCCATTATATATTTATAAATTTCACTGAATAAAATACTTTGTAATATTCGATATTGTCAAATTTTCAAGGATCACGAAAATAAAAAGTACAATATGAATGCCGTGATTGACGCAAATTTATTTAAAGCCCATGTGAAGAAAAAATCTGATTGTATAATGAACCAAATAGACTCCTCAAAGAAGGAGATTGTAGAAAATCGACGTAAAATTACGCCGATAATAGAGGCTATAATTTTCTTGTCATGCACAGAGATAGGATAGATAAGAGGTCACCATGATTCTGGAGATATAGAATTGACACACAATTACGATTCAACGAACGAAGGTAATTTTGATTTTGAATATTATAATATTGTAACGAGTATCGAAGGTTATTGTGAATAGCACGAATAATGGCAGCATCGAAACGAATGTCAACAAAACGAAATAGGCGATAACCAGAACAAACCAACGATAAAGAAAGAGAAGAAACTCGATTACGATAAAAGAAGGCTCTGGAGTGTTTCCACAGAGTATAAATAGTTCTAGTTATTGACAAATGAATCTAATCAATTCCGAAAGTGATAGAGACAACATAGCACTATCAATTCATTAAGTGATCGAGGCAACACCACACGAGCAAGTTAAACGCTGCAAGCACATTAAAGAGTGATTGTAAATAGTTGATTAAAAAATGTTCGCTGTATATAGTTAGTACAAAATAAGTGTTGCAGTTATTATTGACAGAACCCAGTGATCGAACAGGGTTGATTCGAGTAGAATTACGCCAAAAATCCACCACACTCCAGATATGCGTACATGGTAACCTTGCATTGTGAATGTTACGTTTGTCTTACAAGATGCCATAATAGTCGAGTTTCCTCCATACATGATATTCACGGGGTTTTGGTGTTGGATAAGCCGTGACACATAATATCTTAGGATTGGAAGGTGGCTACTGGCCTTTGTACATAGGCAAAAATGTGGTGGATGCGTGGTGTTGCTATGTACAATATGGACGGTTCGTTAACCTTATTTGTTAACGTTAGATGTTTCTTTATTATCTGGTTGTTGTATACCGGACAGTTCGGCCCCGTTAAGAAATTTACCGTCATTTTCCACATACATACATACATATTCGGAGTTAGGCCTTATAAGGGTGGTAATTCTCTTGTTGAGCGAGAAGGCCAGAATATGTAAAGTAGTAAACACATGACACCATAACTTTGATTATTTCCACCACTTATATACGATATGTAAAGCAAAGAAGGGTGTTGTTTTCACACCGCATATCGTATTACCGACTCAGAAACTACAGCCAATACACGTATTCCAGCAGTAAAAAATTTCTTCATGTTCATCAACAGAATTTTCAATTATAGTTTAGTTTAGTAATATTTAGTAGTGTAGTCCTAATTATTATTATTTCTTTCGGTTTTACATTAGTTTTCCTTATCTATTTTTTATATATTATATATTTATAATTTATAATATTTATAATTCTGCAGGTATGAAAGAAAAATATTCACGTTATCCTTGAAATTTAGTGCTTTGTAATACTCGTGGTGGGATTGTGTTTCCTTTTGTAAATATTCAAATAGTAAATTATCACTGTTGTAAACCCTGCCTAGATTAGTGCAAATATATATTTGTATACATATTTTATTTGAATCTTTTGAATGTGTACAATTTGCCGCTTTCTATGCTATTCGTTTGTTGTTTTGGAAGTACCGTTATTAGTATTGGTATCTTCTCGTGCATGATAAAGCAGGCACAAATTCAATGTATTTGTTGTTGTTGTGTTATAATTCTATTTTGTATATTGTAATTCAATTATGTATATCAGTGTCGTCATCGTTTGTCTTTAGCAAATCGCTGTATTATTCCACTTTCCAGGCTGAGCAGTTCGATTTTTGTGAAGTTATTTGAAATCGCGTATATGCACGCATGGTAAAACATGTATTTGGTTGCCGATCAGCCTGAAGAGTGGAATAATGTACTGCGGTAAGACCTTTTTCTGTTTGTTAATTATTATATGTATGCTTGTATATACATATAACTCCATTTACTTATAGAATAAATGAATCATATTATCATATATAATTTTGTTAAATCCAGCCACTCAATCGGCAACAATTATTTTGCGCAATACATCAATTTGATTTGCCTTGCGTGGCTTCATTACGCCAAATTTATTGAAGTGGAACATTGGTTAGCCGCATTAATATTAAACATAAAGTGTGTTGGTATTTGAATTAATATTAGCTATGGGGTCAAGTCATCGATCACCCCGCCGCCCCACGTCAGCCAGTTCGCCAGCTATGGAGGGTAGTATTCCCAATATAGTCACATCAACACCCAGACAGGGTATAGATGCACCCAGCACCACAGTCACAGCCAGTGACTTGCCAGCTGCTCCAATTGCCACAGGACCAGTTACTCGTGCTTCATCAGCCACAGCTGTTGCACGTCAAGACAGTGTGGTTGCGGCTCTACAGAAGCGCATCGCCATATTGGAGAGCAATTTGTCGGCTGCACAGATCGTAATAAGCGAGAACCAACCGCGTAGTGAAGTGCTTAATGTGGATGCGTCAAACGGTTCAGGTGCGCCCAAAAATAATATTACCGCCGGGGCCTCAGTCTTGCAGCCAGCGCGGCTACCAACAACTCAGCCGCCAATTGTACAGTTACCAGGGTTACATTCGTCAGCTTTGGCTAACTGTTCGGTACCGTTGCCGCAGCTTGCCGATACCCGTTACTCGCCACCACTCTATGTAACGAGTAATGCTGCCGCAAATATGCCAACCGTTGCATCTGGTGTTGCTGCAATGACAAATAATATGTACAATTCGACTGTATTGATGAACGGTGCGCCTTCAGCTAATTCTAATCCAACGACTGTAGCTGATTTTGCCAATAAGTGTTCTACAGCCACTCATTTGTCTGGTTTGCCCAAGAAAATGCATGATTTGCCGAAATTATGTAGAAGGTCGGAAGATTGGCCAATATTTTATACGGTCTTCACATGATCCACTGCAATGTATGGGTACAGCAATTTTTATAACAACCAACGCTTACATAAGTGCTTAAAGGGTGATGCGAGTGAGGTTGTCAAGTCACTGCTCATCCACCCTAATAACGTCAGCAACATCATTGAGCAGTTGAAGTTTCGGTTTGGTTGGTTCGGTTTGAAGGCTCATACCATTCGTAACAGGGGTCAATAATATTTGTGTTTTTTTGCAATCTACCCATGGTGGTGAGTTACATTTGGCGAATCCCACACTGCTCGACGAGCTTATATCAAAACTGCCAATGAGCAAGCGCCAGGGTACACATAGGTCAGTACAGTGTGCGCGCTTTCTAGAATCATCAGTGCCGAACAGGTGGACGGAGGCGAAACGATATCGTTTGTGTTTTTCTTGTCTCAATTTGGGTCAGGGTACACGCAATTGTCAATGGCGTAAGCTATGCGCCATTAAAGGGTGCCATAGGGTGCACCATAAATTATTACCCGAAGCCGTGGGTAACACCAACAATATGACGAAACTGTCAACATCGCCTCAAGTATACACCAGGTCCACTTCTGCCGTGACTGCACGCCATCAGCGTAGGTTTACATCAACGCAGCCGCCACTCTACAGCCAGCAGCTACCGCAAGAGGCCAGCTCAGTAGTTTTAAGTTGTAGTACCTCTGATAGCAACATCGACACATATGCACTCCTAAACGAGGGCTCGTCCATCACGATGCTTAACAGCGCTCTTGTTCAAGACTTGGGTATGCATGGGCGCCAGCAACGTTTGAATATACAGTGGTTTGGAGGGCGTGCATCGCAAGAGCCAGCAGTTGAGGTCGATTTGCTTATCAGTGGTGCCGGTATGGAAAGGCGACACAAACTTCGTAGTGTGTATGCGGTGTCGGACTTACAGCTTCCCTTGCAGAGCTTGAGCAAGGACTTGACTTGAATTTGACCATTGTCATTTGGGTTTGCCGTCGATCACTAAAAAGGTAAAGAAGAGTGGTCCTTTCGTCGCCAATACAGAGTTGGATTGGGTGGTGTTTGGCCCAACATCCAGTACATTGCCATCGCCGTCATCGTGTTGGTTTGTGAACTGCCAAGGCGATCAGTCACTGCATAAAATAGTGGCGGACTTCTTCAATATTGAGAGCTTCGGTATCAGGGCTGCAGCCCCTGTAGAGAGTGAAGCCTACATCCGTGCCAAGTCAATCTTGAGGACCAATATATGCCGCGTAGATGGACGATTCAAAACCGGTCTTTATGGAGAGGCGACAACGTAAGGTTCCCTTATAGTTACAAGATGGCACTAAAACGGTTAGTCAGTATGGAGAGGAGAATGAATCGTGATGTAGGTTTCGCCATTGCTGCTGCCCGAAAACTGCTGCCAGTAGAAGCCGCCATGTCTACGGCTACGACGTGGTATTTGCCGCATTTCGCCGTTGTTAATCTCAACAAGTCTGGTAAGCTGCTTATGGTCTTCGACGCCACCGCTGAGGTATGTGGCATCTCCCTCAATTCACAGCTGTTAAAGGGCCCATAAGAATATCGGTCCTTGCCATCCATATTGTTTCATTTTCGTGAAGGCGCGGTTACCGTAAGTGGAGACATTAAAGAAATGTTCCACCAAGTGCTAATACAGAAAGATGACAGATGTGCTTAACGGTTCCTTTGGCTTGGTGGTGATGCTACAAAGCCGCCAGATGTCTATGAGACGTGCGTGATGACGTTTGGTGCTGCCTGTTAGCCGTATGCTGCCAATTATGTCAAAACAATTAACGCGTTACAGCACCAAAGTGATGAAGACATCACCGTTCGTGATGTGAAAGCAATATTGGACCACCACTACGTCGATGACTTCGTGCTTCAGTTCAGAGGAAGAAGCAATTGCTGTATGGCAACGGGTACGAGCGATTCATCATCGATAATTTCACATCTAATTCATCGAACGTAGTTGCTGCACTGGGTGGTATTGACGCCCAACACCCGATCGCCAAAAAGGAAGGCGTGCTAATTGACCTTGTGCTTCAGATTCAAGTTGAGAGTTCATAACGTTGATGCAACAGTAGTGTATGAAACTAGGCGCCCTACTAAAAGAGAACTCCTTGGCGTTGTTTAGTCCATTTTCGACCCTTCGGGACTGCTGAGTAACTTTGCTGTCTGCGCCAAGCTACTTATTCGTGAAGTGTGGAAACGTGATATACATTGGGACGAGCCGCTGCCAAATGACGTTAACGCCGCCTGGGAGAAGTGGCGTAAACAACTACCAGCAGTCATCAAATATGCTATACCTGGTTTTTATTTTCGCAATGGTGCTTCTCAAAATGCAAAGTCAAAATGCGCACCAGTGAAGGCTCTTACCGTGCCACGGCTTGAACTTCAGGCCGCTGTATTGGGAACTTGTCTCATGCACTGTCTTCGTGACGAACACTCCGTTAACATCGTCAACTCCATTCTGTGGAGTAACTCAAAGACGGTCATCAAATGGATCCAAAGCGAGCATCGTCGATATAAGCCCTTTATACACTACAGGGTGGCAGAGATATTGGCCGTAACAAGCATTAAAAACTGGAGGTGGCTATCCACTGCACAGAATGTAGCCGACGAGGCCACTCGTCCAAACGATCATATCGATTTTAGCCCGACAGCGTGTTGGTCATGTGGACCATAGTTTCTACAACTGGAAGAGCATGCTTGGCATTCACAAGATGCCATCAGTATTAGCCGTAATAAGCCTGATGAAGAGCTTCGCCCCAAATTTTCCTTAGTCATCGTGAGTTATAAACTTTTGGATTTTAATCATTTCTCGTCATTTAATAGGTTAGTAAGAGAGATGGCTTGGGTTTGCGCTTCGTTGACATTTGCCGCTGCCATATTCAGCTGAACCGATGCCTTTTATGCCGCATAGTACAACATGAGGTATTTACATGTCTGACTGTTCGAGCTGTGCACCTGGAGTTAGCTCATGACTTGAGTACTGATTCGTGCATTCTCGCTGTATGCAATTTCATGAATCGATGGAGATTTCCTATACGTATACGATATAACAATGGGAAAAATGGTGCCGATCAGGAAGCGAAGTGATTCACAGAAGTGTTTAACTGCGTTCGCCTGCAAAGTGAATTATCGCAGCTGAGTGTCGACTGGGTGTTTAACTCTCCATTCAATCCAGCAGAAGGTGGTGCTTGGGAGAGAATGGTGCAGTGCGTCAAGCGAGCGCTGCGATACACTTTGAAGGAAGTCACGCCAAGAGAACATACGTTGCACAGCCTTCTTATTGAGGCGGAGAACGTCGTCAATTCTAGGCCACTGACACATTTGCCGGTCAGTGTAGATCAAGAGCAGCCGCTAAAGCCTAACGATTTTCTGCTGGGAGCAGCAAATACGGCACAGACTGGAAGAGGTGGATAATGGAATACTTTCCCACATTGACTCGCCGTGTAAAGTGGTGCCAACGAACAAAGGCGTTGCAGGAGGGGGATTTGGTGTTCATATGTGATCCCAATGTTCCACGCAGAGAGTCGTGTCGTGACAGAGCAGAGCGAGTGTACTCTGAACCTGATGGTGAAGTGCATCGTGCCGATATACGAATTTCTGGTGGTGTGAAAAGACGTACAGTTTCCAGGTTGTCCGTACTTGACGTTGATGGTGGTGAATCGGGTCGATCCATGGGGGTGGGGATGTTGTAAACCCTGACTAGATTAGTGCATATATATATTTGTATACATATTGTATACAAATATATATATGCACTGGTGGTCTGGTGGTGTTTTCGCAAGGTAACGTGTCTAATTGCCTCAACCGGGTGGAGCTAGCGCAATCCTTGTTGAACTCATCGCAAGTCAACTCACTGGCTGTCATGTAGATTGATCTCAGAGCTATGTGGCGACCACCGGGCAACGTCCTCCTGGCACCCGCTGGGAGGCGGCTGAAGTGAGTGGCGAAAATCTCCTCGGTTAGAGGTTGTGCGTTGGGTTTGGGACCAACCACATAAAAAATCCGCCCAGTGAATGATGTAAAATTGCCTCGGAAATGAACTACCCCCTTTGTTGATGACCTCCGCAAACGAAAAAAGGATAATGATTTACGGATATGCACCTGGAATGTCCGGTCCCTTTATAGGAAGGGTGCCTCTATCCAGCTGGTTGATGTCCTCGAAAAATACAGAGCTGACATCACCGCTCTCCAGGAAATGCGATGGATGGGACAGGGCTGCTCCAAAAGAGCGTCCTGTGACATTTACTACAGTTGCCATGCTGAAAGGCACGAATTAGGATGTTGATTTTTGGTCAGCAAGAGACTACGACATCTCGTCTCACAGTTCACGCCTGTGAACGAACGGCTGGCCACAATCCGCATCAAGGCAAAATTCTTCAACATCAGCCTTATATGTGCCCACGCTCCGATGGATGAGAAGGACAATGTGACCAAGGAGAGCTTCTTTCAGCTCCTCAAAGAAGCTTATGACCGCTGCCCCCGCCACGATATCAAAATCGTGCTTGGCGACTTTAATGCAAGGGTGGGCAAGGAAGGTACCTTTGGTCCAACTGTCGGAAAATTCATCCTCCACCAGAACACCTCCGACAACGGAATGAGGCTGATCAACTTCGCCGCAGCACGAAGCATGGTAATTGGTGGTACCAGATTCCACCATCCAGCACTCCCTCACTTGATGATACATATCACACTCCATAACTACTGCTGCCAAGTAGTAGGTAATCGGTTACTACCGGCCTCTACGGAATGAGTGGTATGATCAGGAGGAAAACTCTGAAAAACTCTGCGTGCAGGCACAACACGAGCTGGTAAGGAGCGGTACAGAGAGAAAAAAAATTCAGAGAGACGTCTTTTCACGCGGAAGAAAAGAGAACAAGAAAGACACGAGTGTGATGAGATAGAGATGTGTACCGACAAGAATGAGACTCAAAAAATCTTCGAAAAGATCAAGCGCCTGAGAGGCGGTTTAAATCCCGGAACCTGTTGTTTTCTCACTTACCTTTTCAACTTAAAATTGTGGTAGTAGAAAGGTATGAAAAGTAGTTATAATATATTAATATATGTGCAATGAAACACAATTAATACTACGGAATAACAAAATAAAATGGCAAATAAACACAAACAAGCTACAACTTTTACTGTTTTTAACGTCATATTTCACTAAAATTCTCTCATTATAAAAAACGCTTAATACTATTTTTAAGAGCTATTTTTCCACCTGTGAAATTATAACAACAATTTATAAATCTATTAAAATTTTTTTTAAATTTACGAATGTATAAAATATTATTAAAATTTTACATTTATAAACACATCAATAAATTCACATACATATTCATGTATATTAGGATTGTCCCTAATCTAGGAAGAAATTTCTTACCTCAGGTTTCCTAAACCTCACCGCATCAATCGGTATACCACAGTCAAGGATCTCACATATAAATCTTGCTCCCGATTGGAGATGGTTTAGACTTGTCGCACAGGGGTTAAAGTTCAAATTATTCAAGGATAAAATCCAATGGTTAGGTAGTGTGCACTGGCTTTTCCACCCACAGCTTCAGTCTCGTGGGTTCGAATCGATCTACTAACCACTGGGTCACACATACGCCTCCAGACTACCAGACGAACACAACGCGACAAAAGATAATTGCACACTTTTAGAGATAACATCTAACAAAGCAAAAAGAAATAGAAATAATGCACTGACCTGTTATCGCACTAATACCAGCAGCCTGCTGGCTGTGCACTTTCCGCCCTTCTATGGCTTATACGATATTATTTATAAGCCCCAATTACCAACACATTCACTACACCTTAGATTTCAGGTCGATTATAAGTAGTTTAATAACACATTTTAGAAATTCATGGACCGAATATAAACAATTTTATATGTTATACAAGGAACAATAAAAATAACTTAAGAAGTTATACACATTCGTAAATATCGTATTTATATGATTTATAAGGTTTATCAGCAATATGTATATATATATATATATATATATATATATATATATATATGTATATATATATATGTATATATATATATATATATATATATATATATATATATATATATATATATATATATATATATGAACATTACATATATCTATATACATATATACATATATAATTTCAGTAGTCACGGACTATCCTACAACAACGAATATAGAGCAGCTAAGACGGTTCTTAGGAATGGCAGGATGGTATCGTCGATTTGTAGAGAACTACGCTAGAGCGTCTAACCCACATTTTAAGTGGTGTGATGCTGCCCAAATTGCATTTAATGCTTTAAAAGAAAAATTGACAACTGCGCTCGTGCTAACTAGTCCAAATTACGAGAAGCCTTTCATAATTCAGTGTGACGCGAGCAAATTAGGAGTAGGTGCAGCTCTTTCGCAGAAAAATGAGGATGGTATTGAAATGCCTATAGCTTACTTTTCCCATAAAGTAAACAAAGCACAAAGTAACTATAGTGTCACGGAACTAGAATGCTTAGCGGCCATATTAAGCTTAAAGAAATTCAGAGCTTATGTTGAAGGACAAGAATTCACCATTGTAACCGACCACGCTAGTTTAAAATGGTTAATGCGTCAACCGGATTTATCTGGCAGACTAGCTCGCTGTTCGTTAAAAATTCAAGGGTTTAACTTTAAAATCGAACACCGTAAAGGAACACAGAATATAGTCTCCGACTGCCTTTCCCGTCAACACCTGCATGAAATTTATAATTTGGAAGTTCGCCCGTTAGTAAATATGGAATCGCCTGAATTTTTCTCCAACGAATATGAAAAAATAAATTTCCAGATCTAAAAGTTGTTGGTAATCATGTATACAAACGTATGGAACATCCTAATGGTACCCAGAAGATGAATCATTTAACTGGAAACTGTGGATACCACCTGCGTTGTGTAAGGACGTAATTGAGAATGTTCATATTCCACCGAACAAATGTCATGGGGGGATAGCTAAGACATTGGCAAGAATTCGTTTATCGACGTAAGAGAATACATAGGTAAATGTTAAATTTAATTAAAGGTCGAAACGAGGAAATATAGGTATTGTCATGTATTCTCATGTACTTCTCAAGCAAATCAAAAAATTTACCTCGTCAGTAATATGCGAGTTTCTTCATGAAGATGTATTTTGTTTATTTGGTACACCGGAAATCATACTAAGCGACAACGGAAAACAGTTCAAATCCACTCAGTTTAATTCCTTCCTAGAAGAACGTGGCATAATCCACAAGTATACTGCACTATATAGTCCCCAAGCGAATGCAAGTGAACGTGTGAACAGATCTATTTTGCAAGGCATACGTTCTTATTTGAATAAAGATCAGACGCTTTGGGATAAACATGTAATAGACATAGCAGAAGCACTTAGGAGTTCGATCCAACAATTGACAGGTTGTACGCCTTATTATGCGTTATTTGGACAGCAGATGATCAACAATGCGGACGACTATAGGCTTTTGCGTAAATTGCATTTGATGCCAGTGACATTGATAGAGATGATAAATTGAAATTAACAAGGCAGGCTATTATGGCAAACATAGCTAAAGCATTTGCATCATCGGCTGCCAGACACAACTTGTGGAGTTCCACTAAAACTTACCAAACCGGTGACACTGTTTACCGAAGAAATTTTGTTTTAAGCGATGCCGCAAACAAATTTTGTGCTAAACTTGCTCCAAAATTTATAAAAGCAAAGATAGTTGGTATCAAAGGAAAGTACCTGTATGACCTCGAAGGATACATTAAAAAGAGAATTTTAGCATATAAAAGACATACAAGAAAGAAAAATCTGATATATAGTTGTTGAGGGGGGTAGTGAACTGAACAGAAGTTTACAACGAAAAATAAATTTTAAAACAATTACATAATACAACCTTCTTTAGAAAATATACCACTCTACTACAATTGTGAATTTTGTAGGGAACTTTATATATATTATATGGAAATTATTCTTAAGAGTATTGCAGGTGTAGCCTAATTGCAATTTCCGCAAGATCCAGCTTCACGTTGCATTTTTCGTTCTTCTGATTTTGACTCTGGTGAGGAAGACATGTGTCGTGCAGAGCATGGCTTAGTTTTTTTTCTAACAATTCAACGTAGTATAAGTTTTAAAATAAAAATACATCGATAAAAGAAAAAAAATACATACAATTAAAAGTAATGGTTAAAAGCATCTACGAAATTGAGCAAATATTTTCTTCCGATAATAAAAGACCACAATCCTATATGCATACACATATGTATATCTGCACCGTGGAGCCTTAATAAAAAGACATTTCGAGTATCATCTGTCACCTGAAAGTAAACGCTGACTTGGAGAGAAGTCTCAACAGAAGAAGAAAAAAACAAAGAAAGGAGAACGTGATCTTGCAGATGAGAGAGAGCCACCCATATGCAGAATCGCAGTCATCGTTATCACTTCAGTCATATCATCGCATTACTTATGTATATATATATATATATATATATATATATATATATATATATATATATATATATATATATATATATATATATATATATATATATATATATATATATATATATATATATATATATATATATATATATATATATATATATTATATAAGTATTTGGCGCGTTACAGATTGGAGTTAGTTTTTTTTTATTAGTTTTTTTCCGTAGAAAACTGTTATAAATAAATTTAATTAATATTAATTCTACATATTAAAAGAAAAGAAAAAAAAAAGGAAGAGAAGAAAGAAAAGAAAAAAAACCAAAAACCTAAATCTATAGCCATATACGGTATAATAATTAATACGAAAGTACAGTGAATAGTCGATATAGCTGAAATTTAAAATGAATATTAAGGTTTTATAAAACACCTATAATATCGAAGTATATACATATACGGCTTTAAAAGTTAAAAATAGTAACAAAACGTAAAGTAAGACAAAAGGAAAATGAAAGAAATTAAAATAAAAAAGTGTTGATCTTAATCGATAAAAGACTATACGATGGAAAAAGGAGAGAGAGAGAGACTAATTCATTATTAAGCATAAATATATATAACCCGCATTTAGCATGAGAACAGAATGGGTTGCAACAACAACGTTGGAGGTCTTCAATCGCTGTGTTGCTGAATATATCGTGAGTAACTAATTACAATTTTTTTTGCATGCAGATCAAATCGCTCTCCCAAATATATAATATATATAATATATATATAATAATATATATATAATATATATATAATAATATATATATAATAATATATATATAATATATATATATAATAATATAGGTAAATACCAATTTGGATAAACAAGAAGTTTCTCCTGGAGTATTTTTAGGTGAGACATTGCGATGTGTCACAAATAATAAAGTTTATGTACCAATACTAAATACAAATACGAAATCGTATACTGTGTGTAACGATATAACAGTTAATATAGTTAAAAGTACCGTGACACGCGGGGTAAGAAGGAAATGAAATGACAGATTCACTGGACAAAAACGGCGCAGACACTTCTTTCATAGCCTCAGAACCCTTCTGCTGGGTAAGCAGTAGCTTCATGAACAACTTAATATGTGAAGAGGCAAAAAGTAGTCTAACCAATTATTGGAGAGCCCAAACAGGCATACGGCAGTAGAAAGATTCTTTGACCCTGAACACATTAAGGTAGATACTATCTTGAAAATCAGCAGAAAAGACATCAAGCTGTACACTGAACTATTAACAGGTCATTATAAACTTAATTATCACATGATGAAAATGGGTGTGGTTAACAACGATCTCTGTCGACTCTGTCTTGAAGAGCAAGAAACAGCAGAACACGTTCTTTGCAATTGACCAGCTTTGGCTAGACGCAGACTATACTACCTAGGCAACGGATTCATAGTTCCCAGGACCTAGTTAAAATCAATCCCACAGCAGTGACAAGATTTATAAATAATCTTAAAATCTGCTAGTTAGTGAATACGGCTGCACAAAAGATCTTCAGGTCGAGGTGCTTCATAGCCTTAATAATAATAATAATAGTAGTTAAATTTAATCATCTAGAGCATATACAGTATGATACAGTTTATAAAATAAATAGCGTTAGGGAAGAGAGTAACTACAAGAGGGTTACTTAAATATTAGAAACGGTTAAGTCAAATTCAACCATAAATATGGAAGAAATAAAATCGATGGAAGACATCTTCAAGTCATTTCACGATTTGTTTTATTTGGAAGGCGATAAATTTCTTACACAACAGGTATAAAGCACTCGATACCAGTGAAGGCAGATCATGCACCAATAAATCAGAGACAGTACAGGTTATCAGAAGTGCTTAAGGCAGGTAAATAAAATGTTGGAAGATCAAATAATCGTTCCCAGTTCTTTCCCATGGAATTCATCAATAATATTAGTTCCAAAGAAATCGGGAAGCGATGGAAAAAAGAAATGGAGACTGGTTGTTGATTTCAGAAAACTGATCGATGCTACCATTAAACAGGTTTTTCCAATTCCACGCATAGATGAGATATTGGATCAGTTAGGTCATAGTAGATGTTTCACTACACTTGATCTAGCCAGTGGATATCATCAAGTGCTAATGGAAGAGTCTGACGGAGAAAAATCGCTTTTAGTTCAGGTGTCGGGCATTACGAATTTAATAGAATGCCTTTCGGATTAACGGGAGCACCTGCTCCCTGCTTAATGAATCATGTATTGACTAGACTCCAGGGAATAGATTGATTTGTATATTTGGTTGACCCTTTCTGAACCCTTTGTGCTGACAACAGATGCCAGCAATGAAGCCTTGGGGGCAGTTCTATCGCAAGGTGTAATTGGAGAATATCGACTAATAGCCTTTAGAGCGCTTAGTGATACTGAGAATACATCGTGTGAGCTGTAAAGAAGTCTACACTGACCATCAGCGCTTACGAGGAATTGCCAATTTGAAATACCAGACATCACGCTTGGCACGTTTCAGACATAAACTATTTGAATTTGAATTTGAAATAATATATAAACCAGGCAAATGTTGTGCTGTGATGGCCGGTATCAGACTGTCTGAACCTCCTAGTCCATCGTTAACGTAGAAATTGTGTTACAGAATCTGAACTCCTAATGGAAAATCATTAACATTTTCGATCGCGGTACGTTGTAGAAATTTTGTTGCAAGGTATGGAGCTGCTCGTGTTCCATTGGGAACCGTGTTGAATTAATAGATAATAGCCTATAGGTGCTGTTGGATTATTTCTCCACATGATGATTTGGTACCACTGATCTTCTGGATGAATTAGAATTTGACGATACATTTTCTCAGTATCAGTTGTAAAAATGAAACGTGATCAACGAAAGCGAAAGAGTATGAAAACTTATTCACTTTGGACAGTTGGACCTGTGTACATCGAATCATTTAATGAATACCCAGATGTAGTTTTGGCCGAAGCGTCAAATACTACTCAAAGTTTGGTTGTAGGGGCCAATACAGAATCGAGATTTACTTCTTTCATGTGTCCCAATCGCTTGTATTCTTCCATGAATTGGACGTATTGATTCCGCACTGTGTTATTTTTGAGTAGTCGCCGTTCCAGGCTTAAAAATCTGTTGTAGACTATTTCTCGTGACGATCTCAAGGGTGATGTGCCTTCAAGAAATGGTAGTTTGACCACAAAATGATCTTCGTCATTAGTGTGAGCGTTCCGACCGAAATGCTCTCGCATAGCTGTTCTGCTGGCGATAATCCCCTTTCCTTTGGTTCTACTTCATCCATTTTCCATAGCCGTTCTGCCACTTCATCCAGTGTGACATTAGTGTCACTGGTATCTGCTTGGTTCCCAAAAACAGCACATGTCACTGATGATTCGGAGCTGTTTCTAATCTTTCTACTTAGGATCCAACCGAGTTTTGGATTTTGCAGGATTGGGAGATTAGTGGAGAATTTGATTTGCCCAGTAAGCATTAGATTAAAATATAATTCAGCACCAATCAGGATGTCAACTTTTCCTTGTTGAGGAAATTCTGGATCTGCTAGTTTAATATTGGTAGGGATTGACCAGGTAGAGGTATCAAGATTGTGGTTTGGCTGGGCATGAACGATGATTGGAAGTGCAAACGCTTCTAAGTGGGTTGAAAAGCTGTTTTCCAAAGACTGTAATTTGACATTCATCCGTTGAGTCGTCCTTTTTTTTAGCCTTTCCGATGCCTTTAATGCACAGTGAGGCGTCAATTGGGAGTATGGACAACCTTTTGATGAGGCACTCGGAGACAATATTTATTTGTGAGCCGGAGTGTAATATTGCTCTGAATTTAAATGATCTTCCGTTAGCTGCCGTAATTAGTATTTTTTGCTGTCGCTAATAAGACGTAACCTTTGCATGCTGGCAAGGTGTTGGCTTTATCGCTGTGTTGGGTGCCGTTGATTGGTTCGATTTTGGAGCGCCGCATCTGCTGTCTAATCAATCAATCAATCCAAAGAGAGCGTGACGTTGGAGCAAGGACATAATCCTTGTTCATTCAGTGGACCACGCGAAACCAGACCAAGATCTGTTAGAGGATATGAGTCCCATAACTGATACCTCTGAGGGCCAACCACAAGTGTTACGGGCACTGCGACCAAATGAGATCCTTTGTACCCAAGCCCGTCTACGACACTAGAATCTCCTCTACCTTTTTAATGAAGGATAGAATTCATCTTGTCGAACTTTTGATGATTGAAGCTGATGTTGGGAAACTCAGCTGAAAGTGTTTGAGGCGAAGTCTGGCCAGGGCCGGACATTCGTAAAATATGTGAATCGATGTTTATTCCTCCTCCAGATAGAGATTACACTACGTGTCAGAGGATAGTCCCATTTTGTGGAGGTGGTTATTAAGCGTAGGTTTGTTCTGCTAAAACTAATTCTGTTAAAAGCGGCGGAGACCTGTCGAATTTGTCTATTGTAGTAGGTATTTGTCGTGGTAATGTTTTTCTATCATAGCTTTGGCCGATGCCCAGCTTATATTGCAGAAAGGTTCGGGGCCCGTCAGTGGAGAAGACGATCCAGCTCTCGCTAGTTCGTCCGCCACTTCATTGCCCTCAATTCAGTTGTGCCCCTGCACCCAACATAATGTGACCTTATTTCGCATAGAGGATTTTTCTTGGATAAGGAAGCATTCGGTGACCAGTTTTGAGGATAACTCCCATGAGGAGAGAGATTTGATGGCAGCTTGGCTGTCTGAGCAAATAAGAATTAACGCTCCTTTAAGCCCTTTGGCATGTATATGACGTGCACAAAGTTCTATGGCATGTATTTCTGGTTGGAAGACAGTTGGCCACGAGCCCACTGCGACAGATATGCGGGTATTAGGACCGTATATCCCGGCGCCTGTATCTACGTCTGTCTTCGATCCGTCTGTAAACCAAACATAATAATGTTTTGAGGGTGTTAAGTTGCTATTCATGAACAAATCAAAAATGATCGCCACTTTAGGTAATCTCCATTAAATTTTGGAAGAGCAATTTTAGGCAATGGTAGATTACTATTTTGTGCAGATCCGAAGTATTGTGGTACATTGGATTATCATTTCTTCAAGAATTTTCTATAAGTCCATGTCGTATCCTTCCTTCAAAGGATCTTGGACCGATTCCCATATTGTAAATGTAGATCTTGAATCTGCCCCCAAAGCGTTCCTTTTAGCTTCATATTCGCAGCAGTTGGATCTTGAATGAGTAATCTTTTCAGCGACTACGTCATCACAAGTTGTCTTCTAACCGAAGGAATTGTTGAGAGGAGAGGTGCTTTTGTGTCGCTGTTATGTGCAATAGTTGTCCTGACTGCTGGCTTATTTGCAGTTTCCAACAGGGCTGATTCAAATGTTTCTCGGTGCTTTAATGTAAGTTCTGATATTTTGTCGTAGTAACCTTCGCTAGTCCCGCTTCCAAGATTGCACGGTTGTTCACGGATCACACAAGCCTTGTGAGATCTTCAAGATAATAAACGTGTCTAAAATCCTGGATGTGTCCTTTGGATGATACTTTGCGTCCTTCAGTATAACTTCAGCAAGCTACAGATTCCCTGCGGATACACAAACTCAGGATTACGTCGGGGTCACCAAAATGTTACATCTAGCGATGCAAACACAAGCGTTTCGCTCGGAATGCACTAGACTTCCTAACTTTTCGTAGAAAGTAAGCACAGGCACTTGAACCTGGATTACTTATGTCAAGAACAGAATGCAAACACAGACACTTAAACCTGGGTTGAGTGTTTGAACAACTTAGTGAAAGGCACTATGGTTGTAGTTCAATTCGCTTCGACCTGTAGTCGATTTCTCTATTTATTGGAAATTAGCATATTAAGGTACACAATTAAAATACAATTAAATATATAAAAAATTACACTTAAACACAAAATATGCACTATTAAAACATTTTACATAATTTGCCTTGACAGGCAATGTACATTGTCCACTATAGGTAATAACAGCGACGCCGTTGTTTTACTCATATGTTGTCAAGGTTACAATTAAATATACAATAATCAAATGAATATAAGTACAACATGCAGAATAGGTACATACATATGTATACATGTATACACATACACACATACATTCATATATGTTATGATTTTTCTGTAAAGATTTTCATATCATATATATTTCTTTTATTGATCGTGAAAAGATTATTTCCGAATTACTCTCTTTAGAGATTAGTCGCACAAAGTCTCTAAAGAGAGTAGTTCGGAAATAATCTTTTCGCGATCAATAAAAAAAATATATATATATTTAAAGATTTTATACACTTTCAAGTAATTCGGTTTTAAGTTAACAATACTATGTTGCAAGTTAGCGTATCTAATACAGCGACGGTGATAGAATACACGATATTTGGGTACCCAGGTTCGAAATCGAGAAGAGAAAATACGTAAATTTTATTTGCACATTTAAATTTGAAATATATGAATCGGAAATTATAATGCAATGAATGAAAATAAATTGTTTGATCTGTACTCTGTACCCGTAAAAAACTTTACATGAGTATTGTAATACAATTAAAGAAAATAATTATTTTGTTTCGAAGAGCAAACAGGGGTATATATATATATATATATATATATATATATATATATATATATATATATATATATATATATATATATATATGTGTGTGTGTGTGTGTGTGTGTGTGTGTGTGTGTGTGTGTGTGTGTGTGTCTTACTATGCTGGACTTGCGAACCAGTACGCCTACGTACTAGACCCTTAACTCCGACCTCTATAGCTTGTTTGTGTCCTGCGGGACCGCCGTTAAGCACTACTTCGCAGGACTAAGCTGAGCTAATATGCCTCTTCAAACATCCCGTACATGGCGTTCACACAGCTGCAGTTATATTTCTCCGCTGCCACTCCTTCTTCCTGAGCTCCTTGAGAGCTATTGCAACCCATTCTTTCATCTTAAACCACACCAAACTCAATCGCAGCATATGGCTCACAATATTATCAGGTGTCATCCTTTCATTTATTATCTTCTCTATGGTCATTCTCTGCGTCTCAAATCTTACTCAGAAGAAAAAGATATGCTGAGCGTTTTCGCCAACAGTGTTGCAGAATGAACATTCTGTCGCGTCATCATGACCGAATCTGTGGAGGTACTCTCTGAAGCAACCATGGCCCGTCAAAAACTGCGTAAGTTAGTAGTCTGTCTCTCCGTGTCCTCTTTCGACCCAAGCTTGCACGTTCCTGATGAGCCTGTGGGTCCACCTCCCTATTCCTGCGGCGTCCCATTGACTTTGCCATTCGTCTAGGCTCGTCTGTCTCTCCTCTTTCCGTTCGGTTGCCGTTCACCTCCTATTCAGGCTTTTGGTTCTGTTATATACTCTGACCAACTCCGAGGCCATTATATCCGGCGGTATAATGCCAGATGTAATACCGGCACCATCTTGTGATACTGTCCTAAATGCACATGCATGGTTTAACACCCCATCGTACAGCACGTTCCACAGTAGCGGGCCAAGTACAGATCCCTGCGGCACTCCACCCGTCACCACGTAGCTTTTGGGCCCTTCGTCCGTGTCATTCAACAGTAGTCTGTCAGACAGATAACTATTTATTATTCGCATTAGGTACGCTGGCGTTTCATTTGCCTCCAATGCCCTCATAATAAGATGCCAGTTTGCCGAGTTGAAGGCATTTTGTACATCTAGTGTCACTACTGCACAAAATTTTTTATCGCCATGCATCCATCTTTTGCCTTCTATGGCAATGCCAGCAATGTCCGTCAATTTTCTAATTGCGTCTGTGGTCGACCGATGTCTCCTGAAACCAAATTGGTTTTCGGACAGACCAGGTGGTTTCCTTTCTAGATGTTGTTCCAGACGCGTGCATATCAACTGCTCCAATATTCTGGCCATCGTATCAATCATGCAAAGTGAACGATACGCGTTTGCCTCACCCGCCGGTTTATTCGGCTTCTGAAGGAGGATCAGGCGCTGTTTTTTTTTCATACTATCGGGAAAACACCCTCGTTCAAACATCAATACTATCCGCATTGTTGTGTGTCTGTGTGTGCGTATATATATTACTTGTAGCAGGATGCTAAATCCTTCACAATATAACTTACACTTTTTATAGGATGTTAAATCCTTCACAATGTAACATATATTTCATTAGGATGTTAAATCCTTCACAATGCAACTGTTATTTCATTAGGAGGTTTTAATCCTTCACAATGTAACTCTTAATTTTATTAGGATGTTTTAATCCTTTACAATGTAACAATTTTATTATTCACACTAACTTGCTCTTCGAGTTATCTACTTAACTAGACTCACTAACTCACACCATTTCAGACGTCTTCTTAGTTTATATAGCCTAAAGCCTGTGACGTAATTTACAGTTTAACCTTATCTTTGGATAAAAGAATTTCTGTAGAAATTGCAATTTCGATTTGATGCAAAGTCGATTCATTGCAATTTCTTCAGTAGGTCATGATTACAACTTCTTCTTAGTAAGTCATCATTATTATTTGTATTTAACACTTGTTGTTGTAAATATTGTGCATGCGTTAAATATTATGCATTCATGGTTGTTGCTTATTTTGTTTTTTCTTCTTTTTGATTTTTTTTCTTTTTACTGTGACCACGCATTTTCATAAGCATACTGTAACGAGTATCGATAGTTGATTACTCATCACTATTGTGACTGACACTATTGGCAGCATCGAAACGAATGTCAACAAAAAGAAATGAGCGATAACCAGAACAAGCCAACGAGAAAGGAAGAGAAGAATCTCGATAAAGGAAGATTCTAGGGTGTTGCCAACAGAGTATAAATAGAGCCAGTGTTGAGAATTGACAATCAATCTACTTCCGAACGTGATTGCGAAAACATTGATACAGAGGCAAAAGTTGCAAGTACATTTAAGTGTTATAGTAAATAGTTGATTGTAAACAGTGTTGATTGTAAATAGAGATTATTAAATAAATTGTTGCTGTATATAGTTGTACAAAATAAGTGTTGCAGTTATCATTAACAGAATCCAGTGATCGAACAAGGTAATTCAAATAGAATTAAACGCTCACAGAATAAAAACGTAACAATTGGTGTCAGAAGTGGGATTCTGTAAAGATGGTGAAAATTGACCAACTAAAAGTGGACCAGCTTAAAAAGCTGTTGGTAGAGATGAATCTATCGTCATCAGGTGCAAAGGCGGAACTGCTGGTGAGGCTGAGGCAAGCTATGGAGGCTAAGGGAATTAACGTAGAAGAACATGAGTTCTTCGAGGAAGCCGATATACAAGCAGTCGTACACGCTGAGGAAGAAAGCAAGATAGATTCGAGTGGTCAACTAATGGAACTCATGAAATCCATGATGCAACAACAGCAGCAGCAACTGCAAGGAATTAATGCGAAGTTACAAGAAAATGCGTCTCGCATTGACTCCAAGTTTCAAGAACATTCGGTACGTCAAGAAAACGCTATGGGAGAGTTCCAGAAAACAATTGACTCCAAGTTTCAAGAACATTCGGTACGTCAAGAAAACGCTATGGGAGAGTTCCAGAAAACAATTGACTCCAAGTTTCAAGAACATTCGGCTCGCCAAGAACACGTCATCGAAAATCTACAAAAAGGAATTGAACTTAGATTTCAGGAAATTTCCGGAGCTATTAATGACAAAGTCACAGAGCTGAAAGAACACGTGGATGAGTTGGATGATAAGCTGAAGGAACATGTCGACGACTGGGAAGATAAGTTCGAGAAACTACAGCACGAACTCAATCAACTAAAAATAAATGGGCCAGCCACATCAGTGATTAGAGATTCAAGTACAATCAAACTTAAGCCACCAACATTTGACGGAAGCACGCCATTCAATATCTTCAAGCTTCAATTCGAGACAACAGCTTCGAAGAATCAATGGGATGATAGCGACAAGACTGCTGCTTTAATAGTCGCATTAAAAGGTAATGCTTCCGAGGTGTTACAGATGATTCCAGAGAAAGATCGTGGTAGCTATCAGTCACTGATGGACACACTCCAGCGAAAATATGGAAATGAATACAAGAGTCAATTACATCCAGTGGAATTGAGATCGCGAGTGCAACGGAGTAATGAGAGCCTTCAGGAATTCGCTTCCGATATTGAGCGCTTATGTCATCTAGCGTTCTCCTGTAATTCGGAAGAGTTCGTCGAAAAAATAAAAATAGAGGCATTCATAGATGGTATACGTGATGGAGAGACAAAGCGTGCCCTAGTCATGTCACCCAGGAATACTTATGCCGAAACAGTCAGTAGTGCCTTGACGTTTGAAGCCGCCAGTTTCATGTGTCGACCAATGCCACGGGTACGCCAACTAGAAACAGAAACAGCAGATCTGGTTGAAGCAGTGTGTCAGGCAGTTAAGTCAGTAGTGCAGCCTGAAGGAAGAACAACAGGTCGACGTGAAAACAAATTTAATGGTAAGTGCTTCATTTGCGACAAACGAGGGCATATAGCGCGTGATTGCAATCAATCGAATATGAAGCCTAAAGGTAGAACAAGGAATCAACGCAAATATAGATTTGCCGGTAAGTGCTTCATATGCCATCGAAGAGGGCACAAGGCGCGGAATTGTCGGCTACAACGCAAGCAACAAAGATCGAATTCACCAGGACAACGAAAGGAAGATCGTGATGTCATTCATCGTGGTAAAGCTGTTACTCCATATCATCGTACTTGCACCGTAGATAGTAAACATTGTTCTCGGGTAGGAAGCCAGAATCACATTGTTAACCTACAACTTACGAATGTATTATCGGAAGAGTCATGGACAACCGAACGAGTTCAAGAAGATCAACGGAACGACCCAGATCTCGCAAAGATTATGGAATACAAGGAGCAGGGCATACGTCCAGATTGGCAAGAAATGGCTAATGAGAGTCCAATAGCAAAGGCATACTGGGCGCAGTGGCAAAGCCTGCACTTACGAGACGGATGTTTATTCCGAACATGGGAAAGTGAAGATGGAAAAATCACTTATGATCTGCTAGTGGTACCCAAGGCAAGAATAAATGAAGTGATAGCTGAGTATCACAATGCCTCCAGTGGAGGGCATTTGGGAATCACCAAAACCGTCGAGAAAATCAAGAAACGATTTTATTGGGTTGGATGTCATGACCATGTCGCTGATTGGATTCGGAAGTGTAAGCAATGTGCAATGGCCAAAGGTCCCACTAAGAAAAGTCGAGGTAAGATGCACCAATATACCGTGGGTGCTCCATTCGAGCGAATTGCTATGGACATAGCTGGACCATTTCCAATAAGCAACGCAGGAAACAAGTATGTTCTGGTGGTTATAGATTACTTCAGTAAATGGCCTGAAGTATACCCCATTCCAAATCAAGAAGCTAGTACAGTTGCGGATGTATTCGTCAACCAATGGGTTACTCGTTTTGGTGTACCGATGGAGTTACACTCAGACCAAGGTCGAAATTTCGAATCAGTTGTATTCCAAGAGATATGCCGTATGCTGGGTATATACAAAACTCGTACAACACCTTTGCATCCACAATCTGATGGCATGGTAGAACGATTTAACCGTACCTTGGAGGAATATTTGAGAAAAGTCGTAGATAAATACCAAAGAGACTGGGATGTACATATACCAATGTTCCTCATGGCATATCGATGCGCACAACATGATACGACGGCTACTACACCGGCAATGGCAATTTTTGGAAACGAGTTAAGACTGCCAGCTGATTTAAAATTTGGAGTTGTAACACCAACGAGATCAACCGAAGGAAATTATACTAGCGAAAAGCGGGAACAGTTGGATGAAGTACATCAGTTCATCAGAGAGCGGTCGCAGATGATAAGCGATAAGATGAAGGCTAGGTATGACTTGAAAGCAAATTTTAAAGGGTTCTATGAAGGAGAGCTTGTAATGCTTCATAATCCACAACGAAAGAAAGGCCTGTCCCCTAAACTACAGACTCATTGGGAAGGACCATATGAGATTATAGCAAAGATAAATGACGTAGTATATCGTATTCAACGTGCCTGGAATAAAAGAGCAACGTTTAAAGTAGTGCACTTAGAGCGACTTGCGCCATATCGAGGGGAAGTATAAAAACTTGTTCGGGACGAACAAGGTTAAGAGGAGGGCAGTGTAACGAGTATCGATAGTTGATTACTCATCACTATTGTGACTGACACTATTGGCAGCATCGAAACGAATGTCAACAAAAAGAAATGAGCGATAACCAGAACAAGCCAACGAGAAAGGAAGAGAAGAATCTCGATAAAGGAAGATTCTAGGGTGTTGCCAACAGAGTATAAATAGAGCCAGTGTTGAGAATTGACAATCAATCTACTTCCGAACGTGATTGCGAAAACATTGATACAGAGGCAAAAGTTGCAAGTACATTTAAGTGTTATAGTAAATAGTTGATTGTAAACAGTGTTGATTGTAAATAGAGATTATTAAATAAATTGTTGCTGTATATAGTTGTACAAAATAAGTGTTGCAGTTATCATTAACAGAATCCAGTGATCGAACAAGGTAATTCAAATAGAATTAAACGCTCACAGAATAAAAACGTAACAATACTATAACCCATTTTAGTTAATGATAATCACTTTATGCATACTATGGTGAATATCATTATATTAATGATTACAGCGATATTTATAAAGTATACACACATAATAAATAGTATAACAGAATAATATAACATAACAGTAATATTATATTAATGTAATATTTGTAGTGAGTCAAAACGCATAAATTAGCGTTATTTTGACTCACAACACTCACAACATAATCCCGATGATTAATTATCACGGGGTTTATCACCAAAGAGGCTAGAAGCCTGTAACCTAATGTTTTATGGGCCACTATTTCTGCATGGTCAAGAAGACTCTTGGCCACAGCCATACTCAATGGTATTATCAGTATGCAAGGACAATTTCCTCATGGAACAAAAGGCGACATCTTCTCCTTTAACTACTGCTGGCCATGATAAAGGAATCATAATTTACAACATTCGACATAATGGTTCATTCAAAATATTGCAACGAGTCACAGGCTACATACTCAGATTCATCAGCAATGCCAGAAAGCATTCAACAGAGTCAGAGATTATCTTAAACATAGACGAATTAGAATAATAGAATTTTCTAATTGTAAGTAGATGTTCGGACAATACGGCAGTCAGACTTTGAGCAAGATCTCTAACACCTCAAGAAACACAATTACATTAGCAAGAACAGTCCTATCCACAATCTTTCCTCATTTTTGGACACGAATGACATTATTCGAATTGGAGGGCGATTACAAGCATCAGAGCTTACATACGATGCCAAACACCAAATGTTAATTCCGTACAACAACCCTATCACAAAGTTATTGATGCAGATGATCCATAAACAATATCATCATTGCGGAGGCCAAGCCTTATTAGCTTATATAATACAGAGATTTTGGCCAATAAAAGGAAAATCCATGGCACGCTCAATTATTCAACATTGTATAAAATGTACCAAGGCCAAACCAAAACTATTTGGTCAAATTATGGGCAACCTCCCGTCAACAAAAGTCATTTCAGGCGTTGACTTCTGTGGACCGTCAGAGGAAAGAAACCACAGAAAGCCTATGTAAAGGAGTGCAGCAGTAGAGGCGTAACATTTCACTTCATACCCCTGAAAGCGCCGCACTTTGGTGGCCTTTGGGAAGCTGCGGTTAAGTCTGCGAAACATCTTCAAGTCAGGAGCATAGCAACCGCATCCTTGTATTACGAAGAATCGGACACTGTGGTGATAGAAATTGAGGGCATTCTTAATTCAAGACCAATTTGCCCACTCTCGGTAGACCCAAATGACTTAGCTGCCCTAACTCCTGGCCACTTTCTTATAGGGGAACCATTAAACGCACATGTAGATTCAAGGGTCACATCAACAAACTCCAACCTCTCGACCAGATGGAAGTTGGTCAGTCATATTAAAATGGAATTCTGGAAGCGACGGTCTCGGGATTATTTGTGTGAGCTCCATTCGAGAAATAAATGGAAAAACAAGCTGTCCCATATAAGCATTAGTGACATTGTGATCATCAAAGACGACAATACTGCAATACTCAAGTGGCCGTTATGACGAATTACAAATGTCTTTGGAATAGTACGCTTAGTTGACTTAAAAATAGCAAATAGTAATTGCAGGAGCCAATTCATAGATTAGCACTACTGCCAATCAAAATAGAAGCTGAGGACATCGAGAATGAAAAGCAGCCTCAGATTTCCCTCGTTGTCAGCATTCCTTTAAACAAAATCCAAAATGTCGAAACATTACCATAGGATAAGCTGATTCACAGATCAGCAAAATTGCCTAGAGACACAACTGACCAAACGGAAGCTACATTCAGCAATCAACACAGTAAGGAATTGCGACGCTATTGATTACACTGATGATTTTGCCAATCATAATGAGCTCTCCAATACAAGTCAACCGTTTTGGATTACAACTTTGTATTCACTTTTAAGGCATAGGAAGAGCTGCCATTTCATACGCTGACTGGACTCTGCATCGACTCTTTCAAGAAATGAAACAAAACGGCACCTGTAGTCAATTAACTTACAATTTCGAACGACTTCAAAAACAGTTGCGTTTGGATGAAAAGCTATTTACAGTCAGCCGTGTCAGAAGAGTGGCAATGAATTTCATTGGGGACATCTCACATTCGCTATTTGGAGTGCTTGATTTTGAGTACTCCAAGAAGATATCAAAAACGTTTGTAAGCCTTAAGGAAAATGAATCCAACTTATTGCACCTGCTCAGAAATTAAACATCCATCATCCATTCTACAATAAACATCATCAAGCATGACCAAATAACATTTAAGACAAGTTTTGATCAAATCAAGGAGCTACTACCAGGTGTACAAGCTTAAATCCGCTGTTTTTCGGTAAAAAAACACATTTTTTTTCATAGAACCTTCCCCATATCTGGTAAACGTATGGAAATGGCTTGCTGAGTAACACCTAACTGTTCGACAAGCATTTTTTGCGATTGGGTGTCGTCCTCATCCAAAAGAGCCTGCTAATCATGGTCCTCAACTTTTCTGGATCTATTTTCACGCTTCTTGTCACTCAAGTCAAAATGGCCTTCTTTGAACCGACGAAACCAGTCTCTGCAAGTGGTTTCCGATAGCGCACTGTCTCCACAAGCATTCGATGCGATTCAGCAGCAGATTTCTTCAAATTGAAGCAAAAAAGTAGAGCTTCCCGCATATGCTCTTTTTCTGGCACGAAACTAGACATGATTATACGAGGAAAAATATATGTTGTTGTATGAAATCACTGATGATGTTTACTAATTGATGTAAACATTGCAATTGATGTAATATCGAACTCATAAAAAAAGGATGCACAGTCGATAATAGCTCAATATGCTCACTAACGCCATCTACGAACAAACAGCGGATTTAATCTTGTACACGTGGTACATCTGTTTAATGCGTTGTCCATGCAATTGACTGTAATGATAACTGAACTTCAAAGGATACAGGCAGTCATACTGTATATGATGACAGACACTCACCATGGCAAACTCCATCCATTGCTGTTAACCATTGATCAGCTACAGACAGAAATTAAAAGAATTAGACTGCATCTGTCAACATTTTTGGAACTACCTGTAACCCAAGAAGATCTAATGCAGTTTTATAAACTAATGACGGTAAAGGACGGCCTCACGCAGGATTACATTGTATTTAAAATATCATTACTAATTTTTGAATGTAGCTTCTGCAGGACATTGCAACTTCCTCAGAAATTGTGGGTACATTTAAATCTCGATGGATGTCCTCATATACCAAGGCGCGTTTACAATAATTCGCAGACACTTGAAGCGAATACAATCGCTGCAATTTTTCGATATTTGAAGGAGATGCGGTGCCCCAAAACTGAATACCATAAGTCCAGATTGGCTTCAGGATTACTTTATATAATAGCACTTTGTATTCGAGATTCAACTTTGATCTTTTGTGTAACAGCCACCATAACTGATTAATTTTAAGCTTGATCTGAGTTTTCTTTGCCTCTATGTGATTTTTCCAGGTCAGCCTTCTGTCGAGGTGAATACCCAAGTACTTTGTTGAGGATCATTGTGGAACTGATTGGCCATTAATTTTAAGTGGGGGACATGTATCTGGCCTTAGTGTGAAGGTTACATGTACGCTCTTTGATTCATTGACTTTTATACACCATTTTGCTAGCCAGATTTCGAGAGAATCGACATGAGTCTGCAGGAGTTTAGTAGCTTCTATGGGGTTAGAGCGAGAGCACAATCATATCCGTATCATCAGCAAAGGTCGATATGAATGTATAGTTATTGTTGGGCATATCTGTAGTGTATAAGAGATACAGTAAGGGACCAAAAACGCTTCCTTGAGGAACGCCAGCGTGAATATCCAATGGATTTGTTGTGTAATCCTTGTGATGTACGAGAAATTGTCTTTTCGTGAGGTAGCAAGCAATGAGGAGACATTTGCAGGCAGTAATAGTTTGAGTTTGTAAATAAGGTCATCGTGCCATACTTTATCGAAAGCTTGAGTGATATCAAGAAAGAGAGCTGAGCAATAATTTTTCTTCAAAAGTGTTCATTATCAGAGTTACAATGCGGTGGACTTGTTCTATTGTGCCGTGCTGTTTTCTAAATCCAAACTGATGTTGAGGAATCAGTTGGTTGAGATTAATAAATGGAGTTATATTCATGACAAGTAGCATTTCGAATACTTTATAGAGTAGAGGCAGGAGGCTGATAGGTCTGTACGATGCAACTTTTGTAGGGTCTTTTCCTGATTTTGCTATCATAATAATTTTTGAAGTTTTCCAGCATTTAGTAATGACTGTAATGATAACTGAACTTCAAAGGATACAGGCAGTCATACTGTATATGATGACAGACACTCACCATGGCAAACTCCATCCATTGCTGTTAACCATTGATCAGCTACAGACAGAAATTAATAGAATTAGACTGCATCTGTCAACATTTTTGGAACTACCTGTAACCCAAGAAGATCTAATGCAGTTTTATAAACTAATGACGGTAAAGGACGGCCTCACGCAGGATTACATTGTATTTAAAATATCATTACCCATTGTGGAACATGACCAATTTGAACTCTTGAGACTGGCTCCAATTGGAAATTGGGTTAACAAAACAATGGTGGTAGTAGACATATGCGCTTCCATTTTGGCCACGAATGTTATCTGTTCAGGTGCAATGAGCTATTGAAACCAACATAAGCAATCACCTCCAGTTTTTTATTTCTATACATATTTATAATTGTGTGCAGGTCATTGCTTTTATATTTATTTGTCTATCTCACAGACACGCATCACGGCAGAATTAGCCCGTCACTACTTACACCTCAACAATTACAAAACCAACTCAATATCATCAAAGCGCACCTTCCGATATCTCGACAACTACCGTTTGATCAATCAAACATAATACAATTTTACAAGATAATGAAGGCAGAGGGAGCAGTAACAAGGAGCAAGGTCATATCTATAATCCGGCTACCCCTAACCGATCAAGAACATTTCGATCTCTTTCAACTCATGCCTATTTCCACAGTGAAGAATGGAACCATGTCTTTTTTAAAGCCATTTTACGTCTTACTTAGCAGTAAACCCACATCGAGATCTACATATCCTACTAAGTACACACGATATAGGCAAATGCTTTACAACAAAGGAAGACGTCCATATATGTGAAAACAAACAAACAAAATATGGAAGAGACTCAGCAGCTTTTTCCTGTGAGATTAATATTTTCAACAAAAAACATGCAGCAGATTGTAAATTCAGTCAACTACATCGCAGCTCAAAATGGATCCAAATGAATCACAAAAATCATTTGATATTTGCAACAACACCAGATACCGAAATATCAGCAGTTTATGGAACGGAATTCACTCAACTTATGTTAACAGGATCCGGAATGCTAGAAATACACCCTAATTGCATCATCAAAACCAATATGCTGACAATTCAAGGGCATCATAGTAAGGTTAGCTCCGTATACATATCTTACGCAAGATTCAAGGTCTTCAATATCGTAAACACATCTGATGAAGTCATTGAGTGATTCCAGACAATAAATACATAATTTGAAGCACAATTGGATACATTGGATACTTCACAAGCGATTAACAAGCGAAGAGTTCTATCACCTACCAGAAACAATTAGGTTCAACAGTCAACACGGCCATGCAGTCAGCTATACAGCCCTCATCTTGTCAGCGACACTGCTCATTTTATGCCTAATATGGAAACTCAAAAGAGAACAACGGCACCAGCCTCAACCAAAGCCGCGCCAAAAACCACCACAATTCACCATCAACCTGGAAGATCCATATGGAACAAAATAGTTCAACGCTCGTGCAGTTCAGGTGCAATGAACTATTGAACCCAACATAAGCATTCACCTGCAGTTTTTTATTTCTATACATATTTATAATTGTGTGCAGACCATTGCATTTATATTTATTTGTCTATTCAGCATTTCTATATATTATTTTTTTTTTAAGCTTTTTTTATTGGATCTTTCTAAAATTACTTAGAAACTAACAATAAGTAATCAAATCTTACAAACTAACTAAAATTATGTGATATTCCCAACGTTCCATCACAATTTGTTGAGTCGAGAGGTATAGCAATTTCACAGCATATTCAGTGTGTCTTTTCTTTTTAATCGACGATGCCCAGTGCTCAGAAACAATTGCCTAGCAAGGGGATTCGGATGATTGTGTAATTTTTGAATGTAGCTTCTGCAGGACATTGCAACTTCCTCAGAAATTGTGGGTACATTTAAATCTCGATGGATGTCCTCATATACCAAGGCGCGTTTACAATAATTCGCAGACACTTGAAGCGAATACAATCGCTGCAATTTTTCGATATTTGAGGGAGATGCGGTGCCCCAAAACTGAATACCATAAGTCCAGATTGGCTTCAGGATTACTTTATATAATAGCACTTTGTATTCGAGATTCAACTTTGATCTTTTGTGTAACAGCCACCATAACTGATTAATTTTAAGCTTGATCTGAGTTTTCTTTGCCTCTATGTGATTTTTCCAGGTCAGCCTTCTGTCGAGGTGAATACCCAAGTACTTTGATGAGGATCATTGTGGAACTGATTGGCCATTAATTTTAAGTGGGGGACATGTATCTGGCCTTAGTGTGAAGGTTACATGTACGCTCTTTGATTCATTGACTTTTATACACCATTTTGCTAGCCAGATTTCGAGAGAATCGACATGAGTCTGCAGGAGTTTAGTAGCTTCTATGGGGTTAGAGCGAGAGCACAATATTGCCGTATCATCAGCAAAGGTCGATATGAATGTATAGTTATTGTTGGGCATATCTGTAGTGTATAAGAGATACAGTAAGGGGCCAAAAACGCTTCCTTGAGGAACGCAAGCGTGAATATCCAATGGATTTGTTGTGTAATCCTTGTGATGTACGAGAAATTGTCTTTCCGTGAGGTTAGCTACTAAGCAATGAGGAGACATTTGCAGGCAGTAATAGTTTGAGTTTGTAAATAAGGTCATCGTGGCATACTTTATCGAAAGCTTGAATGATATCAAGAAAGAGAGCTGAGCAATAATTTTTCTTCAAAAGTGTTCATTATCAGAGTTACAATGCGGTGGACTTGTTCTATTGTGCCGTGCTCTTTTCTAAATCCAAACTGATGTTGAGGAATCAGTTGGTTGAGATTAATAAATGGAGTTATATTCATGACAAGTAGCATTTCGAATACTTTATAGAGTAGAGGCAGGAGGCGGATAGGTCTGTACGATGCAACTTTTGTAGGGTCTTTTCCTGATTTTGCTATCATAATAATTTTTGAAGTTTTCCAGCATTTAGTAATGACTGTAATGATAACTGAACTTCAAAGGATACAGGCAGTCATACTGTATATGATGACAGACACTCACCATGGCAAACTCCATCCATTGCTGTTAACCATTGATCAGCTACAGACAGAAATTAAAGGAATTAGACTGCATCTGTCAACATTTTTGGAACTACCTGTAACCCAAGAAGATCTAATGCAGTTTTATAAACTAATGACGGTAAAGGACGGCCTCACGCAGGATTACATTGTATTTAAAATATCATTACCCATTGTGGAACATGACCAATTTGAACTCTTGAGACTGGCTCCAATTGGAAATTGGGTTAACAAAACAATGGTGGTAGTAAACATATGCGCTTCCATTTTGGCCACGAATGTTATCTGTTCAGGTGCAATGAGCTATTGAAACCAACATAAGCAATCACCTCCAGTTTTTTATTTCTATACATATTTATAATTGTGTGCAGGTCATTGCTTTTATATTTATTTGTCTACCTCACAGACACGCATCACGGCAGAATTAGCCCATCACTACTTACACCTCAACAATTACAAAACCAACTCAATATCATCAAAGCGCACCTTCCGATATCTCGACAACTACCGTTTGATCAATCAAACATAATACAATTTTACAAGATAATGAAGGCAGAGGGAGCAGTAACAAGGAGCAAGGTCATATCTATAATCCGGCTACCCCTAACCGATCAAGAACATTTCGATCTCTTTCAACTCATGCCTATTTCCACAGTGAAGAATGGAACCATGTATTTTTTAACGCCATTTTACGTCTTACTTAGCAGTAAACCCACATCGAGATCTACATATCCTACTAAGTACACACGATATAGGCAAATGCTTTACAACAAAGGAAGACGTCCATATATGTGAAAACAAACAAACAAAATATGGAAGAGACTCGGCAGCTTTTTCCTGTGAGATTAATATTTTCAACAAAAAACATGCAGCAGATTGTAAATTCAGTCAACTACATCGCAGCTCAAAATGGATCCAAATGAATCACAAAAATCATTTGATATTTGCAACAACACCAGATACCGAAATATCAGCAGTTTATGGAACGGAATTCACTCAACTTATGTTAACAGGATCCGGAATGCTAGAAAGACACCCTAATTGCATCATCAAAACCAATATGCTGACAATTCAAGGGCATCATAGTAAGGTTAGCTCCGTATACATATCTTACGCAAGATTCAAGGTCTTCAATATCGTAAACACATCTGATGAAGTCATTGAGTGATTCCAGACAATAAATACATAATTTGAAGCACAATTGGATACATTGGATACTTCACAAGCGATTAACAAGCGAAGAGTTCTATCACCTACCAGAAACAATTAGGTTCAACAGTCAACACGGCCATGCAGTCAGCTATACAGCCCTCATCTTGTCAACGACACTGCTAATTTTATGCCTAATATGGAAACTCAAAAGAGCACAACGGCACCAGCCTCAACCAAAGCCGCGCCAAAAACCACCACAATTCACCATCAACCTGGAAGATCCATATGGAACAAAATAGTTCAACGCTCGTGCAGTTCAGGTGCAATGAACTATTGAACCCAACATAAGCATTCACCTGCAGTTTTTTATTTCTATACGTATTTATAATTGTGTGCAGACCATTGCATTTATATTTATTTGTCTATTCAGCATTTCTATATATTATTTTTTTTTTAAGCTTTTTTTATTGGATCTTTCTAAAATTACTTAGAAACTAACAATAAGTAATCAAATCTTACAAACTAACTAAAATTATGTGATATTCCCAACGTTCCATCACGATTTGTTGAGTCGAGAGGTATAGCAATTTCACAGCATATTCAGTGTGTCTTTTCTTTTTAATCGACGATGCCCAGTGCTCAGAAACAATTGCCTAGCAAGGGGATTCGGATGATTGTGTAATTTTTGAATGTAGTTTCTGCAGGACATTGCAACTTCCTCAGAAATTGTGGGTACATTTAAATCTCGATGGATGTGCTCATATACCAAGGCGCGTTTACAATAATTCACAGACACTTGTAGCGAACACAATCGCTGCAATTTTTCGATATTTGAGAGAGATGCGGTGCCCCAAAACTGAATACCATAAGTCCAGATTGGCTTCAGGATTACTTTATATAATAGCACTTTGTATTCGAGATTCAACTTTGATCTTTTGTGTGACAGCCACCATAACTGATTAATTTTAAGCTTGATCTGAGTTTTCTTTGCCTCTATGTGATTTTTCCAGGTCAGCCTTCTGTCGAGGTGAATACCCAAGTACTTTGTTGAGGATCATTGTGGAACTGATTGGCCATTAATTTTAAATGGGGGACATGTATCTGGCCTTAGTGTGAAGGTTACATGTACGCTCTTTGATTCATTGACTTTTATACACCATTTTGCTAGCCAGATTTCGAGAGAATCGACATGAGTCTGCAGGAGTTTAGTAGCTTCTATGGGGTTAGAGCGAGAGCACAATATTGCCGTATCATCAGCAAAGGTCGATATGAATGTATAGTTATTGTTGGGCATATCTGTAGTGTATAAGAGATACAGTAAGGGGCCAAAAACGCTTCCTTGAGGAACGCCAGCGTGAATATCCAATGGATTTGTTGTGTAATCCTTGTGATGTACGAGAAATTGTCTTTCCGTGAGGTTAGCTACTAAGCAATGAGGAGACATTTGCAGGCAGTAATAGTTTGAGTTTGTAAATAAGGTCATCGTGCCATACTTTATCGAAAGCTTGAGTGATATCAAGAAAGAGAGCTGAGCAATAATTTTTCTTCAAAAGTGTTCATTATCAGAGTTACAATGCGGTGGACTTGTTCTATTGTGCCGTGCTGTTTTCTAAATCCAAACTGATGTTGAGGAACCAGTTGGTTGAGATTAATAAATGGAGTTATATTCATGACAAGTAGCTTTTCGAATACTTTATAGAGTAGAGGCAGGAGGTTGATAGGTCTGTACGATGCAACTTTTGTAGGGTCTTTTCCTGGTTTTGCTATCATAATAATTTTTGAAGTTTTCCAGCATTTAGGATAGTGTTTAATACGAAGAATAGCATTGAAAATGTACATGAGATGAATTACTGAAGCCGGAGGTAGCTCTTTTATCATTTTACCGGTAATTTTATCTGGACCAGGTGATTTTTTTGGGTTTAAATCTTTATAAATTGCTTTGAATATGTCCTTTTTTTTAATTTTGAGCGTTATTGAGCAAGGTTGAGAAGTTAATTTTGGTAATGTGGACTGTGAAGAGGGTGGATTGGGTGTAAACACACTTTTTAGGTGGTTTGCAAAAGCCAAACCCTTCTCACAGTTGCTTCTAGACCAATTACCGTCCCTCAAACGGATGGAGGAATCAGTGAGAATTGGCCGATTTGAGTTTTTTGCTGATTTCCACAAAGAGTAGTTTGACGCTTCACCAGGTGTTAATTTCGCTACGTAAGAGCACATATAACTCTTTGTTGTTTTTATTTTTTAAGGCTTGCTTTAACTTTCGAGTGCAGTGCTATATATTATGCATTAATAATATTATGGATATACTTATAATGTTTTTGTATATAAGTATATTATACATTTATGCTAACATGATCATTTTTGTACCATACTTGTAAGTACTTTCGTAATGTTCATTTTAGTATAAATTCAATGGAATAATCATTAATGAAGCAGAATTAACATATCGGTCAAAACGTGCGTTTCTTCTCTGTGGACTAGACGGTTTAAAGTGACCTATAGTACTTTAACAAAATTCCTAGTTTATGTACTAGGAGTTCAAATTAGAAAACAAATTATTATTTGATCAAACATTTGCGATCAAACACTATCCGTTAGCAGTATCTTCTATTCGACGATGACAAATTGAACTCATGCTAACTCTTAAGGCAAGACGAGTACATATGCTCTAAAGTACAACTCCGATACGACTACGGGTCCGTAATATGTGAGTGCGAGATTGGCCTGTTCAACAACAATACACAGCAGAATCGTAAATTAAGACGAATAGATAACAACGTCACCTGGACACCATTGTATCACAAAAACCAGTGGATATATACCTTCCCGACATCCTCGCGAGAAACTGCTGTGTGTGATAAAGAAGTCATTCCGTTGTTTTTGAAAGGCTACGGCTTATTAACCATCCACCAGAGTGTGTCCTCGAACAAAAATTTACCTCTTTGAAAGGACATCACTCAGTATCATGCAACCTGTCGACATCTTACACAAGGTTGACAAAAGTCTTGCAAAGAAAGGCTAGATTCCTTAGTGCATGAAGTGAATAAAAACACGTACGCAATGCAAATGAAAAACCTCACCGCGTTACAAGACGCATTTGCCCAAACTAAACTAGTTCAGATGAATGAGATTACAGCTCCAAACTCATCATGCGGTCAGCTACTGTAACTAATTGCATACCTTTACATGCTAATTTTCAATAGATAGAGAAATCGACTACAGGTCGAAGCCAATTGAACTACAACCATAGTGCATTTCACTAAGTTGTTCAAACACTCGACCCAGGTTTAAGTGCCTGTGTTTGCCTGTGTTTACTTTCTACGAAAAGTCTACCACATTCCGAGCGAAACGCTTGTGTTTGCATCGCTAGCCGTAACAACAGTATTACAGTAGATCCAAGTCATCCAAGTAAAATTGAAACAATTAAAGAATATCCAGTCCCTAAGACAGTAAAGGTACTTCGATATTCCTATGCTGAGCTGAGGGAATTTATAAAAAATTTTCGCTGCCATAGTAAAACCCTTGACAACACATTTAAAAGGTGACAACGGAATGGTTAAGAAAAACCAAAGCTCCAAAGTAATTTTGAACTTAGACGGGAAAGCTATCAAAGCATTGGAAAGAATAAAGAGTGAACTCCAAGGTCAAGTTGAACTATTCCACCCGGACTTTAGAAAACTTTACGAACTCACACTGATGCAAAAAACTATGCTATTGGTGCAGTACTTTCAAAAAACAGAAACCTTTTGCATTTATTTCAAGGACTCTGAACGAGACAGAGCATAATTACAGCACCAACGAAAAAGAACTTCTAGAAACAATTTGGTCATTACAGTAACTAAGGAACTACCTATGCGGTATAGCTAACTTAACTATTTACATTGACCACCAGTCACTCATATCCTCAATATCAGAAAAGAACCCAAACGCTAAGTTAAAATGATGGAGAAATCTTATAGAAGAATAAGGAGCAAAATTAGTGTACAAGCCAGGGTATGAGAATGTAGTCCCTCACGTACTATCAAGAAAAATTAATATTACGACAAACGATGGCGAATCTGATCACTTCTAAGACAGCTCACTATCAGAAGAATTTAAACGAGTAAAAACCCATTAAACTTGTTCAGAAAGAAAGGAATTTTTATTTACGACGAAAATATCAATGATATCGCCACACATTTTTGGCCAAACATAAAGAAACTATTCAAAACAAAGCATATGAATTGTGAAATTTGTTTAAGGAACAAGTATGAGCGATACCCACAAAAACAACCGATAGGAAAAACTCCAATACCCACAAAAGTAAGTGAATCAATCCAAATTGATGTATTCTACATGAGTAATAATATGTATACCTCGTGGATAGAGCGATACTCCAGAATAAAATAATACAAGTCCCATTGAAGAAATATTCGAAGCTGTCTGGCAGTACAACCTAATAATACACTCAGTGACAAAGAAAAGACCTTTGGATCTTTTTTTCAATCGCGAAAAATATCCTGAATACCTGTGCAAGGTTCAGGAAACAACATTCGCATACCATAACAATAATAGCTACCTTACAAGAAAGGACACGTAATTTTCACTAGAACAGATCGACGTGCGAAAATTGCACAGCAGTTCAGGAAATACATCGTAGAGAAAGATTTAGGACACTCAGTGCAAACAACCCAGAAAAAGATAGTGAACCATAAAGATGATATACCAAGACAATCAAAATGAAAATGAATTCTATATTGATACTTTTAATCTTAGTGAAAAATATCTTAACACAACAAATAACCTACCTTAGTGATAAAAGATATGTTCTGCTCCAATCAAACCCTGTACATTTATACGAGGACACAAATTACCTATACCATATTACGAACCTTACAACAATGTAGACGTTTATTCAAAAATCACAGTAACCACTATTCAAAAGAAGCAAACAATTCCCAGGGAAATTTACATTTTACTCTAACAACTGAAATTTGGTAAACAGAAACGCTCAAGATCCGCGCATAAATTTCTAACTGGAAATCCAGATCATGATGACAAATAAATAAATAAATATGTGGCACTTAAAGCCCCAAAGGGCTCATTGGCCGAGCTTCTCTTCCATTACTGTTGTGCGTCTTAAATTTGGACAGTATTATAAGGGACCTACTTATTTCAGCCGGTTCCGAACGGCAGAACACTTGTGACATCACTTTTTCTGAGCTTTTTCACAGATTTCTTTAAGAAGCTTTTTCATGGCAAGTTGTTACTGTCGGAAGAATTGCCAATTGCTTGCCGACAGGTGGGTACCATTCAAAAGAAAAATCTTATCGATATTAAATTTGTTATGCATCAGCCGGGGATTGAACCACAACCTAGATCATGATGACATTGTAGAAATAAAAACAGCAATGAACGATATTATTGCATCAGACATTGACAATCAGCTCTCACTTTAAAAAAAAATAATAGAATCACAAGCCCAGGTGCAAATAATCAATACAGGAAACATACAACGTTTTGAGAACTTTTAGAAAAACCATCAAAGCGTAACAATTTTTAATCTGAATCTATAGCTCTAAAGGATATTCAAGAAATTTTGAGAAAGGAAACGACAACACCATTGAAAAATATCATGGAGTACTCAAACATTTTTATTTTGTACTTGAAAGAAACATTTATTATAGTCTACAAATATCCTCTGATAACAAAGAAATGTAAATACTTCCATTTGATACCATTTGCATATAAATACGGCAAACTGGCTACGAATACAGAAATCGCACAGTGTAACGAACAATTTGCTAGAATTAAGGAATGCAAAAACTATTTAAGATCTTACATATATTTGTAAACAAAATGTAAGAGGCGATTGTACCAGATCCTTACTCTCAAATCAGAAAGCAAAATGTATTCTAATTCAGGAAAAAAACGAAAAAATAATTTTTTTTTTATCGTAGTAATATTATCCCTCTCTCTCTCTTAGCTTCACAGTCTAGGGTGAACCATAGCTTCACCAACAACTCTTCTCCAGGTTGTTCTCTCCCTCGCTTCCTCTCTGCAATTTCGAACATTCGTCGTATCCAGGTCTGCTTCTACATCGTTAAGCCTTGCAAGTTAAGCCTATGCCCCACCAAGTATGGATATTCTCGATTTCGAACGGATAATAACAGATATGGTGACGGAAGCTAGAACGCGACATCCGGTAATTATAGCCGGCGATTTCAATGCTTGGTCTACAGCATGGGGTAGTAGATGTACGAATCGGAGGGGCCAAGTTCTCATGTAAAGTATGACTTTACTGGACGTAGAACTTCTCAACGACGGACAACACACCTTCGAAGCACCTAACCTTTGCACATAGTACAATCACGCGACACACCAAGTGGAGGATTGGCAAATTTCATACCCACAGCGATCATCGTGCAACTGTCATTGAGTTGCAATTGGCAAAACCACAGCGTATAACCAAGGTGCAGACAAGAGGATGGAAACACCATGTCTTTGACCAGGACGTGTTTCTGCTGATATGGGAGGATGGGACTACATATGGTGGGAATGCAACAAATATGGCAGAATATATCATGGCACGGATGAAGAGATCATGTGACGCGGCGATGCGTAGGAAAACAAAAAAGCCGACAAGAAAACCGGTCTATTGGTGGAACGAAAACATTGCAGAGCTCAGGAAACACTGCAATTAAGCCCGTAGAAGAGTACAAAGGGCACGAAATCGATCGTCACGGGACCTGCTACGCGAGATATATAAACTATGCAGCAATCAGCTTAAAAAGGCGATAAAAACGATCAAGGATGCATGTTTCAAAGACCTCCGAGAAAGTGCAGATACCGATCCTTGGGGCAGGGCGTACAAAATAGTTATGAATAAAGTAAGAGGTCCAAGATCACCACAACCGACGGACCCAGTGCTAATGGAACTGGTGGTAAATGTATTGTTCCCAACCCCCTCGAAGAGAGTTTGGAATACTACTGTCCACCCGCGGAAATAGGTGACATTTCAGCGGTAACTGCAGAAGAAGTGTTACTTAACTTGAATAAAGTGGGAGATAATAAGGCTCCAGGACCCGACGGCATTCCTAGTATAGCAATGAAGGCAGCTATCAAAGCGGACCCCAGTATTTTTGCAACGATGTTTGACAAATGTCTACGTGAGGGTGTTTTTCCTCCTATGTGGAAACGTCAGAGACTCGTGCTTCTTCTAAAACCCGGCAAACAACCAGACCAGCCGTCATCATACCGGCCGCTGTGTATGCTAGATTCTTTGGGGAAGGCACTGGAGAGGATAATTGCTAATCGTTTGCAGGAGATATTGGAACGGCCAAATGGCTTATCATCCACACAATTTGGCTTCCGCAGAGGAAAGTCTACAATAGATGCGGTGCAAATGGTAATAAATATAGGTCGTGAAACTACTAGCGGAATAAGGTGGAGGTTCGGTGATAAGAAATACTGCGCAGTAGTAACACTGGACGTCAAGAACGCCTTCAACACAGCAAGGTGGCCGAAGATCATACAGGCACTGGAAAATTTTAGCACCCCAAAGTACCTGACGCGGATAATCGCCAACTACTTCGACAAGAGATCGAACGATGCAATCGTGGTCATGGCGTCAATGCTACCTATTGACATATTGGCACGCGAACTGCAGCGAATTCACTCATCGGGCAGAAATACATCAAAGGAGGAAGAGAGGCGACGTAGTACTTGCGAACCAGTACGCCTACGTACTAAACCCTTAACTCCGTAGCTGTAGCTTGAATTTTATTTGGCCCTGCGGGACCGCCGTTAAGCACTACTTCGCAGGAGCGAGCTAGCCCAAAAAGGCTCTTCACATACGCCCTAGAGGGTTATTCATCCGTTGCATGTATATTTCTACTTCTACGCTGCCTTTCTTTCTCCCTGAGCTCCTGGAGCGCTATTGCGGAAAATTCCTTCATCTTAACCCACACTAACCTCGATTGCAGCATGTGGCTCACAATGTTATCGGGTGTCATCCTTTCGTTTATTAACCTCTATATCCGCTCTCTGTGCTACATATCTCGAACAAGAGAAAAAGATATGCTCTGCGTTTTCACCGACACTGCTGCAGAAGGAGCATTCTGTCGCGTCATCGTGCCCGAATCTGAGGAGATACTCTCTGAAACAGCCATGATCCGACAAAAACTGCGTCAGGTAAAAGTCTGTCTCTCCATGTTTTTTATCGACCCAGGCTTGCACGTTCCTGACGAGCCTGTGCGTCTACCTTCCTTTTTCTGCGGCGTCCCATTGTGTTTGCCACTCGTCGAAGCCACTCATCAGCCGTTAGTCGCCCGTTCATGCTTTTTACTCTGCTGTAGACTCTGCTCAGCTCTGAAGCCATTATATCTGGCGGCATAATGCCAGATATAACACCGACCGCCTCGTGCGACACAGTTCTTTCGCCTTCTCGACATATGTTTTTTGACGCAGGGCTCTTCCCCATATAGGCGCGGCATACATCAATACCGACTGGCTTACTTTAGCCAGGAGTGCTCTCCTACCCTGGCTAGGACAGCCAATTTTCGCCATGATTCTCGTCAGAGCCGTTTTCACTGCAGCCGCCTTGCTTGCTACATGCATTCTCAATATGAGCCTTGAAATTGAGTCTCGCGTCAATCATCACACTAAGGTACCTCAATGACGATTGCGCTGGGACATTATAGCCGTCAATGTTCAGGGTGATTGTTTCCATTTTTTTCCCGCTCGAAATAAGTACCTCCTCTGTTTTCTGTCCTGCAAGCTGGAGTTTTGTCATCGTGAGCCACTCCTTAATCTTCGACGCTGTCTCATTGCAGATGCTCTGAATCTGAAAAAGTTCCTTCGCAACGATCGTCACTGCAATATAGTCCGCATACCCAATTATCTGAGCTTCCTTTGGCAGCGAGAGGTGTAACACCCCCCTGCTGTACTCGCAGCAGATACGCAGGTGTTTTCTTCGTCTCCAGCGCCCTCATGATACGCGGCCAACATGCCGAGTTGAACGCATTTTGCACATCAAATGTGACAACTGCGCAATATTTTTTGTCGCCATGCATCCATCTGAAGTGCATCCATCTGATGTGTGTGTATGTGTGTGTGTGTATGTGTGTGTGTGTATGTGTGTGTGTGTGTGTGTTATACGAATGCTAGCTGAAAGAATCCAGAAGAAAGTGTTTGCACTTTGTACGATTATTGGAAGAAAGAGGGCCCGGCGAAGATAGATAAGGCTTAACGATGTAGAAGCAGACCTGGATACGACGAATGTTCGAAATTGGAGAGAGGAAGTGAGGGAGAGAACAACCTGGAAAAGAGTTGTTGGTGAAGCTATGGTTCACCCTAGACTGTGAAGCTAAGAGAGAGAGAGGGATAATATTACTACGATAAAAAAAAATTATTTTTTCGTTTTTTTCCTGAATTAGAATACATTTTGCTTTCTGATTTAAGAGTAAGGATCTGGTACAATCGCCTCTTACATTTTGTTTACAAATATATGTAAGATCTTAAATAGTTTTTGCATTCCTTAATTCTAGCAAATTGTTCGTTACACTGTGCGATTTCTGTATTCGTAGCCAGTTTGCAAATGGTATCAAATGGAAGTATTTACATTTCTTTGTTATCAGAAGATATTTGTAGACTATAATAAATGTTTCTTTCAAGTACAAAATAAAAATGTTTGAGTACTCCATGATATTTTTCAATGGTGTTGTCGTTTCCTTTCTCAAAATTTCTTGAATATCCTTTAGAGCTATAGATTCAGATTAAAAATTGTTACGCTTTGATGGTTTTTCTAAAAGTTCTCAAAACGTTGTATGTTTCCTGTATTGATTATTTGCACCTGGGCTTGTGATTCTATTATTTTTTTTTAAAGTGAGAGCTGATTGTCAATGTCTGATGCAATAATATCGTTCATTGCTGTTTTTATTTCTACAATGTCATCATGATCTAGGTCGTGGTTCAATCCCCGGCTGATGCATAACAAATTTAATATCGATAAGATTTTTCTTTTGAATGGTACCCACCTGTCGGCAAGCAATTGGCAATTCTTCCGACAGTAACAACTTGCCATGAAAAAGCTTCTTAAAGAAATCTGTGAAAAAGCTCAGAAAAAGTGATGTCACAAGTGTTCTGCCGTTCGGAACCGGCTGAAATAAGTAGGTCCCTTATAATACTGTCCAAATTTAAGACGCACAACAGTAATGGAAGAGAAGCTCGGCCAATGAGCCCTTTGGGGCTTTAAGTGCCACATATTTATTTATTTATTTGTCATCATGATCTGGATTTCCAGTTAGAAATTTATGCGCGGTTCTTGAGCGTTTCTGTTTACCAAATTTCAGTTGTTAGAGTAAAATGTAAATTTCCCTGGGAATTGTTTGCTTCTTTTGAATAGTGGTTACTGTGATTTTTGAATAAACGTCTACATTGTTGTAAGGTTCGTAATATGGTATAGGTAATTTGTGTCCTCGTATAAATGTACAGGGTTTGATTGGAGCAGAACATATTTTTTATCACTAAGGTAGGTTATTTGTTGTGTTAAGATATTTTTCACTAAGATTAAAAGTATCAATATAGAATTCATTTTCATTTTGATTGTCTTGGTATATCATCTTTATGGTTCACTATCTTTTTCTGGGTTGTTTGCACTGAGTGTCCTAAATCTTTCTCTACGATGTATTTCCTGAACTGCTGTGCAATTTTCGCACGTCGATCTGTTCTAGTGAAAATTACGTGTCCTTTCTTGTAAGGTAGCTATTATTGTTATGGTATGCGAATGTTGTTTCCTGAACCTTGCACAGGTATTCAGGATATTTTTCGCGATTGAAAAAAAGATCCAAAGGTTTTTTCTTTGTCACTGAGTGTATTATTAGGTTGTACTGCCAGACAGCTTCGAATATTTCTTCAATGGGACTTGTATTATTTTATTCTGGAGTATCGCTCTATCCACGAGGTATACATATTATTACTCATGTAGAATACATCAATTTGGATTGATTCACTTACTTTTGTGGGTATTGGAGTTTTTCCTATCGGTTGTTTTTGTGGGTATCGCTCATACTTGTTCCTTAAACAAATTTCACAACTCATATGCTTTGTTTTGAATAGTTTCTTTATGTTTGGCCAAAAATGTGTGGCGATATCATTGATATTTTCGTCGTAAATAAAAATTCCTTTCTTTCTGAACAAGTTTAATGGGTTTTTACTCGTTTAAATTCTTCTGATAGTGAGCTGTCTTAGAAGTGATCAGATTCGCCATCGTTTGTCGTAATATTAATTTTTCTTGATAGTACGTGAGGGACTACATTCTCATACCCTGGCTTGTACACTAATTTTGCTCCTTATTCTTCTATAAGATTTCTCCATCATTTTAACTTAGCGTTTGGGTTCTTTTCTGATATTGAGGATATGAGTGACTGGTGGTCAATGTAAATAGTTAAGTTAGCTATACCGCATAGGTAGTTCCTTAGTTACTGTAATGACCAAATTGTTTCTAGAAGTTCTTTTTCGTTGGTGCTGTAATTATGCTCTGTCTCGTTCAGAGTCCTTGAAATAAATGCACAAGGTTTCTGTTTTTTGAAAGTACTGCACCAATAGCATAGTTTTTTGCATCAGTGTGAGTTCGTAAAGTTTTCTAAAGTCCGGGTGGAATAGTTCAACTTGACCTTGGAGTTCACTCTTTATTCTTTCCAATGCTTTGATAGCTTTCCCGTCTAAGTTCAAAATTACTTTGGAGCTTTGGTTTTTCTTAACCATTCCGTTGTCACCTTTTAAATGTGTTGTCAAGGGTTTTACTATGGCAGCGAAAATTTTTTATAAATTCCCTCAGCTCAGCATAGGAATATCGAAGTACCTTTACTGTCTTAGGGACTGGATATTCTTTAATTGTTTCAATTTTACTTGGATGACTTGGATCTACTGTAATACTGTTGTTACGGCTAGCGATGCAAACACAAGCGTTTCGCTCGGAATGTGGTAGACTTTTCGTAGAAAGTAAACACAGGCAAACACAGGCACTTAAACCTGGGTCGAGTGTTTGAACAACTTAGTGAAATGCACTATGGTTGTAGTTCAATTGGCTTCGACCTGTAGTCGATTTCTCTATCTATTGAAAATTAGCATGTAAAGGTATGCAATTAGTTACAGTAGCTGACCACATGATGAGTTTGGAGCTGTAATCTCATTCATCTGAACTAGTTTAGTTTGGGCAAATGCGTCTTGTAACGCGGTGAGGTTTTTCATTTGCATTGCGTACGTGTTTTTATTCACTTCATGCACTAAGGAATCTAGCCTTTCTTTGCAAGACTTTTGTCAACCTTGTGTAAGATGTCGACAGGTTGCATGATACTGAGTGATGTCCTTTCAAAGAGGTAAATTTTTGTTCGAGGACACACTCTGGTGGATGGTTAATAAGCCGTAGCCTTTCAAAAACAACGGAATGACTTCTTTATCACACACAGCAGTTTCTCGCGAGGATGTCGGGAAGGTATATATCCACTGGTTTTTGTGATACAATGGTGTCCAGGTGACGTTGTTATCTATTCGTCTTAATTTACGATTCTGCTGTGTATTGTTGTTGAACAGGCCAATCTCGCACTCACATATTACGGACCCGTAGTCGTATCGGAGTTGTACTTTAGAGCATATGTACTCGTCTTGCCTTAAGAGTTAGCATGAGTTCAATTTGTCATCGTCGAATAGAAGATACTGCTAACGGATAGTGTTTGATCGCAAATGTTTGATCAAATAATAATTTGATTTCTAATTTGAACTCCTAGTACATAAACTAGGAATTTTGTTAAAGTACTATAGGTCACTTTAAACCGTCTAGTCCACAGAGAAGAAACGCACGTTTTGACCGATATGTTAATTCTGCTTCATTAATGATTATTCCATTGAATTTATACTAAAATGAACATTACGAAAGTACTTACAAGTATGGTACAAAAATGATCATGTTAGCATAAATGTATAATATACTTGTATACAAAAACATTATAAGTATATGCATAATATTATTAATGCATAATATATAGCACTGCACTCGAAAGTTAAAGCAAGCTTTAAAAAATAAAAACAACAAAAAGTTAGAAGAGCACATAGCGAAATTAACACCTGGTGAAGCGTCAGACTACTCTTTGTGGAAATCAGCAAAAAACTCAAATCGGCCAATTCTCACTGATTCCTCCATCAGTTTGAGGGACGGTAATTGGGCTAGAAGCAACTGTGAGAAGGGTTTGGCTTTTGCAAATCACCTAAAAAGTGTGTTTACACCCAATCCACCCTTTTCACAGTCCACATTACCAAAATTAACTTCTCAACCTTGCTCAATAACGCTCAAAATTAAAAAAAAGGACATATTCAAAGCAATTTATAAAGATTTAAACCCAAAAAAATCACCTGGTCCAGATAAAATTACCGGTAAAATGATAAAAGAGCTACCTCCGGCTTCAGTAATTCATCTCATGTACATTTTCAATGCTATCCTTCGTATTAAACACTATCCTAAATGCTGGAAAACTTCAAAAATTATTATGATAGCAAAATCAGGAAAAGACCCTACAAAAGTTGCATCGTACAGACCTATCAGCCTCCTGCCTCTACTCTATAAAGTATTCGAAATGCTACTTGTCATGAATATAACTCCATTTATTAATCTCAACCAACTGGTTCCTTAACATCAGTTTGGATTTAGAAAACAGCACGGCACAATAGAACAAGTCCACCGCATTGTAACTCTGATAAGGAACAATTTTGAAGAAAAATTATTGCTCAGCTGTCTTTCTTCATATCACTCAAGCTTTCGATAAAGTATGGCACGATGACCTTATTTACAAACTCAAACTATTACTGCCTGCAAATGTCTCCTCATTGCTTAGTAGCTAACCTCACGGAAAGACAATTTCTCGTACATCACAAGGATTACACAACAAATCCATTGGATATTCACGCTGGCGTTCCTCAAGGAAGCGTTTTTGGCCCCTTACTGTATCTCTTATACACTACAGATATGCCCAACAATAACTATACATTCATATCGACCTTTGCTGATGATACGGCAATATTGTGCTCTCGCTCTAACCCCATAGAAGCTACTAAACTCCTGCAGACTCATGTCGATTCTCTCGAAATCTGGCTAGCAAAATGGTGTATAAAAGTCAATGAATCAAAGAGCGTACATGTAACCTTCACACTAAGGCCAGATACATGTCCCCCACTTAAAATTAATGGCCAATCAGTTCCACAATGATCCTCAACAAAGTACTTGGGTATTCACCTCGACAGAAGGCTGACCTGGAAAAATCACATAGAGGCAAAGAAAACTCAGATCAAGCTTAAAATTAATCAGTTATGGTGGCTGTTACACAAAAGATCAAAGTTGAATCTCGAATACAAAGTGCTATTATATAAAGTAATCCTGAAGCCAATCTGGACTTATGGTATTCAGTTTTGGGGCACCGCATCTCCCTCAAATATCGAAAAATTGCAGCGATTGTATTCGCTTCAAGTGTCTGCGAATTATTGTAAACGCGCCTTGGTATATGAGGACATCCATCGAGATTTAAATGTACCCACAATTTCTGAGGAAGTTGCAATGTCCTGCATTCAAAAATTACACAATCATCCGAATCCCCTTGCTAGGTAATTGTTGCTGAGCACTGGGCATCGTCGATTAAAAAGAAAAGACACACTGAATATGCTGTGAATTTACCTCTCGACTCAACAAATTGTGATGGAACGTTGGGAATATCACATAATTTTAGTTAGTTTGTAAGATTTGATTGTTAGTTTCTAAGTAATTTTAGAAAGATCCAATAAAAAAAGCTTAAAAAAAAAATAATATATAGAAATGCTGAATTGTCAAATAAATATAAATGCAATGGTCTGCACACAATTATAAATATGTATAGAAATAAAAAACTGCAGGTGAATGCTTATGTTGGGTTCAATAGTTCATTGCACCTGAACTGCACGAGCGTTGAACTATTTTGTTCCATATGGATCTTCCAGGTTGATGGTGAATTGTGGTGGTTTTTGGCGCGGCTTTGGTTGAGGCTGGTGCCGTTGTGCTCTTTTGAGTTTCCTATCATAATAATTTTTGAAGTTTTCCAGCATTTAGGATAGTGTTTAATACGAAGAATAGCATTGAAAATGTACATGAGATGAATTACTGAAGCCGGAGGTAGCTCTTTTATCATTTTACCGGTAATTTTATCTGGACCAGGTGATTTTTTTGGGTTTAAATCTTTATAAATTGCTTTGAATATGTCCTTTTTTTTAATTTTGAGCGTTATTGAGCAAGGTTGAGAAGTTAATTTTGGTAATGTGGACTGTGAAGAGGGTGGATTGGGTGTAAACACACTTTTTAGGTGGTTTGCAAAAGCCAAACCCTTCTCACAGTTGCTTCTAGACCAATTACCGTCCCTCAAACGGATGGAGGAATCAGTGAGAATTGGCCGATTTGAGTTTTTTGCTGATTTCCACAAAGAGTAGTTTGACGCTTCACCAGGTGTTAATTTCGCTACGTAAGAGCACATATAACTCTTTGTTGTTTTTATTTTTTAAGGCTTGCTTTAACTTTCGAGTGCAGTGCTATATATTATGCATTAATAATATTATGGATATACTTATAATGTTTTTGTATATAAGTATATTATACATTTATGCTAACATGATCATTTTTGTACCATACTTGTAAGTACTTTCGTAATGTTCATTTTAGTATAAATTCAATGGAATAATCATTAATGAAGCAGAATTAACATATCGGTCAAAACGTGCGTTTCTTCTCTGTGGACTAGACGGTTTAAAGTGACCTATAGTACTTTAACAAAATTCCTAGTTTATGTACTAGGAGTTCAAATTAGAAAACAAATTATTATTTGATCAAACATTTGCGATCAAACACTATCCGTTAGCAGTATCTTCTATTCGACGATGACAAATTGAACTCATGCTAACTCTTAAGGCAAGACGAGTACATATGCTCTAAAGTACAACTCCGATACGACTACGGGTCCGTAATATGTGAGTGCGAGATTGGCCTGTTCAACAACAATACACAGCAGAATCGTAAATTAAGACGAATAGATAACAACGTCACCTGGACACCATTGTATCACAAAAACCAGTGGATATATACCTTCCCGACATCCTCGCGAGAAACTGCTGTGTGTGATAAAGAAGTCATTCCGTTGTTTTTGAAAGGCTACGGCTTATTAACCATCCACCAGAGTGTGTCCTCGAACAAAAATTTACCTCTTTGAAAGGACATCACTCAGTATCATGCAACCTGTCGACATCTTACACAAGGTTGACAAAAGTCTTGCAAAGAAAGGCTAGATTCCTTAGTGCATGAAGTGAATAAAAACACGTACGCAATGCAAATGAAAAACCTCACCGCGTTACAAGACGCATTTGCCCAAACTAAACTAGTTCAGATGAATGAGATTACAGCTCCAAACTCATCATGCGGTCAGCTACTGTAACTAATTGCATACCTTTACATGCTAATTTTCAATAGATAGAGAAATCGACTACAGGTCGAAGCCAATTGAACTACAACCATAGTGCATTTCACTAAGTTGTTCAAACACTCGACCCAGGTTTAAGTGCCTGTGTTTGCCTGTGTTTACTTTCTACGAAAAGTCTACCACATTCCGAGCGAAACGCTTGTGTTTGCATCGCTAGCCGTAACAACAGTATTACAGTAGATCCAAGTCATCCAAGTAAAATTGAAACAATTAAAGAATATCCAGTCCCTAAGACAGTAAAGGTACTTCGATATTCCTATGCTGAGCTGAGGGAATTTATAAAAAATTTTCGCTGCCATAGTAAAACCCTTGACAACACATTTAAAAGGTGACAACGGAATGGTTAAGAAAAACCAAAGCTCCAAAGTAATTTTGAACTTAGACGGGAAAGCTATCAAAGCATTGGAAAGAATAAAGAGTGAACTCCAAGGTCAAGTTGAACTATTCCACCCGGACTTTAGAAAACTTTACGAACTCACACTGATGCAAAAAACTATGCTATTGGTGCAGTACTTTCAAAAAACAGAAACCTTTTGCATTTATTTCAAGGACTCTGAACGAGACAGAGCATAATTACAGCACCAACGAAAAAGAACTTCTAGAAACAATTTGGTCATTACAGTAACTAAGGAACTACCTATGCGGTATAGCTAACTTAACTATTTACATTGACCACCAGTCACTCATATCCTCAATATCAGAAAAGAACCCAAACGCTAAGTTAAAATGATGGAGAAATCTTATAGAAGAATAAGGAGCAAAATTAGTGTACAAGCCAGGGTATGAGAATGTAGTCCCTCACGTACTATCAAGAAAAATTAATATTACGACAAACGATGGCGAATCTGATCACTTCTAAGACAGCTCACTATCAGAAGAATTTAAACGAGTAAAAACCCATTAAACTTGTTCAGAAAGAAAGGAATTTTTATTTACGACGAAAATATCAATGATATCGCCACACATTTTTGGCCAAACATAAAGAAACTATTCAAAACAAAGCATATGAATTGTGAAATTTGTTTAAGGAACAAGTATGAGCGATACCCACAAAAACAACCGATAGGAAAAACTCCAATACCCACAAAAGTAAGTGAATCAATCCAAATTGATGTATTCTACATGAGTAATAATATGTATACCTCGTGGATAGAGCGATACTCCAGAATAAAATAATACAAGTCCCATTGAAGAAATATTCGAAGCTGTCTGGCAGTACAACCTAATAATACACTCAGTGACAAAGAAAAGACCTTTGGATCTTTTTTTCAATCGCGAAAAATATCCTGAATACCTGTGCAAGGTTCAGGAAACAACATTCGCATACCATAACAATAATAGCTACCTTACAAGAAAGGACACGTAATTTTCACTAGAACAGATCGACGTGCGAAAATTGCACAGCAGTTCAGGAAATACATCGTAGAGAAAGATTTAGGACACTCAGTGCAAACAACCCAGAAAAAGATAGTGAACCATAAAGATGATATACCAAGACAATCAAAATGAAAATGAATTCTATATTGATACTTTTAATCTTAGTGAAAAATATCTTAACACAACAAATAACCTACCTTAGTGATAAAAGATATGTTCTGCTCCAATCAAACCCTGTACATTTATACGAGGACACAAATTACCTATACCATATTACGAACCTTACAACAATGTAGACGTTTATTCAAAAATCACAGTAACCACTATTCAAAAGAAGCAAACAATTCCCAGGGAAATTTACATTTTACTCTAACAACTGAAATTTGGTAAACAGAAACGCTCAAGATCCGCGCATAAATTTCTAACTGGAAATCCAGATCATGATGACAAATAAATAAATAAATATGTGGCACTTAAAGCCCCAAAGGGCTCATTGGCCGAGCTTCTCTTCCATTACTGTTGTGCGTCTTAAATTTGGACAGTATTATAAGGGACCTACTTATTTCAGCCGGTTCCGAACGGCAGAACACTTGTGACATCACTTTTTCTGAGCTTTTTCACAGATTTCTTTAAGAAGCTTTTTCATGGCAAGTTGTTACTGTCGGAAGAATTGCCAATTGCTTGCCGACAGGTGGGTACCATTCAAAAGAAAAATCTTATCGATATTAAATTTGTTATGCATCAGCCGGGGATTGAACCACAACCTAGATCATGATGACATTGTAGAAATAAAAACAGCAATGAACGATATTATTGCATCAGACATTGACAATCAGCTCTCACTTTAAAAAAAAATAATAGAATCACAAGCCCAGGTGCAAATAATCAATACAGGAAACATACAACGTTTTGAGAACTTTTAGAAAAACCATCAAAGCGTAACAATTTTTAATCTGAATCTATAGCTCTAAAGGATATTCAAGAAATTTTGAGAAAGGAAACGACAACACCATTGAAAAATATCATGGAGTACTCAAACATTTTTATTTTGTACTTGAAAGAAACATTTATTATAGTCTACAAATATCCTCTGATAACAAAGAAATGTAAATACTTCCATTTGATACCATTTGCATATAAATACGGCAAACTGGCTACGAATACAGAAATCGCACAGTGTAACGAACAATTTGCTAGAATTAAGGAATGCAAAAACTATTTAAGATCTTACATATATTTGTAAACAAAATGTAAGAGGCGATTGTACCAGATCCTTACTCTCAAATCAGAAAGCAAAATGTATTCTAATTCAGGAAAAAAACGAAAAAATAATTTTTTTTTTATCGTAGTAATATTATCCCTCTCTCTCTCTTAGCTTCACAGTCTAGGGTGAACCATAGCTTCACCAACAACTCTTCTCCAGGTTGTTCTCTCCCTCGCTTCCTCTCTGCAATTTCGAACATTCGTCGTATCCAGGTCTGCTTCTACATCGTTAAGCCTTGCAAGTTAAGCCTATGCCCCACCAAGTATGGATATTCTCGATTTCGAACGGATAATAACAGATATGGTGACGGAAGCTAGAACGCGACATCCGGTAATTATAGCCGGCGATTTCAATGCTTGGTCTACAGCATGGGGTAGTAGATGTACGAATCGGAGGGGCCAAGTTCTCATGTAAAGTATGACTTTACTGGACGTAGAACTTCTCAACGACGGACAACACACCTTCGAAGCACCTAACCTTTGCACATAGTACAATCACGCGACACACCAAGTGGAGGATTGGCAAATTTCATACCCACAGCGATCATCGTGCAACTGTCATTGAGTTGCAATTGGCAAAACCACAGCGTATAACCAAGGTGCAGACAAGAGGATGGAAACACCATGTCTTTGACCAGGACGTGTTTCTGCTGATATGGGAGGATGGGACTACATATGGTGGGAATGCAACAAATATGGCAGAATATATCATGGCACGGATGAAGAGATCATGTGACGCGGCGATGCGTAGGAAAACAAAAAAGCCGACAAGAAAACCGGTCTATTGGTGGAACGAAAACATTGCAGAGCTCAGGAAACACTGCAATTAAGCCCGTAGAAGAGTACAAAGGGCACGAAATCGATCGTCACGGGACCTGCTACGCGAGATATATAAACTATGCAGCAATCAGCTTAAAAAGGCGATAAAAACGATCAAGGATGCATGTTTCAAAGACCTCCGAGAAAGTGCAGATACCGATCCTTGGGGCAGGGCGTACAAAATAGTTATGAATAAAGTAAGAGGTCCAAGATCACCACAACCGACGGACCCAGTGCTAATGGAACTGGTGGTAAATGTATTGTTCCCAACCCCCTCGAAGAGAGTTTGGAATACTACTGTCCACCCGCGGAAATAGGTGACATTTCAGCGGTAACTGCAGAAGAAGTGTTACTTAACTTGAATAAAGTGGGAGATAATAAGGCTCCAGGACCCGACGGCATTCCTAGTATAGCAATGAAGGCAGCTATCAAAGCGGACCCCAGTATTTTTGCAACGATGTTTGACAAATGTCTACGTGAGGGTGTTTTTCCTCCTATGTGGAAACGTCAGAGACTCGTGCTTCTTCTAAAACCCGGCAAACAACCAGACCAGCCGTCATCATACCGGCCGCTGTGTATGCTAGATTCTTTGGGGAAGGCACTGGAGAGGATAATTGCTAATCGTTTGCAGGAGATATTGGAACGGCCAAATGGCTTATCATCCACACAATTTGGCTTCCGCAGAGGAAAGTCTACAATAGATGCGGTGCAAATGGTAATAAATATAGGTCGTGAAACTACTAGCGGAATAAGGTGGAGGTTCGGTGATAAGAAATACTGCGCAGTAGTAACACTGGACGTCAAGAACGCCTTCAACACAGCAAGGTGGCCGAAGATCATACAGGCACTGGAAAATTTTAGCACCCCAAAGTACCTGACGCGGATAATCGCCAACTACTTCGACAAGAGATCGAACGATGCAATCGTGGTCATGGCGTCAATGCTACCTATTGACATATTGGCACGCGAACTGCAGCGAATTCACTCATCGGGCAGAAATACATCAAAGGAGGAAGAGAGGCGACGTAGTACTTGCGAACCAGTACGCCTACGTACTAAACCCTTAACTCCGTAGCTGTAGCTTGAATTTTATTTGGCCCTGCGGGACCGCCGTTAAGCACTACTTCGCAGGAGCGAGCTAGCCCAAAAAGGCTCTTCACATACGCCCTAGAGGGTTATTCATCCGTTGCATGTATATTTCTACTTCTACGCTGCCTTTCTTTCTCCCTGAGCTCCTGGAGCGCTATTGCGGAAAATTCCTTCATCTTAACCCACACTAACCTCGATTGCAGCATGTGGCTCACAATGTTATCGGGTGTCATCCTTTCGTTTATTAACCTCTATATCCGCTCTCTGTGCTACATATCTCGAACAAGAGAAAAAGATATGCTCTGCGTTTTCACCGACACTGCTGCAGAAGGAGCATTCTGTCGCGTCATCGTGCCCGAATCTGAGGAGATACTCTCTGAAACAGCCATGATCCGACAAAAACTGCGTCAGGTAAAAGTCTGTCTCTCCATGTTTTTTATCGACCCAGGCTTGCACGTTCCTGACGAGCCTGTGCGTCTACCTTCCTTTTTCTGCGGCGTCCCATTGTGTTTGCCACTCGTCGAAGCCACTCATCAGCCGTTAGTCGCCCGTTCATGCTTTTTACTCTGCTGTAGACTCTGCTCAGCTCTGAAGCCATTATATCTGGCGGCATAATGCCAGATATAACACCGACCGCCTCGTGCGACACAGTTCTTTCGCCTTCTCGACATATGTTTTTTGACGCAGGGCTCTTCCCCATATAGGCGCGGCATACATCAATACCGACTGGCTTACTTTAGCCAGGAGTGCTCTCCTACCCTGGCTAGGACAGCCAATTTTCGCCATGATTCTCGTCAGAGCCGTTTTCACTGCAGCCGCCTTGCTTGCTACATGCATTCTCAATATGAGCCTTGAAATTGAGTCTCGCGTCAATCATCACACTAAGGTACCTCAATGACGATTGCGCTGGGACATTATAGCCGTCAATGTTCAGGGTGATTGTTTCCATTTTTTTCCCGCTCGAAATAAGTACCTCCTCTGTTTTCTGTCCTGCAAGCTGGAGTTTTGTCATCGTGAGCCACTCCTTAATCTTCGACGCTGTCTCATTGCAGATGCTCTGAATCTGAAAAAGTTCCTTCGCAACGATCGTCACTGCAATATAGTCCGCATACCCAATTATCTGAGCTTCCTTTGGCAGCGAGAGGTGTAACACCCCCCTGCTGTACTCGCAGCAGATACGCAGGTGTTTTCTTCGTCTCCAGCGCCCTCATGATACGCGGCCAACATGCCGAGTTGAACGCATTTTGCACATCAAATGTGACAACTGCGCAATATTTTTTGTCGCCATGCATCCATCTGAAGTGCATCCATCTGATGTGTGTGTATGTGTGTGTGTGTATGTGTGTGTGTGTATGTGTGTGTGTGTGTGTGTTATACGAATGCTAGCTGAAAGAATCCAGAAGAAAGTGTTTGCACTTTGTACGATTATTGGAAGAAAGAGGGCCCGGCGAAGATAGATAAGGCTTAACGATGTAGAAGCAGACCTGGATACGACGAATGTTCGAAATTGGAGAGAGGAAGTGAGGGAGAGAACAACCTGGAAAAGAGTTGTTGGTGAAGCTATGGTTCACCCTAGACTGTGAAGCTAAGAGAGAGAGAGGGATAATATTACTACGATAAAAAAAAATTATTTTTTCGTTTTTTTCCTGAATTAGAATACATTTTGCTTTCTGATTTAAGAGTAAGGATCTGGTACAATCGCCTCTTACATTTTGTTTACAAATATATGTAAGATCTTAAATAGTTTTTGCATTCCTTAATTCTAGCAAATTGTTCGTTACACTGTGCGATTTCTGTATTCGTAGCCAGTTTGCAAATGGTATCAAATGGAAGTATTTACATTTCTTTGTTATCAGAAGATATTTGTAGACTATAATAAATGTTTCTTTCAAGTACAAAATAAAAATGTTTGAGTACTCCATGATATTTTTCAATGGTGTTGTCGTTTCCTTTCTCAAAATTTCTTGAATATCCTTTAGAGCTATAGATTCAGATTAAAAATTGTTACGCTTTGATGGTTTTTCTAAAAGTTCTCAAAACGTTGTATGTTTCCTGTATTGATTATTTGCACCTGGGCTTGTGATTCTATTATTTTTTTTTAAAGTGAGAGCTGATTGTCAATGTCTGATGCAATAATATCGTTCATTGCTGTTTTTATTTCTACAATGTCATCATGATCTAGGTCGTGGTTCAATCCCCGGCTGATGCATAACAAATTTAATATCGATAAGATTTTTCTTTTGAATGGTACCCACCTGTCGGCAAGCAATTGGCAATTCTTCCGACAGTAACAACTTGCCATGAAAAAGCTTCTTAAAGAAATCTGTGAAAAAGCTCAGAAAAAGTGATGTCACAAGTGTTCTGCCGTTCGGAACCGGCTGAAATAAGTAGGTCCCTTATAATACTGTCCAAATTTAAGACGCACAACAGTAATGGAAGAGAAGCTCGGCCAATGAGCCCTTTGGGGCTTTAAGTGCCACATATTTATTTATTTATTTGTCATCATGATCTGGATTTCCAGTTAGAAATTTATGCGCGGTTCTTGAGCGTTTCTGTTTACCAAATTTCAGTTGTTAGAGTAAAATGTAAATTTCCCTGGGAATTGTTTGCTTCTTTTGAATAGTGGTTACTGTGATTTTTGAATAAACGTCTACATTGTTGTAAGGTTCGTAATATGGTATAGGTAATTTGTGTCCTCGTATAAATGTACAGGGTTTGATTGGAGCAGAACATATTTTTTATCACTAAGGTAGGTTATTTGTTGTGTTAAGATATTTTTCACTAAGATTAAAAGTATCAATATAGAATTCATTTTCATTTTGATTGTCTTGGTATATCATCTTTATGGTTCACTATCTTTTTCTGGGTTGTTTGCACTGAGTGTCCTAAATCTTTCTCTACGATGTATTTCCTGAACTGCTGTGCAATTTTCGCACGTCGATCTGTTCTAGTGAAAATTACGTGTCCTTTCTTGTAAGGTAGCTATTATTGTTATGGTATGCGAATGTTGTTTCCTGAACCTTGCACAGGTATTCAGGATATTTTTCGCGATTGAAAAAAAGATCCAAAGGTTTTTTCTTTGTCACTGAGTGTATTATTAGGTTGTACTGCCAGACAGCTTCGAATATTTCTTCAATGGGACTTGTATTATTTTATTCTGGAGTATCGCTCTATCCACGAGGTATACATATTATTACTCATGTAGAATACATCAATTTGGATTGATTCACTTACTTTTGTGGGTATTGGAGTTTTTCCTATCGGTTGTTTTTGTGGGTATCGCTCATACTTGTTCCTTAAACAAATTTCACAACTCATATGCTTTGTTTTGAATAGTTTCTTTATGTTTGGCCAAAAATGTGTGGCGATATCATTGATATTTTCGTCGTAAATAAAAATTCCTTTCTTTCTGAACAAGTTTAATGGGTTTTTACTCGTTTAAATTCTTCTGATAGTGAGCTGTCTTAGAAGTGATCAGATTCGCCATCGTTTGTCGTAATATTAATTTTTCTTGATAGTACGTGAGGGACTACATTCTCATACCCTGGCTTGTACACTAATTTTGCTCCTTATTCTTCTATAAGATTTCTCCATCATTTTAACTTAGCGTTTGGGTTCTTTTCTGATATTGAGGATATGAGTGACTGGTGGTCAATGTAAATAGTTAAGTTAGCTATACCGCATAGGTAGTTCCTTAGTTACTGTAATGACCAAATTGTTTCTAGAAGTTCTTTTTCGTTGGTGCTGTAATTATGCTCTGTCTCGTTCAGAGTCCTTGAAATAAATGCACAAGGTTTCTGTTTTTTGAAAGTACTGCACCAATAGCATAGTTTTTTGCATCAGTGTGAGTTCGTAAAGTTTTCTAAAGTCCGGGTGGAATAGTTCAACTTGACCTTGGAGTTCACTCTTTATTCTTTCCAATGCTTTGATAGCTTTCCCGTCTAAGTTCAAAATTACTTTGGAGCTTTGGTTTTTCTTAACCATTCCGTTGTCACCTTTTAAATGTGTTGTCAAGGGTTTTACTATGGCAGCGAAAATTTTTTATAAATTCCCTCAGCTCAGCATAGGAATATCGAAGTACCTTTACTGTCTTAGGGACTGGATATTCTTTAATTGTTTCAATTTTACTTGGATGACTTGGATCTACTGTAATACTGTTGTTACGGCTAGCGATGCAAACACAAGCGTTTCGCTCGGAATGTGGTAGACTTTTCGTAGAAAGTAAACACAGGCAAACACAGGCACTTAAACCTGGGTCGAGTGTTTGAACAACTTAGTGAAATGTACTATGGTTGTAGTTCAATTGGCTTCGACCTGTAGTCGATTTCTCTATCTATTGAAAATTAGCATGTAAAGGTATGCAATTAGTTACAGTAGCTGACCACATGATGAGTTTGGAGCTGTAATCTCATTCATCTGAACTAGTTTAGTTTGGGCAAATGCGTCTTGTAACGCGGTGAGGTTTTTCATTTGCATTGCGTACGTGTTTTTATTCACTTCATGCACTAAGGAATCTAGCCTTTCTTTGCAAGACTTTTGTCAACCTTGTGTAAGATGTCGACAGGTTGCATGATACTGAGTGATGTCCTTTCAAAGAGGTAAATTTTTGTTCGAGGACACACTCTGGTGGATGGTTAATAAGCCGTAGCCTTTCAAAAACAACGGAATGACTTCTTTATCACACACAGCAGTTTCTCGCGAGGATGTCGGGAAGGTATATATCCACTGGTTTTTGTGATACAATGGTGTCCAGGTGACGTTGTTATCTATTCGTCTTAATTTACGATTCTGCTGTGTATTGTTGTTGAACAGGCCAATCTCGCACTCACATATTACGGACCCGTAGTCGTATCGGAGTTGTACTTTAGAGCATATGTACTCGTCTTGCCTTAAGAGTTAGCATGAGTTCAATTTGTCATCGTCGAATAGAAGATACTGCTAACGGATAGTGTTTGATCGCAAATGTTTGATCAAATAATAATTTGATTTCTAATTTGAACTCCTAGTACATAAACTAGGAATTTTGTTAAAGTACTATAGGTCACTTTAAACCGTCTAGTCCACAGAGAAGAAACGCACGTTTTGACCGATATGTTAATTCTGCTTCATTAATGATTATTCCATTGAATTTATACTAAAATGAACATTACGAAAGTACTTACAAGTATGGTACAAAAATGATCATGTTAGCATAAATGTATAATATACTTGTATACAAAAACATTATAAGTATATGCATAATATTATTAATGCATAATATATAGCACTGCACTCGAAAGTTAAAGCAAGCTTTAAAAAATAAAAACAACAAAAAGTTAGAAGAGCACATAGCGAAATTAACACCTGGTGAAGCGTCAGACTACTCTTTGTGGAAATCAGCAAAAAACTCAAATCGGCCAATTCTCACTGATTCCTCCATCAGTTTGAGGGACGGTAATTGGGCTAGAAGCAACTGTGAGAAGGGTTTGGCTTTTGCAAATCACCTAAAAAGTGTGTTTACACCCAATCCACCCTTTTCACAGTCCACATTACCAAAATTAACTTCTCAACCTTGCTCAATAACGCTCAAAATTAAAAAAAAGGACATATTCAAAGCAATTTATAAAGATTTAAACCCAAAAAAATCACCTGGTCCAGATAAAATTACCGGTAAAATGATAAAAGAGCTACCTCCGGCTTCAGTAATTCATCTCATGTACATTTTCAATGCTATCCTTCGTATTAAACACTATCCTAAATGCTGGAAAACTTCAAAAATTATTATGATAGCAAAATCAGGAAAAGACCCTACAAAAGTTGCATCGTACAGACCTATCAGCCTCCTGCCTCTACTCTATAAAGTATTCGAAATGCTACTTGTCATGAATATAACTCCATTTATTAATCTCAACCAACTGGTTCCTTAACATCAGTTTGGATTTAGAAAACAGCACGGCACAATAGAACAAGTCCACCGCATTGTAACTCTGATAAGGAACAATTTTGAAGAAAAATTATTGCTCAGCTGTCTTTCTTCATATCACTCAAGCTTTCGATAAAGTATGGCACGATGACCTTATTTACAAACTCAAACTATTACTGCCTGCAAATGTCTCCTCATTGCTTAGTAGCTAACCTCACGGAAAGACAATTTCTCGTACATCACAAGGATTACACAACAAATCCATTGGATATTCACGCTGGCGTTCCTCAAGGAAGCGTTTTTGGCCCCTTACTGTATCTCTTATACACTACAGATATGCCCAACAATAACTATACATTCATATCGACCTTTGCTGATGATACGGCAATATTGTGCTCTCGCTCTAACCCCATAGAAGCTACTAAACTCCTGCAGACTCATGTCGATTCTCTCGAAATCTGGCTAGCAAAATGGTGTATAAAAGTCAATGAATCAAAGAGCGTACATGTAACCTTCACACTAAGGCCAGATACATGTCCCCCACTTAAAATTAATGGCCAATCAGTTCCACAATGATCCTCAACAAAGTACTTGGGTATTCACCTCGACAGAAGGCTGACCTGGAAAAATCACATAGAGGCAAAGAAAACTCAGATCAAGCTTAAAATTAATCAGTTATGGTGGCTGTTACACAAAAGATCAAAGTTGAATCTCGAATACAAAGTGCTATTATATAAAGTAATCCTGAAGCCAATCTGGACTTATGGTATTCAGTTTTGGGGCACCGCATCTCCCTCAAATATCGAAAAATTGCAGCGATTGTATTCGCTTCAAGTGTCTGCGAATTATTGTAAACGCGCCTTGGTATATGAGGACATCCATCGAGATTTAAATGTACCCACAATTTCTGAGGAAGTTGCAATGTCCTGCAGAAGCTACATTCAAAAATTACACAATCATCCGAATCCCCTTGCTAGGTAATTGTTGCTGAGCACTGGGCATCGTCGATTAAAAAGAAAAGACACACTGAATATGCTGTGAATTTACCTCTCGACTCAACAAATTGTGATGGAACGTTGGGAATATCACATAATTTTAGTTAGTTTGTAAGATTTGATTACTTATTGTTAGTTTCTAAGTAATTTTAGAAAGATCCAATAAAAAAAGCTTAAAAAAAAAATAATATATAGAAATGCTGAATTGTCAAATAAATATAAATGCAATGGTCTGCACACAATTATAAATATGTATAGAAATAAAAAACTGCAGGTGAATGCTTATGTTGGGTTCAATAGTTCATTGCACCTGAACTGCACGAGCGTTGAACTATTTTGTTCCATATGGATCTTCCAGGTTGATGGTGAATTGTGGTGGTTTTTGGCGCGGCTTTGGTTGAGGCTGGTGCCGTTGTGCTCTTTTGAGTTTCCATATTAGGCATAAAATGAGCAGTGTCGCTGACAAGATGAGGGCTGTATAGCTGACTGCATGGCCGTGTTGACTGTTGAACCTAATTGTTTCTGGTAGGTGATAGAACTCTTCGCTTGTTAATCGCTTGTGAAGTATCCAATGTATCCAATTGTGCTTCAAATTATGTATTTATTGTCTGGAATCACTCAATGACTTCATCAGATGTGTTTACGATATTGAAGACCTTGAATCTTGCGTAAGATATGTATACGGAGCTAACCTTACTATGATGCCCTTGAATTGTCAGCATATTGGTTTTGATGATGCAATTAGGGTGTATTTCTAGCATTCCGGATCCTGTTAACATAAGTTGAGTGAATTCCGTTCCATAAACTGCTGATATTTCGGTATCTGGTGTTGTTGCAAATATCAAATGATTTTTGTGATTCATTTGGATCCATTTTGAGCTGCGATGTAGTTGACTGAATTTACAATCTGCTGCATGTTTTTTGTTGAAAATATTAATCTCACAGGAAAAAGCTGCCGAGTCTCTTCCATATTTTGTTTGTTTGTTTTCACATATATGGACGTCTTCCTTTGTTGTAAAGCATTTGCCTATATCGTGTGTACTTAGTAGGATATGTAGATCTCGATGTGGGTTTACTGCTAAGTAAGACGTAAAATGGCGTTAAAAAATACATGGTTCCATTCTTCACTGTGGAAATAGGCATGAGTTGAAAGAGATCGAAATGTTCTTGATCGGTTAGGGGTAGCCGGATTATAGATATGACCTTGCTCCTTGTTACTGCTCCCTCTGCCTTCATTATCTTGTAAAATTGTATTATGTTTGATTGATCAAACGGTAGTTGTCGAGATATCGGAAGGTGCGCTTTGATGATATTGAGTTGGTTTTGTAATTGTTGAGGTGTAAGTAGTGATGGGCTAATTCTGCCGTGATGCGTGTCTGTGAGGTAGACAAATAAATATAAAAGCAATGACCTGCACACAATTATAAATATGTATAGAAATAAAAAACTGGAGGTGATTGCTTATGTTGGTTTCAATAGGTCATTGCACCTGAACAGATAACATTCGTGGCCAAAATGGAAACGCATATGTCTACTACCACCATTGTTTTGTTAACCCAATTTCCAATTGGAGAGAGTCTCAAGAGTTCAAATTGGTCATGTTCCACAATGGGTAATGATATTTTAAATACAATGTAATCCTGCGTGAGGCCGTCCTTTACCGTCATTAGTTTATAAAACTGCATTAGATCTTCTTGGGTTACAGGTAGTTCCAAAAATGTTGACAGATGCAGTCTAATTCTATTAATTTCTGTCTGTAGCTGATCAATGGTTAACAGCAATGGATGGAGTTTGCCATGGTGAGTGTCTGTCATCATATACAGTATGACTGCCTGTATCCTTTGAAGTTCAGTTATCATTACAGTCAATTGCATGGACAACGCATTAAACAGATGTACCACGTGTACAAGATTAATCCGCTGTTTGCTCGTAGATGGCGTTAGTGAGCATATTGAGCTATTATCGACTGTGCATCCTTTTTTTATGAGTTCGATATTACATCAATTGCAATGTTTACATCAATTAGTAAACATCATCAGTGATTTCATACAACAACATATATTTTTCCTCGTATAATCATGTCTAGTTTCGTGCCAGAAAAAGAGCATATGCGGGAAGCTCTACTTTTTTGCTTCAATTTGAAGAAATCTGCTGCTGAATCGCATCGAATGCTTGTGGAGACAGTGCGCTATCGGAAACCACTTGCAGAGACTGGTTTCGTCGGTTCAAAGAAGGCCATTTTGACTTGAGTGACAAGAAGCGTGAAAATAGATCCAGAAAAGTTGAGGACCATGATTAGCAGGCTCTTTTGGATGAGGACGACACCCAATCGCAAAAAATGCTTGTCGAACAGTTAGGTGTTACTCAGCAAGCCGTTTCAATACCTTTACCAGATATGGGGAAGGTTCTATGAAAAAAAATGTGTTTTTTTACCGAAAAACAGCGGATTTAAGCTTGTACACCTGGTAGTAGCTCCTTGATTTGATCAAAACTTGTCTTAAATGTTATTTAGTCATGCTTGATGATGTTTATTGTAGAATGGATGATGGATGTTTAATTTCTGAGCAGGTGCAATAAGTTGGATTCATTTTCCTTAAGGCTTACAAACGTTTTTGATATCTTCTTGGAGTACTCAAAATCAAGCACTCCAAATAGCGAATGTGAGATGTCCCCAATGAAATTCATTGCCACTCTTCTGACACGGCTGACTGTAAATAGCTTTTCATCCAAACGCAACTGTTTTTGAAGTCGTTCGAAATTGTAAGTTAATTGACTACAGGTGCCGTTTTGTTTCATTTCTTGAAAGAGTCGATGCAGAGTCCAGTCAGCGTATGAAATGGCAGCTCTTCCTATGCCTTAAAAGTGAATACAAAGTTGTAATCCAAAACGGTTGACTTGTATTGGAGAGCTCATTATGATTGGCAAAATCATCAGTGTAATCAATAGCGTCGCAATTCCTTACTGTGTTGATTGCTGAATGTAGCTTCCGTTTGGTCAGTTGTGTCTCTAGGCAATTTTGCTGATCTGTGAATCAGCTTATCCTATGGTAATGTTTCGACATTTTGGATTTTGTTTAAAGGAATGCTGACAACGAGGGAAATCTGAGGCTGCTTTTCATTCTCGATGTTCTCAGCTTCTATTTTGATTGGCAGTAGTGCTAATCTATGAATTGGCTCCTGCAATTACTATTTGCTATTTTTAAGTCAACTACGCGTACTATTCCAAAGACATTTGTAATTCGTCATAACGGCCACTTGAGTATTGCAGTATTGTCGTCTTTGATGATCACAATGTCACTAATGCTTATATGGGACAGCTTGTTTTTCCATTTATTTCTCGAATGGAGCTCACACAAATAATCCCGAGACCGTCGCTTCCAGAATTCCATTTTAATATGACTGACCAACTTCCATCTGGTCGAGAGGTTGGAGTTTGTTGATGTGACCCTTGAATCTACATGTGCGTTTAATGGTTCCCCTATAAGAAAGTGGCCAGGAGTTAGGGCAGCTAAGTCATTTGGGTCTACCGAGAGTGGGCAAATTGGTCTTGAATTAAGAATGCCCTCAATTTCTATCACCACAGTGTCCGATTCTTCGTAATACAAGGATGCGGTTGCTATGCTCCTGACTTGAAGATGTTTCGCAGACTTAACCGCAGCTTCCCAAAGGCCACCAAAGTGCGGCGCTTTCAGGGGTATGAAGTGAAATGTTACGCCTCTACTGCTGCACTCCTTTACATAGGCTTTCTGTGGTTTCTTTCCTCTGACGGTCCACAGAAGTCAACGCCTGAAATGACTTTTGTTGACGGGAGGTTGCCCATAATTTGACCAAATAGTTTTGGTTTGGCCTTGGTACATTTTATACAATGTTGAATAATTGAGCGTGCCATGGATTTTCCTTTTATTGGCCAAAATCTCTGTATTATATAAGCTAATAAGGCTTGGCCTCCGCAATGATGATATTGTTTATGGATCATCTGCATCAATAACTTTGTGATAGGGTTGTTGTACGGAATTAACATTTGGTGTTTGGCATCGTATGTAAGCTCTGATGCTTGTAATCGCCCTCCAATTCGAATAATGTCATTCGTGTCCAAAAATGAGGAAAGATTGTCGATAGGACTGTTCTTGCTAATGTAATTGTGTTTCTTGTGGTGTTAGAGATCTTGCTCAAAGTCTGACTGCCGTATTGTCCGAACATCTACTTACAATTAGAAAATTCTATTATTCTAATTCGTCTACGTTTAAGATAATCTCTGACTCTGTTGAATGCTTTCTACCATTGCTGATGAATCTGAGTATGTAGCCTGTGACTCGTTGCAATATTTTGAATGAGCCATTATGTCGAATGTTGTAAATTATGATTCCTTTATCATGGCCAGCAGTAGTTAAAGGAGAAGATGTCGCCTTTTGTTCCATGAGGAAATTGTCCTTGCATACTGATAATACCATTGAGTATGGCTGTGGCCAAGAGTCTTCTTGACCATGCAGAAATAGTGGCCCATAAAACATTAGGTTACAGGCTTCTAGCCTCTTTGGTGATAAACCCCGTGATAATTAATCATCGGGATTATGTTGTGAGTGTTGTGAGTCAAAATAACGCTAATTTATGCGTTTTGACTCACTACAAATATTACATTAATATAATATTACTGTTATGTTATATTATTCTGTTATACTATTTATTATGTGTGTATACTTTATAAATATCGCTGTAATCATTAATATAATGATCATCACCATAGTATGCATAAAGTGATTATCATTAACTAATATGAGTTATAGTATGCTTATGAAAATGCGTGGTCAAAGTTATCGTACCTCACTGTATGATTATGAAATAATTTAGCAACCATACACAGTAAAAAGAAAAAAAATCAAAGAGAAGAAAAAACAAAATAAGCAACAACCATGAATGCATAATATTTAACGCATGCACAATATTTACAACAACATGTGTTAAATACAAATAATAATGATGACTTACTAAGAAGAAGTTGTAATCATGACCTACTGAAGAAATTGCAATGAATCGTCTTTGCATCACATCGAAATTGCAATTTCTACAGAAATTCTTTTATCCAAAGATAAGGTTAAACTGTAAATTACGTCACAGACTTTAGGCTATATAAACTAAGAAGACGTCTGAAATGGTGTGAGTTAGTGAGTCTAGTTAAGTAGATAACTCGAAGAGCAAGTTAGTGTGAATAATAAAATTGTTACATTGTAAAGGATTAAAACATCCTAATAAAATAACAGTTGCATTGTGAAGGATTAAACATCCTAATGAAATAAATGTGACATTGTGAAGGATTTAACATCCTATAAAAAGTGTAAGTTATATTGTGAAGGATTTAGCATCTTGCTACAAGTAATACACACACACACACACACACGGACGGTCTGGTCATGGGCATGATGAGTTATAAAAGACCCCAGGCGCGACGGTTTCCACATTGGACGGCTTCCTGCTCAGCGTCTGTACACCATGTTAGGTGCGGCTGTTAAATCGACCGATATACTCCGCGGCGCACTGGGAGTCCTTCAGAACCTCAACAGCTTTCTCTGCTGTTGGGATGATGAGGGTGATGTGAGCTTGCTCTGCCGAGGTGTTAGCCGCGGTGGGTATCAGTAACCAGCCCCTTCGGGCCTTAGTCAGGAAGTGTGTATTGGACGCAGGAATTGTAGCCTGCGTTGCCCCGGGCGAGCGCCGGTTCGTCCGTGTTTTCCTGAACCGGTAAAGCGAAGGACAGGCCTCAGGGAACTGGGTAGGGGCATTGTCCCCGAGGGTATACCCGCTCCTGTCTATTTCTACCCGCCCCCTACACACGATGCGCTGGTACAGAAATTAAATGGAGAACAAATTGAGAATTAACAAAAACAATAGCAGCAATATAGATGGCATCACCATGAGCAGTGGTACTCAAAGTCCTTGCGATGGTGGTAGCAAGATACCTGGAGTTGAGCCGCCCAAGAAGAAAGATGTGAAGATGGCAAAACTGTCGAAGTTGACCCTTTTAAGCGTGCAACAAGACTGGTGCGGTCGCCGAAAACTGCGGAAAAGCCAATAAGAGCAAAGTCTTCGCCACCTGCGATGCAAGATAGTACGCCTATGGCTACAACGATGCAATCGAGTGCCGATATCATGTCAGAATTAGGTGAGGCAATCAGGAAGTTGACTGAAGTCATGCGACTACCGCAACGATCAATCAACAACCAAATCAGGGATCTGCTCAGTTCAGTAACGCGACTTCACGAACGCGCCCGAGAAAAGTATAATAAAAGCAAAGAAAATGGACGAAATGTTCCCCTCAGGCTAACATCTATAGGATCAACGCCGAAGAGGCCCCGCGAGGACGAGCAGCTGACACGGAAAACACCACCCAAGAGGAACAGAGCCACTCACGAGGAAGTGCAAAAGCCGACGGATAACACGAGCAAGAGCGATGGAGGCAATAGTCCTGCCAAAGATAAAAAGAAAACAGAGAGCTGGGCGCAGGTCAAACGCAAAACCCAGAACCCTAAGAAGAAGGCGACCTATACACCGCCTCCGAGACCAGACGCGATAATCATTGCACGTGCTGGAAATATGTCATACAGTGACGTACTTAAAACTGTGAAAAAGAATGATGCTCTACATGAACTCTGTGAGAACGTTGCACGGATCAGGAAGACGGCGAAAGGCGAAATTTTGCTTGAACTGAAGGAGGCCCAGATGACAAACATGGGAGTTTATGAAAAGGAAATAAATTAGGTGCTCGGTGATCAAGCGCAGATTCGGGCGCTAACCCATGAGGTATCGTTGGAGATCCGAGATCTAGATGAAATTACCACCAAGGAGGATATAGTCGAGGCGATACGATCGCAAATAAAGGAGTTAAGTTTCTTCGACGAAAGAGCGATCAAAAACATCAGGGAGGCGTATGCAGGTACGCAGACTGCGGTGGTAAGCCTTCCGGCGTTGAACGCAAGACAACTTCTTGATGCTCTTAAGATCAAAATTGGATGGGTCCGAATAAGGGAAAAACCGAACCTAAAGAAGTGTTTCAGGTGCCTAGAATATGGGCATGTGGCGAGGGCGTGCAGCAGCACAGAAGATAGGAGCCAAAGTTGCATCAAATGTGGGGAAAAGGGTCACTTCGCAAAGACATGCGATAAAAAGCCATTCTGTGGAGCATGCAAAATCAACGGGAAGGATGCGGGTCACCAAATCGGCAGTAGGAAGTGTCCCCTATATCAAGCAGCGTGCAAAAGGATATAATGAGAGTTGTACAGATCAACTTAAACCATTGTGAAGCTGCACAGGAGTTGCTCAGGCAGACAGTATACGAGCAGAAGATAGAAGTGGCTATAGTTTGCGAGCAGTACAAAAACTTAAGCGCAGGAACCTGGATCTCTGATCAGGTAAACAAAGCTGCCATATGGGCCTGTGGAAACAACTCCATCCAAGACAAGCCGCTCCTAGGGAAATCCTACTATACGCGGGCGAAGATCTGTGGAATCAATTTTTACAGCTGCTATGTCCCGCCGAGTGTGACGCAAGTCGACTATGAAAGGATTCTAGACGAACTAGTGCGAGACGCCAGAACTACTACGCCAAACGTAATAGCAGGTGACTTCAATGCATGGGCCGAGGAATGGGGCAGCAGTTATACAAATAGGCTGGGTGATGCCCTGCTCAAGGCGTTCTCCTTGCTAGACGCTGTATTGCTCAATACTGGCGGTAGGAATACCTTCGAGAAGAATGGTCGCGGATCAATTATTGACATTACGTTCGCCAGCCGCGCGCTTGTTCGATCGACAAGCTGGCAGGTGTGCGACTTTTACACACATAGCGACCACCTTGCTATTGTGATGGAAGTCGGCGATCATAAGCAGATTCGAGGGGGCCTACAAAAAACACAAACCAGAGGGTGGAAAGTGGAAACGCTCGATGAAGAAATTTTCAAACTCATTCTAGACGTGAACCCAGACTGTTCAAACGAAGTGGACCGACAGGCTGATATGCTGTCAAAGTACGTAAGTAAAGCTTGCGACGCCGCCATGTGCAGAAAAAGACAGAATATGTTTAGAAAGCCCACGTACTGGTGGAATCAGGAGATTAATACATTAAGAAGTGAATGTCATAGAGCAAGACGTCTCTCCCAAAGAAGCCAAGGTACGCCGGAGCATATAATACTACGTGAATGCTTCAAAAAGAAACGCAAGGAGTTTAAAAAGGCGATCAAAAGCAGCAAGTCCTCATGCTTCAAAGAACTCTGTGAAAGGGTGGACGAGAACCCGTGGGGCGACGCGTATAAGATAGTGATGTCCAAGGTCAGAGGTGGTAGAGGTAAAGCACCAACCTGCTCTATCCTCTTAGGAAAGGTAGTAAAAACGCTTTTTCCGGCGCACGACTTGCAACCGTGTATGGTGATACCCCCAATAGAAGAAGCAGTGACAATCGACGAGTCGGAGATTATCTTAGCGGCGGAGAGATTCGGTAACGCAAAGGCGCCTGGACTTGATGGCATCCCGAATAAGGCGCTGAAGATCGCCATTAATCATAACATGAAGCCTTTTGCCGAGCTTTTTGCGAGATGTTTGAACGAGGGTGTTTTCCCGAAAGTATGGAAAAAACAGCGCCTGGTAGTCCTTCAGAAGCCGAATAAACCGGCGGGTGAACCAAACGCGTATCGTCCACTTTGCATGATTGATACGATGGCCAAAATATTGGAGCGGTTGATATGCACGCGTCTGGAACAACATCTAGAAAGGAAACCACCTGGTCTGTCCGAGAACCAATTTGGTTTCAGGAGACATCGGTCGACCATAGACGCAATTAGAAAATTGACGGACATTGCTGGCAAGGCCATAGAAGGCACTAGATGAATGCATGGCGATAAAAAATATTGTGCAGTAGTGACACTAGACGTACAAAATGCCTTCAACTCGGCAAACTGGCATCTTATTATGAGGGCATTGGAGGCAAAGGAAACGCCAGCGTACCTAATGCGAATAATAAATAGTTATCTGTCTGACAGACTACTGTTGTATGACACGGACGAAGGGCCCAAAAGCTACGTGGTGACGGGTGGAGTGCCGCAGGGATCTGTACTTGGCCCGCTACTGTGGAAAGTGCTGTACGATGGGATGTTAAATCTTCCATTGCCAAAAGAAGCCCAGATAATTGGCTACGCGGACGACATTGCCGTGACGATCGTTGCTTAGGAGCTCTCCCAAGTTCAGAGCATCTGCAGAGAGACAGCTTCAAAAAGTAAGGATTGTCTCACGACGACAAAGCTCCAGCTTGCGGTACAGAAGACAGAGGCTGTACTAATCACGAGCAGGAAAAAACTAGAAACAATCACCCTAAACATTGACGGATACAACATTACAACGAAACCTTCATTGAGGTATCTAGGTGTAATGATTGATGCGAGGCTCAACTTCAAGGCGCATATCGAAAAAGTCTGCGGTAAGGCGGCAACAATGACAGCGGCTCTGACAAGAATCATGGCCAACATTGGTGGCCCCAGCCAGAGTAGAAGAGCGCTCCTGGCTAAAGTTAGTCAATCAATACTGATGTACGCGGCGCCTATATGGGGGGCAGCTCTGAGGCAGAAAACTTCCTCGTCTTGAACTCTATGCCTCAACTGACCGCGAGGGTCAAAACAGACCTAAAATAAGATGTACCTACGTACTTCTGGACTGATTCACTAATCGTGTTGGCATGGATAAATTCACCTTCATCATTGCTCCAATTTGTTTGTTTGTAGCAAATCGTGTATCTGTCATTTAGGAAAATTTAATTGCTGAACAAGGGCGTCATGTAAGCTCATGTTATGTGTTCTTTACCTTATTTCCTAGAACTCACCCCTTTTTCTCTTCCTTCTTTCAATATATTAACAGTAAGTATATATTTAGTCAATCCGTTTTTTTCACCATGTACTCTCAGTGCAAACAACCCAGAAAGACAGTGAACCATAAAGATAATATACCAAGACAATCAAAATGAAAATGAATTCTATATTGATACTTTTAATCTTAGTGAAAAATAACTTAACACAACAAATAACCTACCTTAGTGATAAAAAATATGTTCTGCTCCAATCAAACCCTGTACATTTATAAAAGGACACAAATTACCTATACTATATTACGAACCTTACAACAATGTAGACGTTTATTTAAAAATCACAGTAACCACTATTCAAAAGAAGCAAACAATTCCCAGGGAAATTTACATTTTACTCTAACAACTGAAATTTGGTAAACAGAAACGCTCAAGATCCGCGCATAAATTTCTAACTGGAAATCCAGATCATGATGACAAATTAATAAATAAATATGTGGCACTTTAAGCCCCAAAGGGCTCATTGGCAAAGCTTCTCTTCCATTATTGTTGTGCGTCTTAAATTTGGACATTAGAAGGGACCTACTTACTTTAGCCGGTTCCGAACGGCAGAACACTTGTGACATCACTTTTTCTGAGCTTTTTCACAGAGTTCTTTAAGAAGCTTTTTCATGGCAAGTTATTACTGTCGGATGACAATTGCTTGCCGACAGGTGGGTACCATTCGAAAGAAAAATCTTATCGATATTAAATTTGTTATGCATCAGCCGGGGATTGAACCACGACCTAGATCATGATGACATTGTAGAAATAAAAACAGCAATGAACGATATTATTGCATCAGACATTGACAATCAGCTCTCACTTTAAAAAAAAATAATAGAATCACAAGCCCAGGTGCAAATAATCAATACTTAGTCTTACAGGAAACATACAACGTTTTGAGAACTTTTAGAAAAACCATCAAAGCATAACAATTTTTAATCTGAATCTATAGATCTAAAGGATATTCAAGAAATTTTGAGAAAGGAAACGACAACACCATTGATTAATATCATGGAGAACTCAAACATTTTTATTTTGTACTTGAAAGAAACATTTATTATAGTCTACAAATATCCTCTGATAACAAAGAAATGTAAATACTTCCATTTGATACCACTTACATATAAATACGGCAAACTGGCTACGGATACAGAAATCGCACAGTGTAACGAACAATTTGCTAGAATTAAGGAATGCAAAAACTATTTAAGATCTTACATATATTTGTAAACAAAATGTAAGAGGCGATTGTACCAGATCCTTACTCTTAAATCAGAAAGCCAAATGTAACGTAATTCAGGAAAAAAACGAAAAAATAAATTTTTTTATCGTAATAATATTATCCCTCTCTCTCTCTTAGCTTCACAGTCTAGGGAGAACCATAGCTTCACCAACAACTCTTCTCCAGGTTGTTCTCTCCCTCGCTTCCTCTCTCCAATTTCGAACATTCGTCCTATCCAGGTCTGCTTCTACATCGTTAAGCCTTCTCTTTCTTCGCCGGGCCCTCTTTCTTCCACCAATCGTACAAAGTGCAAACACTTTCTTCTGGATTCTTTCAGCTAGCATTCGTATAACACACACACACACACACACATATATATATATATATATATATATATATATATAAATAACAAACTCACGTCTGCTTTGTTTAATTGCTAGATTTATTCTCCCCCTTTTTTATCGCTAATTATTACAATGAAGTCTTAACTTAAAGTTTTACGTATGTATATGCAACAACAAAGACGGCGAATTGCATTCCGAGTACATGGGTGTCGTATGACATCCATACTTGGAATTGTAATGCCGTGCTGCCGTTGTTTGGCGTGTGAATCTGCAATTCAGCATATTCACGCGCCAAAGTTATTTGTGGAGCTTGCACGTTACTCCTCCCTTCCTTAAAAAGTTCGTGTCCTCGCGAACTAATATATTTTAATTTAATGTTACAAAAAAAAATTGTGTTTTTTTTTTTTTTTTCTAAAAAGGACCATTATTAATTTCATCTTTGGTACATTCGTTTTCCGTTTGGTTTTTTGTTAGACAAAATTTTCTTATAATTAGTAGTGCTACCATTAATAGTGAAATTAACAATAAAGAAATTGATCCAAAAACTACATGCTCTTTGGTTTTTTCTATTGTAAGGAAGGTTTGTTTTAATTCTGGGAGTGTTACGAAATTTTTATTTATTTTCTGTTAGTTTTCTAAATCTTTCACATAAGGTATTATATTAGACTGAGTATAATCTTCGGTAATTGCAATACAAAAATCGTTAAGTTTTATTTTACATTTATTAAAAGTTATTACGTTATTCCCTTTAATTTTTATTTCTAGTTCGTTACAGTTTTGTTCAATTCTAGTTTCCTTTAAATTTTTCGTGATTACAATGTTAGGTGGTATAAATCTTATGTTAGGTACATCATTTGTTTTCATATTACAGTTTACTTTTTTATTGTTTATTAAATTGGCCAAACATTTTTCTTCAATTGGTGATATGTTATCGTCTTTTAAATTAAATATTGTATTGTTTATTCTTACAAAATTTTGCATCTCATCTATAATTAACTCTTGTTTGTTTTTATCAGGTATTGCCACAATTTTTAAGTTGTCGTAAGAAGCAAACTTAATAGGTATTGTAAGTACGAAGTAAATTAAATTGTCTTTTAACCAAATAGATGTTCTTATGTACTCGAATTCTTCTGTGTTTAGATGGGATATAGTTTCTAAGTCTATTAGTTTAGGATTTATTATGCCTAACTTGGCTAATTGGATTCCTAATTGAATATCTTGTACATGTTGTAGGTATGTCCTAATGTTATCTAAGAATACGTCTGCGATTATTTTTTGGGTAATTTTATTTTGGAGAATGTTAGTGGAATTCTTTAATTCATTGAGTATCTTGTTTTCGTTGTTAATGTGGTTTATTATATTGACAGTATTTATCTCATTGTTGTTAATTTTGTCTCTTATGTTTTGTAGGGAACTTTCTATGATATGGAGGTCTTCTCTATCTAAGGTGCCGAATAAGAATTTAAAACCTGCGCCTACTGCGTTAATCAAGCCTCGTTTGTGTCTTTTTATAAATAAGTTTTTTTCCTTTTCTGCTATATTAATGTATTGTATGATAATGTTGGTTTTTAGAAAATCGTGTTGATTAAATTCGTCCATTAGAGTGTTGAATGCTTGTTCGAGTTCGGTTTTATTTATTTGAATAATATGGTTTTTAAATGACATGGGTTTAATAGATTGACCTTGTTCTAGTATCAGGTATCCGTGATCACATTCTATTTTATTCACTTGTATTGTTTGGTTCATTGCGTATGGTATTAGGGCCAATATGAGCAAGATCTTCGTTATCCATTTGAAGGTTTTGTTGAGTCCCCTCCTCGCTCCTGAAAAAAATTTGTATTATTAGTTTTCTTTTTGCGTTTAAAATGGGACTTGTATTTTTTTGAAGTCCTCGTTCGAAATTTTACTATATGGTGGTCTTTTCCGGCATCTTGTGGCATTATTTCAATCCTTTTAAAAGGGTTAGATTTTTTGTCTAGCCTTTTTCTGCTATTTTCTGCAGCAATATATCTAGTGTCGATCTCATATTCTTTTCTATTTTTATTTAAATTTGTTATTCTTCGTTCTTTTATGGCTTGGGTATCTTTTGCTGGGCGTTCTTTATTGAAGAATATACTGTAAGGGGTTTGACCGGTTGTAGAGTGGTTTATATTGTGATTGTAGGTGTATACAGTTTGCTCAACCGCGTGATGTACGAGTTCCTTATCCTGGGAGCTGTTTATAATCCGCAGTTTTTCGTTTAAAGTTTTATGCAATCTTTCAATATCAGCTATTCCTGTTTTTCCGGTTGTAATTTCGATTTCTATATTTAAGTTGGTAAGCCAGTCTTGTAAACTTGTATTTATTAAACCTGTATCTTGATCTGTTTTAATTTTCTTCGGTGGACCCATTGAATTGAAAATTTTTAAAAGTGCGCGTTTGGCTTCCAACCAATTTAGATGATTAACTTTTTCTACCATTGCAAATTTTGAAAAAATATCGATACATGTTAAATAAGCATCTTTGTCCCATTTCCATATATCTATGACGAACTTTTCTCTTATTTCGTAAGTTGGGGGTGTTATTTTGAAGGGCATTCTCGGCGCTATATGATCGCTTTTGCATACGTTGCATATTTCACAATTGTTTATAATGTTTGATATTTCTGAGACGTAGTTCGGATAGTAAAATTTTTTTCTGAATTCGTATTGAATTTTATCAATCCCCTGGTGCATTCCTTGTAGGTGAATGTTTAAAATGATTTCCTTAAATTTGTCATAAGATGTAACATCTTCCAAAATTTTAGTGGTTCTATAGGCTTTATTTTTGGGTGTTTGTTTGATCAATTTTGAGTATATGTTTTGGAAAAATATGAAATCTTCATCTGATTCGAAATAAATAGCGGCAGTTATTCCTGCAAATTTCCTAGTATCAGATTTTTTACAAAATCTTCATTCATTTCGGTGTAAAAAATTTGGGTTCGCTTGTTTTTAAATATAATTTTAAGAATTTCTTTTTTGCTTGCGGATTTTGTGAAGATAAATTGCCTTCTAAATACGTTTAGAGGTTTTTCTGATATTTCAATGAAATTTGAATTGTCTTCTTCCGCCGAGTGTATGGTTGCTTCGTCGGATGCTACGTCGTTGTTGTAGCAGTTTTTTATTTCTACTCTTGATAAAGCGTCTGTAACATGGTTCTCTCTACCGGGTAAGTATTTAATATCGAATTCGTACTCGTTCAATTTGATTTTCCAACGCTGAAGTTTCGCGTTGGGTTCTTTCAGGTTATGTAGCCATTGTAAAGGCCTGTGATCACTGTTGATCAGGAATTTCCTTCCATATAAGTAAGGACGAAAATACTTCGTAGCCCATACTATAGCGAGGAGCTCTTTTTCAGTTGTTGAGTAGTTTATCTCATGTTCATTGAGAGTCCTACTCGCGAAGGAAATTGGATGTCCATCTTGACTAAGGACGGCACCCAGCGCGAAATTGGAGGCGTCGGTAGTTAGGACGAATTTTTTATTATAGTCAGGATATTTTAAAATTGGATCGTTTATGATTAAAGTTTTAATTGTTTCTTCCACTCTGATATATTCCTTATCTTGGTAGTTAATTGTTTCCCCCTTTTTTAGACATTTAGTCAATGGTTTTGTAATATTTGCGAAGTCTTTAATGAATTTTCTATAAAACCCAGCTAGACCTAGGAACTGTTTGATTTGCTTTTCGGTCTTTGGGATTGGAAAATTTTTAAGTGCTTTAACCTTTTCAGGGTTAGGCTTAATTCCATGAGGAGTAACAATATGTCCTAAGAACTCTGTTTCTCTTTTAAGGAATTCACATTTGTCTATCTGTATCTTAAGGTTTGCGTCTTTAAGTTTTTTGAACACTTTGTTTAGGGAGACGATATGCTCTTGGAGTGAAGTGCTAAATACTATTACGTCGTCAAGGTAAACCATACAGTCTACACCTACTAATTCGCCTAGGACCGAATTCATCAACCTTTGAAAGGTTGCGGGGGCGTTCTTTAATCCGAATGGCATACGAATAAACTCGTAGTGGGCATCTTGTGTGGAAAAGGCTGTTTTAGGTCGACTCGACTCTTCTACCTCCACTTGGTGGAACCCCTTAGCTAAATCTAAGGTAGTGAAGTAGAGCGACCTTCCCAATTTATCTAAAATTTCTTCAATATTAGGAATAGGGAATCTATCATCGACAGTTATGTCATTCAATTTCCGGTAATCGATTACGATCCTCCATTTCTGTTTGCCTGAGGCGTCCTTCTTTTTAGGGACAACCCATAGGGGGCTGAGTACGGTGACTGACTATGTTGGATGATTCCTTGACGCAACATTTCGTTTATTTGTTTATTAACTTCTGCTTTAAGAATTTGGGGGTAACGATAGGATTTTACGTATATAGGGTCCTCATGTTTTGTAATAATTTTATGCTTAACAATGTTTGTAAACGACAAATCTTTTTTATCTGAATGGAAAAGGGAATGATAAGTTTTTAGGAGTTTTTCTAGCTCACGTTTTTCTTCGCCATTAAGATGGTCTGTTCGAAATTTAGATTTATCTTCATCTTCGTCTATTTGATGGAACCCTAGTTCTTTTGTTAAATTATAGTATGTATCAACATTTTCATTGTTCAAGAAGGGGTACTGATGACCGTTTAATTTGATGGCTCTATTCGGTAAATCGATAATTGCGTTTAGCATTGTTAATGCATCGTATCCCAATAATCCATCATAACTTTTTGAAAATTCGAATATGTAAAGTGTGATTTTTTTTTTATTTTCGTCAAAAATTTCTTGAATTTTGTCTAGCTCAACATTTCCTGTGACCGTTTTTATTCTTATTGGGTCGACATGCTTAATGGTATTGAATAGGGTGTTTGGCTTTATTAAACTCACTGAAGACCCTGTGTCTATCAGGAATTTCATGAATTTGTTCGCGATTTTAAGGTTTATTGACGGTAGTTTTCCGAGGCCACCAAGTGAAAATTTGGGGCATCTTCTTCCATGGGAATAGGAGCACCATACCGCCTTATGCGTGATTGATTGGAGTCATTTTCTCTTCTACGTTTGAAGGGTTGAAATGAGTTAACTTGTTGGTTTTGTTGTCTATCTTGATTGTAATGAGTATTGTATTGCGAGTGTTGTTGGGGTATAATTTGCATTTGCGATTGATGATTCGCATTAGGGTAGTAGGGAGGCTGGAATGGGTTTAGTTGTTGGTAACTTTGATTAGGGTGGAAGTGGGGCCTATACTGTGAGTGCACATTATTATTTGAATTATATTGACAACTTTTGTTTGGGATATATTGGTTTGAATTTATTTTTGGATACATTTTTCTCGTGTTATTCGACACTAATTCGTTATTTTCTCGTAGTATTTTTAGAGCTCCCTTAAAGTCTGTTACAAGGTTTGCGTTTAACAAAGCTGTTAAATGATTTGGCAATACTCTTTTTAGCACCTTAATGCTAGTATTTTCAGTTTCGTGTAGATAAAATGCCTTAATTGATTCTAGTTCTTCACTTAGCTTAATACAATCTTTAATTTTACATATTGATAAATTCATTTCATCGCATAAAATTTTTACACTGTTTTTAAATCGTATGTTATTTAATTCTAAGATTTGCGTGGTAACTGGAGTTGACTCACCAAATTCCTCTATAAGTAACCTCCTTAGCGTTCTCCAATCACCTGGCTGCTCTCTTCTCAGTACGTCCAATGCAGGTCCTCGCAGTGTCCTTCTTATGCAGTTGAAGTATAATACTTTTTCTTCTGCTGGTAGGGAAGCCGAATTTCTTGTAATTTCATCCACGTCTTGGATGAATGTGGCCAGCGTTGCCTGCTCTCCGTTGAACTGTTGCAGTAGCTTTACATGCTCCAATATAATGTTTTTATTTTCCATTTTTGTTTCGGTTATTGATATATTTTTTAGTAAGGAGCTTATTTCCCCTTCTCTTGTCATCAGCAAATAGCTATTTTAGTTAACCCGCGAAGGGACGTTTTATCCGTCAATTTCCGTTTGACTGTTCGACTGATTTTATTTAATTTCACTAGCGAAGGTACGGTTTACTTGTCAATTTTCGTTTGACTGTTCGACCGATTTAATTTAATTTCACTAGCGAAGGTAAGTTTTACTTGTCAATTTTCGTTTGACTGTTCGACCGATTTAATTTAATTTCACTAGTGAAGGTACGTTTTACTTTTCAATTTTCGTTTGACTTGTCCGACTGCGCCAATAACAAACTCACGTCTGCTTTGTTTAATTGCTAGATTTATTCTCCCCCTTTTTTATCGCTAATTATTACAATGAAGTCTTAACTTAAAGTTTTACGTATGTATATGCAACAACAAAGACGGCGAATTGCATTCCGAGTACATGGGTGTCGTATGACATCCATACTTGGAATTGTAATGCCGTGCTGCCGTTGTTTGGCGTGTGAATCTGCAATTCAGCATACTCACGCGCCAAAGTTATTTGTGGAGCTTGCACGTTACTTATATATATATATATATATATATATATATATATATATATATATATATATATATATATATATATATATATATACAGCTTTTCAAGAATGAGTTTACACAATGAAAAAAATGAGTTTTTAACTTTAGTAGTCAAAGATTTTTTGTTTAATTTCTATTCAACTTTCAATTCAATTTGTGTATATAACTATATTTTAATAAAATATAGTTATATACACTATTTAATGATAATTTTAAAACTTAAAGTAAACATCCAAACGTCAAACAACTAAAAAAAATATCAAAAACGCACATTAATTGATTTATGTAGTGTCAAGTAACTCTGGGTGTTAACATACGATGAAATGAATAAAAACGTTACTTTTTAATAAAGTTACTATTTAGTATGATGACCTTTGGCATATATTACGCATTGTAGTCGTTTTTTCATCGAATGAATTAACTTTTCCAGGTCATAGCTGTTTGGTATGTTCTGCAATTCCTCCAGTATTGCCATTTTAAGTGCTGTTAAATTTTTCGGCTGCCTTTTAGTCACTTTTTTGTTCAGGTGGTCGCACAAATTTTCTATCGGATTTAAGTCGGGACTTTGGGCCGGACTATCCATTATTTTGCCGCAGTTATAAAGCAGCCACATCCGCACATTATACTCTTTATGCTTAGGATCATTGTCCTGATAAAATTTAAAATGCGGTTTGTTGTTTGTAATAAAGTCAAATTTTTGTGCACTGCTGATTTAATGTGTCTTTAAAATGTTCAAATATTGCCTCGCGTCCATGGTGCTTTCTATAAATGCCAAATCTCCTACTCCTTTGCTTGAAATGCTCCCCCAAATCATTACAGACATTTTTCCAAATTTAACAGTCGGAATGATGTTGCGCTTTTCTAACGCTGTCAATGCCTTGCGCCATACCCTTGTCATTCCGTCGTTGGAATACAGCATCATCTTCGTCTCATCACAGAATATGATGTCGTCCCAGTACTCTAATGGTTCAGAAATTAGCTTCGTCGCAAAAGATAACCGTTTTTCAACATTTTGGGCTGACAGAAATGGTTTTTGTTGTGCAGATCGTGAAGAATATTGGCGCCGCAGATAGGCTTGGCGACGGTTTCATGGGAAACGACAATACCGCACTCTTCATTAAGCTCCTTTGCAAGAGTTCTGACTGAAATTTTTGGATTTGTATCAATTTTTCGAATCATTATGCGTAGTGTGCGTTTAGAAATTTTTGGCTTAGAACCACCTCCATGTTTTGGCTCTAGTTTACCATCATTTTCCGCGCGACTCAACACGTTATACTCAGTCTTGCGTGATACAGAAAACATTTCCGATAACTCCTGAACGCTTTTACCCAATTGGTAATTGAAATATAATAATTGAACCACTTCAAACGTTAACCTCTTGCCAGGCATTTTTTAAAGACAATATTTAAATTTGAGATGCACACGCAGCAAAAATCAATCCCAAAGTAATTAGCAAAATCATTGAAATGATCATTGCGAAGCACATGTAACGGTAAAGTACCGCTAATCGTGAAACATAAAGAAGCGACTTCAAACAGTTAATTGACACAAACAAAATTGGGTAATATGCATTTTTGTTGTATTTTGTTGTTGTTTAAATCGAACTTACACCTTTTTTTAACCAATTCTATTTAAATACTGTGGATTTTTGATCAGCAAGAGACTACGACATCTTGTCTCACATTTCACGCCTGTTAACGAGCGGCTGGCCACAATCCGCATCAAGGCAAAATTCTTCAACAAGGAGAGACAATGTGACCAAGGAGAGCTACTTTCAGCGCCTCGAAGAAGCTTACGACCGCTGCCCCCGCCACGATATCAAAATCGTGCTTGGCGACTTTAATGCCAGGGTGGGCAAGGAACTGGGTCCAACTGTCGGAAAATTCAGCCTCCACCAGAACACCTCCGATAACGGAATGAGGCTGATCGACTTCGCCGCAGCACGAAACATGGTAATTGGTGGTACCAGATTGCAGCATCTGGCTGTCACCAGATCAACGTACAAGAAACCAAATTGATCATGTGGCGATTGACGGAAGGCATGCTTCCTGTGTGATGGACATGAAATCGATCCGTGGTGCTAACATCGACTCGGATCACTACCTTGTTGCAGCTAAGGTGCGCACACGTTTATGTGTAGCAAATATCATGAGAAGTCCCACACAGAGAAAGCAGCTGATGTATTTTCCACTCGACTATCGGATCTGCTTATGCAGAACACTCCCCCACTTGATGATACATGCGCACGGTGGACACATATATCCCACTCCATGACTACTGCTGCCGAGGAGGTAATCGGTTACTACCGGCCTCTGAGGAATGAGTGGTATGATCAGGAGTGTTGCGACGCCACCCGAGAGAAAGACGCCGCCTACAGAAGAACCCTGCGTGCAGGCGCAACGCGAGCTGTTAAGGAGCGGTACAGAGAGAAAAGGAGTGCAGAGAGACGTCTTTTCAGGCGCAAGAAGAGGGAGTTGGAAAGACATGAGTGTGAGGAGATAGAGATGTGTACCGACAAGAATGAGACTCGAAAATTCTTCGAAAAGATCAAGCGCCTAAGTGGAGGTTTAAATCCCGGAGCCTCTTATTGTCGTGATGGAAATGGTAATCTGGTTACAGATGTCCAGAGTGTATTGAGCCTATAGAGGGAACACTTCTCCACGTTACTGAATGGCGATGCTACGAACAATTCAGCCAGTGGAGGAGATTACCCAAAACCCCGATTACAGATGATGGTGTTGATGTTCCACCCCCCGACTATGGCGAGGTTGAAACGGCCATTTTAAGGCTGAAGAACAACAAAGCTGCGGGTGCTGATGGCCTGCCTGCCGAGTTGTTTAAGACCGGAGGCGATGAGCTGCTCACCCGTATGCACCAGCTCATAAGCAGAATATGGTCGGATGATAGCATGCCTGATGATTGGAGTGTTCTCTGTCCTGTACATAAAAAAGGAGACCCCACAATTTGGGCCAACTACAGTGGAATTAGTGTCCTGAGCATAGCATACAAGGTTCTATCGAGCATACTGTGTGAAAGGTTGAAACCTATGCTCAACAACCTTATTGGACCGTATCAGTGTGGCTTCAGACCTGGTAAATCCACCATCGAGCAGATTTTCACACTGCGCCAAGTCCTGGAGAAGACTCAAGAAAAACAGATAGACACACACCAGCTATTTGTTGATTATAAAGCCGCTTTCAACAGTCCGGTAAGGGATTACCTCTACGCAACAATGTCTGAGTTCGGTATTCCGGTCCGGTGGAAAGATCAAGTACTGGCGAATCTGACAGCTCTTGCAATTTCAAACTGGCGCCAGCTAGCGAAGAACAGAGATGGCTGGCGAAGCATGTTATTTTCGGCCTAAATCGATATTCGGTTGTTATGGCCACATAAGTAAGTAAGTATTTAAATATTATATATATATATATATATATATATATATATATATATATATATATATATATATATATATATATATATATATATATATATATATATATATTACTGATTAAAACGACAAGTTAAACAGAAACAAAAAGCAATATTTTTTGCTCTTGAAATTAGAAAAACCCATTTATATTGACACTGCTACATATATATTTTTTTACGATAACAAGACAAGACCTTAAGAGGCCAGTTTGGTCACTTAAGACAACATTTTGCTGTGTCTCTTTATCCTTTCACGACTCTATCAGGGAAATTGTAAGTATACATTATGTCAACAACATGCAACGATTAATCTTAATCTTCTTTTTCAAAAAAGGCTTTCAAAGTGTCACTATTCCATCTGATATTATCGAACATGTTTCCATTTTCGTTCTCATATACGCTTGTATTTTTCTCTTTGAGCGCGATATTTTTCCGTTTATTTCTTGAATCACATTAAATTCCATATCGGATCATTCACCATTTATCCTTTTCATCTATAATCACAATTTTTATCGCTAAATCTTCCGCATGGTATCGAAAACACAAATCCCGTCTCTTCACAGCGCCGTTAAAGCAAACTTACCAGGTGTACCAAACCACTCGTCAAGCCATTTTCCGACGGCTTCATACGAATCGAAGTGCTGTTCGGCGAGCGCGTGACCCATCGACGAAAACAGGTGATAGTTAGAAGGGGCCAGGTCTGGTGAATAAGCAGGATGAGGTAGCACCACCCAACTGAGTGTGTCCAAGTAGTTTTGGACCAGATTTGAAGTGTGCGATGGGGCGTTGTCGTGGAGAAAAATCAGCTTCTCATGTCTTTGTTCATAACCAGGCCTTTTTTCACCCAAAGCACGGCGCAATTTTACTAGTTGTTGGTGGTAACGGTGAGCATTGACAGTTTCACCAGGTTTCAACAGCTCGCAGTAGATGACACCCTGCTGATCCCACCAAACGCACAGCATTGTCTTGCGTCCAAATCGATTTTGTCTTGGAGAAGAAGTTGCTGGTTGACCGAGATCGACATACGATTTTTTTCGTTTAGGATTCTTAAAGTATATCCACTTTTCATCGCAAGTCACCACAAGATGCAGGGTCCATTTTGCATGTGTTTTGGCGTCGAATAATCTGCCTATCGTTCAATTAATGGGGTACCCATTTTCCAAATTTTTGAACCTTGCCATGGGTCGTAAACGTATGGAAATGGCTTGTTGAGTAACACCTAACCGTTCGGCAAGCATTTTTACGATTTGGTGTCGTCCTCATCCAAAAGAGCCTGTAAATCATGGTGCTCAACTTTTTTGGGCCTATTTTCACTCAAGTCGAAATGGACTTCTTTACACCGACGAATCCAGTCTCTGCAAGTGGTTTCCGATAGCGCACTGTCACCATAGGTCTCCACAATCATTCGATGCGAATTAGCAGCAGATTTCTACAAATTGAAGCAAAAAAGTAGAGAATCTAGAAACTAGACATGATTATACGAGGAAAAATATATGTGGTTATATGAAATCACTAATGATGTTTACTAATTGATGTAAACAGATGTCGAACTCATAAAAAAAAGGATGCACAGTCAGTAATAGCTCAATATGCTCACTAACGCCATCTACGAGCAAACAGCGGATTTAAGCTTGTACACCTGGTATACGGATTAAAAATATGATTATGGATAATGAATTCTTGTTCCTATCACCAAAGAATTAACCTTCATTTTCTAACGCTGTAAACCTTGTCTTTTGCCCTGCTGTATTCGCACTTTTCTTTCACTGGTTGGTTGTTGACTTTACTCGAATCTCTCATTAGTTCATCGCTTTTTCGATTTCTTCTTTTCCAAGGACTGTATGATTTATAATATCTGTATTTATGCGTATATATTGTTATGTTTTTATTTTGTGAACGCTTTGTTGTACTGAAATCAATCTTGTTCGATCACTGGATTCTGATAATAGTAATTGCAACACTTATTTTGTACAACTATATACAGCCGTGGCTCAGTGGTTAGTGTGTTGGACTTCTGATCTGTAGGTCGTGGTTCAATCCCCGGCTCATGCATAACAAATTTAATATCGAAAAGATTTTTCTTTCGAACGGTACCCACCTGACAGCAAACAATTGGCAATTCTTCCGACAGTAACAACATGCCATGAAAAAGCTTCTAAAAGAACTCTGTGACAAAGCTCAGAAAAAGTGATGTCGCAAGGGTTCTGCCGTTCGGAACCGGCTAAAATAAGTAGGTCCCTTCTGATACTGTCCAAAATTTAACAAGCACAACAGTAACTGAAGAGAAGCTCGGCCAAGGAGCCCTTCGGAGCTTTAAGTGCCATATATATATATATATATATATATATATATATATATATATATATATATATATATATATATATATATACATATATATATATATATATATATATATATATATATATATATATATATGTTGACATTCGTTTCGTGCCATTTACGGCATGCCGTATATATGAGGCTTGCCATAAAGTTTAATATGTATAGACTCATAAAGCTTAATATGTATATATGATATTAAGCTTATCATGTTTTTAATATATGTTGTGGTTCATTACATATCCAAAGTTGCTATATGCTGCGCGTTGATTGGTGCTTTCATTCCGATGTCTATGTTTTCAGATCGGATCAATGCCGTTAATTTGGTAGTGATACTACGTTATTTCGAGTTACCCTTGAACACCGGTTACAGCGTAGTGGAAACATCAAATGAATACTGCATGTCAACTGCATGTCAACACAGCAAAATCAGAAGCGATATATTGGGCACAGATGAATGTGGATGATGAAACAGGCAAGTTGTGGGTAGTGGAAGCGCGTAAACAAATAAAAAACTAAGAAGATCATACTTGGAAAAAATTTAGTGGAATGTAAGGAGAATGGAATGGTATCGGTGAAAATATTTAATCCTTAGAGATTTAGTGCTGAATTAAAAGTACTGATTAAAGAATGGGCAGGTATGCTTACCAAACAGCAAACAGAAAAGGCCTTACCACTATTGGAGAAATAGAGTTCAATCCTTTCATCAAATGGAAAAACTGGTATACGAGCAACCGTCGTGAAACATCACATTGAGACCGGAGACTCTAGACCAATTCGCCAATCCCGACGAAGAGTTCCATTGGTCAAAAGAAATGAAGCCATTAAACTTATTACCGATATGCAGAAACAAGGTGGCATTGAACCAACAGCGAGTTCATGGAATTCACCAGTTGTGCTGGTAAAGAAGAAAAATGGAAGTACTCGATTCTGTGTGATTACAGAAAGCTAAATGATATCGCGAAAAAAGACAGCTATCCACTGCCAAGAATCAATGACACTCTGGACACGCTCTCTGGTGCGAAGTGGTTTTAACTCTTGACCTGCAAAGCGGCTACTAGCAAGTGGAACTTGGTGAGGAGGACAAGGAACTTTCAGTATTAGTCTGGTCCAATTTACAGTGATGCTATGCGGCCTTTTTATTGCGCCGGATACTTTGAAATGGTTAATGGAACATGTAGTAAGAGGACTATACTGGAAAGCGTGCTTAGTGCACCTCGATGACATTATCGTGATGGGAACAGATTTTAACGACCACCTGGAAAAGTTGAAAGAAGTATTTCAGCGTATAAAATCAGCTGGGCTTAAACTGAATATGAAAAAGTGTTCACTCTTCAGGCGAGAAGTTAAATATCTTGGTTATGAAGCAACAACAGAAGGGATACATACCGACGAGGAGAAAGTAGCAGCAGTACAAGTACGAGTTAAGAAGCTTTCTAGGCTTATGTACCTACTATAGATCGCCAGCAGTCTTCATGAGTCAGTAATAAAGAACAAACCATTTGTGTGGGGCCAGGAACAACAGAAAGCATTCGAACAGCTGAAAGAAAGACTCTGTTCAGCATCAGTATTAGCGTATCCAGTACCGGGTCAAAAGTTTGTGTTAGACACAGATGCGAGTGGCTATGGAATAGGTGGTTGCTCTCTCTGATCATAGACGGGCAAGAAAAAGTAATAGCATACTACAGTAAAATCCTGTCGAAGCCAGAAAGAAACTATTGTGTCACTCGAAGAGAGTTGCTCGCAATACTGGAATTTGTAAAGTATTTCCATAAATACTTGTAAGGTCAGTCATTTCATCTAAGAAGGATAATTGGCCCGCTGGATTGAAAGGCTGCAGAGTTATGATTTTCCCATCGAGCATCGTAAAGGAGGACATCACGGCAACGTGGATGCTCTATCTCGTCGTCCTTGCAATATGGAATGTAAACATTGTTCTCGAGTGGAAAGCAAGAAGCACATTGTCGACATAAGATTTACGATTATCTTTCCGGAGGAGTCATGGACCACCGAACGAGTGCAAGATCAGCGGAACGACCCAGATCTCGTAAAAATTATGGAATACAAGGAGCAGGGCATACGTCCAGAGTGGCAAGAAATTGCTAATGAGAGTCCAGTAGCACAGGCATACTAGGCGCAGTGGCAAAGCCTGCACTTACGAGACGGATGTTTATTCCGAGTATGGGAAAGTGAAGATGGAAAAATTACTAATGATCTTCTAGTAGTATCTAAGGCAAGAATAAATGAAGTAATAGGTGAGTATCACAATGCTTCCAGTGAAGGGCATTTGGGAATCACCAAAACCGTCGAGAAAATAAAGAAACGATTGGATGTCATGACCATGTCGTTGATTGGATTCGGAAGAGTAAGCAATGTGCAATAGCCAAAGGTTCCAATAAAAAAAGTCGAGGTAAGATACACCAATACACCGTGGGTGCTCCATTTGAGCGAATTGCTATGGACATAGCTGGACCATTTCTAATAAGCAACGCAGGAAACAAGTATGTTCTGGTGGTTATAGATTACTTTAGTAAATGGCCTGAAGTATAACCCATTCCAAATCAAGAAGCTAGTACAGTTGCGGATGTATTCGTCAACCAATGGATTACTCGTTTTGGTGTACCGATGGAGTTACGCTCAGACCAAGGTCGAAATTTCGAATCAGTTGTATTCCACGAGATATGCCGTATGTTGGATATATACAAAACCCGTACAACACCTCCACAATCTGATGGCATGGTAGAACGATTTAGCCGTACCGTGGAGGAATATTTGAGAAAAGTCGTAGATAAATACCAAAGAGACTGGGATGTACATATACCAATGTTCCTCACGGCATATCGATGCGCACACCATGATACGACGGCTACTACACCGGCAATGGCAATTTTTGGAAACGAGTTAAGACTGCCAGCTGATTTAAAATTTGGAGTCGTAACACCAACGAGATCAACCGAAGGTAACTATACTAGCGAAAAGCGGGAACAGTTGGATGAAGTACTTCAGTTTATCAGAGAGCGGTCGCAGATGATTAGCGATAACATGAAGGCCAGATATGACTTGAAAGCAAATTCAAAAGGGTTCTATGAAGGAAAGCTTGTAATGCTTCATAATCGACAACGAAAGAATGGCCTGTTCCCTAAACTACAGATTCATTGGGAAGGACCATATGAGATTATAGCAAAGATAAATGACGTGTTCAACGTGTCTGGAATATAAGAGCAAAGTTTAAAGTAGTGCACTTGGAGCGACTTGCGCCATATCGGGGGGAAGTATAAAAACTTGTCGGGACGAACAAGGTTAAGAGGAGGGCAGTGTAACGAGTATCGATGGTTGGTTACTCATCACTATTCTGAATGACACGAATGTTGGAAGCATCGAAACGAATGTCAACAAAAAGAAATAGGCGGTAACCAGAACACGCCAACGAAGATTCTGGAGTGTTGCCAACAAAGTATAAATAGAGCCATCTATTTCATCGTTTGAAAAATGTTCTAAACATACATTGCAAAAATGTATAAGCCCAAAAAGGCTTATTGGAAGAAATTTATACAATTTATTTCAAAGAAAGTAATTTCCATTACTTACTTACTTACTTACTTATGTGGCCATAACAACCGAATCTCGATTTAGGCCGAAAATAACATGCTTCGCCAGCCATCTCTGTTCTTCGCTAGCTGGCGCCAGTTAGAAATTCCAAGCGCTGTCAGATTCGCCAGTACTTGATCTTTCCTCCGGAGGTTAGGTCTTCCTCTTCTGCGTCGTCCTCCACCGGGTTCCGAATATAACACCTTCTTAGCTGGAGCGTGTTCTTCCATTCGCTCGACAATACCTAGACAGCACAGCCACAGGATTTTGATACGCCTTATTATGTCAATATCGGCATACAACTCGTACAGCTCATGGTTGTACCTTATTCGGTACTCGCCACCAACGCAAATAGGTCCAAAGATCTTTCGTAGGACTTTTCTCTCGAAAACTACAAGCATTCGCTCAGCTGAGGTGGAAATTGTCCAGGCTTCAGCGCCATATGTTAGAACAGGCATGATGAGAGGCTTGTAGAGTGTAGTTTTCGTTCTTCGAGAGAGGGCTCGACTTCTCAATTGCTTACTCAGCCCAAAGTAACACCTGTTAGCAAGAGTTATCCTGCGCATGATCTCCAAGCTGACGTCATTACTGCTGTTAATACTGGTTCCAAGATAGACAAAGTCCCTTACTACTTCAAAAGCGTGGCTGTCAACAGTGACGTGCTGTCCGAGACGCCGGGACTCTTTGTTTGTTGACACTAGATACTTCGTCTTGCCCTCGTTCACCGTAAAACCCATTCGACGAGACTCTTTTACAACTCTGAGAATGGTGCACTGACTGCTCGCGTGCTCATGTCGATTATGTCAATATCGTCAGCATACGCCAACAGCATGACACTTTTGTTAAAGATAGTGCCATCATGTCGTAGATCAGCAGCTCGTATTATTTTCTCCATAATAAGATTGAAGAAGTCACACGATAACGAATCACCTTGTCTGACCTTCCCAATTTTCACAGGACAAGGAGAGTTAAGCAGCGTCATTCTGCAAAGTTGAATGAGTTTTGCAGGTATACCAAATTCAGACATAGTTGTATAGAGGTAACCTTTTATCGGACTGTCGAAAGCGGCTTTATAATCGATGAATAGGCTTTTCTGTTTTTCTTTGGTCTTTTCCAGGATTTGGCGTAGTCTGAAAATTTGGTCGACGATGGATTTATTCGGTTTTAATATTAGACCTATGCCACTGTAGAGCACTCTGAGGCTCCAATCGTCGGGCATGCTTTCGTCCGACCATATCCTGCTTATGATCTGGTGCATGCAGATGAACAGCTCATCGCCGCCGGTCTTAAACAACTCGGCAGGCAGGATATCTGCACATGGTGCTTTGTTATTCGTCAGCTTCATTACGGCTGTTTTGACCTGGTCATAGTCGGGTGGTGAAACACCAACACCATCATCCGTAATTGGGGTGTTCGGGCAATCTTCTCCACTTGTGGAACTGTTTGTAGCATCGCCATTCAGTAACTTCAAAAAGGGTTCCCTCCATAGACTCAGTACGCTCTGGACATACGTAATCAGATTCCCATTTCCGTTACGGTAGAAAGAGGCTCCGGGTTATAAACCGCCATTCAGGCGCTTGATTTTCTCGAAGAATTTTCGAGTCTCATTCCTGTCGCCGTACATCTCTATCTCCTCACACTCGCGTCTTTCTTGGTCTTTCTTCTTACGCCTGAAAAGACGTATCTCCGCACTCCTTTTCTCTTTATATCGCTCCTTAACAGCTCGGGTTGCGCCTGCATGCAGGGTTTTTCTGTAGGCGGCGTCTTTCTCTGCGGTAGCGTCGCGAGACTCCTGATCATACATACCACTCGTTCCTCAGAGGACGGTAATAACCGATTACCTCCTCGGCAGGAGTAGTCATGGAGTGGGATATATGTGTCCACCGTGCGCATGTATCATCAAGTAGGGGAGTGTTCTGCGTAAGCAGATCAGATAGTCGAGTGGCAAAAGCATCTGCTGTCTCTGGTGATAGCAGCTTACTGACGTTAAACTTTCTCTCTGTGAGACTTCGTGTATTATTTGCGACACTTAAGCGTTTAAGCACCCTTGCTGCAACAAAGTAGTAATCCGAGTCGATTTTGGCACCATAGATCGATTTTACGTCCATCATACTGAAAACATGCTTTCTGCCAATCATCCAAACAGCTAAACAGCTCTCTTGCATCCATCGCAATTCCTAGACAGTGGTCATGTCAGCCTTGTACTTCTCGAGGACATAAACCAGCTGGATAGAGGCACCTTCCTTATAGAGGGATCGGACGTTTCAGGTGCATATCCGTAAATCGTGGTCCTTTTTCGTTTGCGGGAGTCGTCGTCAAAAACTGGAGTCCTTATCGGAGGCACTATTATGTTCTTCACTGGGTGAGAGTTTTTATATGGTGGGTCCCAAGCCCAACGCACAACCTTGAATTGAGGGAAGTTTTCGCCTCTCAATTTAGCCACCGTTTAGCGGGTGTCGGAACGACGTTGCCCGGTGGTCGCCACATTGAGGCTTCCTATTAAAATAAAGGTGGTCACAAAGGGGATCCCCAATAAGAATGAAGACGCCATCACATAGTAAGCAACAAAAGCTACATGATGACGCGATGTGTTCAACAAGCTAGCTTCGCCAGGTTAAAGCAACTTTGGCTTGCGAAAACATCACCAGACCGCCATACTACAACAAAATCCTGTTGAAGCCAGATAGAAACTAATGTGTCACTCGAAGAAAGGTGCTCGGTATAATGGAATGTGTAAAGTATTTCCATAAATACAAGGTGATTTTTTGGCAACACTGTTTTTGGCAGCTCAGCTGTTTTCGTGTATTATGATACTGTCAAAAATGTTCAGTTTGGTCTATAATTTAACGATGAATCGACTTACAAACGAACAACGCTTACAGATTATTGAATTTTATTATTAAAATTCATGCTAGGTTAAAAAAGTATATTGTGCACTTATTCCATTCAGCGACGAAGCTCATTTCTGGTTGAATGGACACGTGAACAATCAAAATTGCCATATTTTGTGTGAAAAGCACCCAGAAGCATTGCAAGAACTGCCAACGCATCCCAAAAATGCAATGTTTGGTGTGGATTATGGGCCGGTGGCATCATTGGAACGTAGTTTTTCAAAGACGACGAAAGCAGGAACGTTACTGTGAATGGCGAGCGCTGTCGTGCGATGATTACAAACTTTTTTTTATCCAAAATGGAAGAGCTGGACTTAGCTGACATGTTGTTTCAACAGGACGGTGCCAAATGCTACACAGCACGAGAAACAATGGCCCAATTAAGGGCTAGTTCGGTGAACAGTTTATTTCACGTTTGGGTCCGGTCAATTGGCCGCCTAGATCGTGCGATTTAACGCCTTTAGACTATTTTTTGTGGAGCTATGTTAAAACTCATGTCTATAGCGACAAGCGACAAGCCGGTTGACGCACTGGAAGCCAATATTGAAGATATTATTTGTGAGACACCGGCCGATATGTTGGAGAGAGTATGCCAAAATTTCATGCAGCGTATGAACCATTTGAAACGCAGCCACGGTTAACATTGACATGAAAACACCTGGAAACATTGAATTATATAGATCGTTCTATCGACTCAAATAAAGATTTCATACATTTTTTTAAATTATATGTATTTTTAAAAAATCAAATCCGAAGGCTCTTAAAAAATCACCCTGTACTTGTACGGTCAGAAAGAACTGGCTACTGAGAGTCAAATAGCAAAGGCATACTAGGCGCAATGGCAAAGCCTACACTTGAGAGAGGGATACCTATTCCAAGCATGGGAAAGTGAAGATGGAAAAATCACTAATGATCTTTTAGTGGTACCCAATCCAAGATTAAACGTAGTGATACCTGAGTATTACAATGCTTCCAGTTGAGGGCATTTGGGAATCACCAAAACCGTTGAGAAAATAAAGGGGTTGGATTTCATGACCATGTATCTGATTGGATTCGGAAGTGTAAGCAATGTGCAATGGCTAAAGGTCCGAATAAGAAAAGTCGAGATAAGATACACCAATACACCGTGGGAGCTCCATTTGAGCGAATTGCTATGGACATAGCTGGACCATTTCCTAAAGCAAAGCGAAAAATAAGTACGTTCTGGTGGTTATAGATTACTTCAGTATATGGCCTGAAGTATACCCCATTAAAAATCAAGAAGCTAGTACAGTTGCGGATGTATTCGTCAACCAATGGATTACTCGTTTTGGTGTACCGATGGAGTTACACCCAGACCAAGGTCGTAATTTCGAATCAATTGTATTCCAAGAGATATGTCGTATGTTGAGTATACACAAAACTTGTACAATACCTTTGCATCCACAATCTGTTGTCAGGGTAGAATGGTTTAACCATAGTACATAATCCACAACGAAAGAAAGGTCTGTCCCCTAAACTTTTGACTCATTGGAAAATACCATATGAGATTATAACAAAGATAAGTTTTTTTTTTTTTTTTTTTTTTTTTGTTAGCTTATTTTTTTATTGAATCTTTCTTAAATACGAGAAACTAACAATAAGTATTCAAATCTTACAAACTAAATAAAACTATGTGATATCCCCTACGTTCCATCACAATTTGGTGAGTCGCGAGATGTAGCAATTTTACAGCATATTCAGTGTGTCTTTTCTTTTTAATCGACGATGCCCCTTGCTCAGCAACAATTGCCTAGCAAGGGGATTCGGATGATTGTGTAATTTTTGAATGTAACTTCTGCAGTACATTGCAACTTCCTCAGAAATTGTGGATACATTTAAATCTCGATGGATGTTAACGTTCCTCATATACCAAGGCGCGTTTACAATAATTCGCAGACACTTGGATTGTATTCGCTGCAATTTTTCGATATTAGAGGGAGATGCGGTGCCCCAAAACTGAATACCATAAGTCCAGATTGGTTTCAGGATTGCTTTATATAATAGCACTTTGTATTCAAGATTCAACTTTGATCTTTTGTGTAACAGCCACCATAACTGATTCATTTTAAGCTTGATCTGAGTTTTCTTTGCCTCTATGTGATTTTTCCATGTCAGCCTTCTGTCGAGGTGAATACCCAAGTACTTTGTTGAGGAACATTGTGGAACTGATTGGCCATTAATTTTAAGTGGGGGACATGTATCTAGCCTTAGCGTGAAGGTTACATGTACGCTCTTTGATTCATTGACTTTTATACGCCATTTTGCTAGCCAGATTTCGAGAGAATCGACATGAGTCTGCAGGAGTTTAGTAGCTTCTATGGGGTTAGAGCGAGAGCACAATATTGCCGTATCATCAGCAAAGGTCGATATGAATGTATAGTTATTGTTGGGCATATCTGAAGTGTATAAGAGATACAGTAAGGGACCCAAAACGCTTCCTTGAGGAACGCCAGCGTGAATATCCAATGGATTTGTTGTGTAATCCTTGTGATGTACGAGAAATTGTCTTTTAGTGAGGTAGCTACTAAGCAATGAGGAGACATTTGCAGGCAGTAATAGTTTGAGTTTGTAAATAAGGCCATCGTGCCATACTTTATCGAAAGCTTGAGTGATATCAAGAAAGACAGCTGAGCAATACTTTTTTTCTTCAAAAGTGTTCCTTATCAGAGTTACAATGCGGTGGACTTGTTCTATTGTGCCGTGCTGTTTTCTAAATCCAAACTGATGTTGAGGAATCAGTTGGTTGAGATTAATAAATGGAGTTATATTCATGACAAGTAGCTTTTCGAATACTTTAGAAAGTAGAGGCAGGAGGCTGATAGGTCTGTACGATGCAACTTTTGTAGGGTCTTTTCCTGGTTTTGCTATCATAATAATTTTTGAAGTTTTCCAGCATTTGGGATAGTGTTTAATACGAAGGATAGCATTGAAAATGTGCATCAGATGAATTACTGAAGCCGGAGGTAGCTCTTTTATCATTTTACCGGTAATTTTATCTGGACCAGGTGATTTTTTTGGGTTTAAATCTTTATAAATTGCTTTGAATATGTCCTTTTTTTTAATTTTGAGCGTTATTGAGCAAGGTTGAGAAGTTAATTTTGGTAATGAGGACTGTGAAGAAGGTGGATTGGGTGTAAACACACTTTTTAGGTGGTTTGCAAAAGCCAAACCCTTCTCACAGTTGCTTCTAGTCCAATTACCGTCACTCAAACGGATGGGGGAATCAGTGAGAATTGGCCGATTTGATTTTGCTGATTTCCACAAAGAGTAGTCTGACGCTTCACCAGACCATAACAAAGATAAGTGACGTAGTGTATCGTGCCTGGAATAAAAGAGCAAAGTTTAAAGTAGTGCACTTGGAGCGGCTTGCGTGATATCAGGGGGAAGAAAAGAAATTTGTTCGGGACGAACAAGGTTATGAGGAGGGCAGTGTAACGAGTATCGATGATTATTCATCATTAATTGTGAATAGCACGATTACGATAGAGTGGAGTGTTGCTACAGAGTATAAATAGGGCAAGTTTGTTCCGATATGAATTCATTTCAATTTTGATAGTCGCCGAAGCAACATATCACGATTGGAAGTTAAAGTAGCAATTAAATTAAAGAGTGACTTTAAATAGATAGTACAAAATAAGTGTTGCAATTGGAATCGACAGAATCCAGTGATCGAACAGGGTTGATTTGAATAGAAATAAACGTCCACAAAATAAAAATATGCAACAATATGTATTGAACAATTGTATTAGAGTGTGTGACTATTTATATAATAAATTCAGTTCTAGTTAATCTAGAGTTCACCTACCTGTTCAGTCTACCTGTTACTACTAATAGGGAAATGTGCGATATTTTATTCTTTGTAGTATACTTCACGCTATATAGCTGTTAAGTAGATCGATGCAAGAAATATTGTACAAAGGAATATACGCGACGAAACACACTGTAAAATCAATCATAACTAAATAGCGGCCTGTTCAATTGTTAAGCGAGAGCTGAATATTTTTACTCAGAAGCCGACATTTACCGACTGGTGCACTCGCTTTTGGTTGATTTGCGTACTCATTTGATAAAATTATATTTCTTTATCACGGTATAATCTGTGAGAGCTCCATGCCACATTTTGAGGGTCCTTGTCTCAGGGTGAACCAAACCAGTCTCAAACGACAACATTTAATTTCAGTAACAAAACCCCTAATACCTTTCTGCTCCACTATGTCACAATTTGTTTTTACAGTGGTTTAAAATTTGGCCTTTTCGGTCAAAAGAAGAATCTTGGATTTTGGCAGTTCCAAGAGCTTCAGTCGATATTCGCTCATTCCACATATTCAAGTTGGTTTTGTATCGGATATTGGATGTAAAGGAATTGGAAATGTAAGGTTGACTTCATATGGTCGAATTATGTCTGTCATTAAAAATGACAATGATGGCCTTCTGCCAATTTCTATGTTATTAGGCTGTGATTTCTTAGGAAGAGCCAATATTACATTATGTAAACTTTAGCGGATGTACACTAAGGTGGATCGCTCCCTATACAAAATAGAATTAAATTCAGTTCCATTAATTCTATCGCCCAATCAAACATTTTATTATCATAAAATTAGAACACTTTAAAAACCATAAAACTTTACCATTTGAAGTATGAGACTAACTCTAAAATTAACGGAGTAATAACGAAATAAAATTTTCATTAAATAAAATTGCTCGTGTATCCGATAAACAACAAAAACGCATTGAACTTCTTGAATCAGGTGTTGGTAATTCGGGTAGTGGTAGTGTGCTTGAACCTACTGAGGGTAGTAACCCTGAAGTAAGTCAGTTGTCTAATGCACGTGATGCTGATGAAGTGATGCAGATTGGGTTGTTTGAAGACCAAGTCGAATTCTTCCCTGACATAAATCCGTCCCTTCCTCTTGAAATAAAGTCAGAAATCACCAATACGTAACAGTCAATACGTAACACGAGAGGGTAAGACTCTTAAATTATCAAGTGAAAATTAACCTTAAGCATAATACCCCGATTTTTTGTAAACCACGACGACTGTCTTATTATGAACTCATTGAAATTTAAAAAATTTGTCACAAGCTTTTGACGGATGGTACAATTCGACCAAGTTGCTCCTCTTACGCCTCTGCTATTGTACCTGTTCTTAAGAAAAATGGTGAAATTCGGAAATGTCTCGATTATCGCCCACTGACCCAAATTTTGTAAATACTGGAAGAGAAGCTCGGTCAAAGAGCCGTTCGGGGATTATAAATGACATATATTTATTTGATTTTTTTTAGTTTGCACGAACGACATTTCACGATTCACGAGCGTTAAGCTTAATTGCAGCTTTCATTGCAAATATGCAAATTTGCATATGAAGAGTTAAAATATTTGGGACTTCTGGCCAATTTTTCTGGTACACATTAAGTAAGACACATTTAACAGCCATGGACAACTTCCTAGAGTTGAGAAACCATAAGGGATTAGAGCGATGTCACGGATTATTTTCATATTTTCGGCGACTCGTGAAGCATTTCTCAAGAATTCTCCGCCAATTACTAAAAAATAATGTTGCTTTACATCAAAGCAATTGTCCCAGAATCGTGATGAGAGTATTATCTGAGTAAGTTGAAATGTTCTGAAGTAAAAGACTTTGAACTCCAAGATGGATTGGTGTTTCTCCTATCAACTGCTCGCACTCCAATAGCATGACCCTGCCGAAGTGATTAATATTGTTATTCGCCTGATCCACGAGAAAGTGTGTTACTTGGCTGTTGGTAAATGTTGCTCGTAAATTACGAATTCTTATTGGTTTCCGTTTATGAAATCACTAGTCAAGAATTTCGTTAGAAATTGTATCAATTGCATATATTAAGTATTACATTTCTGTTTATAGTAATCATGCAACATTACACCCGATAACCTTGGGTCCACTTGCGTCCATTACTTCAAAATCTGCTGGTCATCACTGACGCTTTTACTAAACATGTTCTATGAACTTTGTCTACTTATTCTTCGAGCTGTAAGAAAAAATCAAAATTAATCAGTAATCTTTTATTTAAATTTGTGGCTATCACAATTTTAAGCTTTACAAACCTTATTATCTTCAAAATAATTAATATTTAAAAAAAATTCAGACATTTTACAATTAAATTAATTTATTTGTGTTTTTTAATTACACAAAAACAATGACTGTTCATTCAGTTTAACACAGTATTTAATATATATTCACTAATAATTTATAAATATTAATATAATATAGTTTCGCGAACCCCACAGTACATGTTGAAGCTTCAACTAGCACTACTAGAGCTATCTGACGATTCTGGCTTCTTCTTCGTATAAGTGCTATTTTGGTAGAGTGCGACCAGCTTGCTGACAGTCGGCCCCTCCTGATATGGAATCGACTTCGATTTCGTCGTCTTCGGAACCGCTAAAAATTTTGGAAAATGGCGACATTAGGGTATTAGTTTACTAGTTTAGAAAATAGAACAGAAATCACGCGTAATTACATAGCACCTTGCATACGAGATGACAATGACATGACGTGTAGCGGAGAAATTTATGAATTCCAATTTAGGCAAATTGGTGCGATTGGTAAAATTGTTTTAGATATTTAATTTACATCGTGACACCGCCAGTCAAATGCTGCAATCCTTTTAATAAAAGAGGGCATAATTGCTATAGAACCAGATCTGGAATCAGACCTGCAGTCTCGTACAGCGACACTGCAAAGGGAAGTCTAGTGATGGCGGTCGCAGACCACTCATATCCGGACTGCAGCATCTCTCTATCAAAGTGAAAGATTGTGGAAGACTTCCTCGCGGACATCTTCTTGGATGTGGTGGAAGAGAATCCAGGACCCGTGCCAGAGTAGAGGCTGTCTGGCTGGCATCAAGGGTATGTCAAGCTGGTGTCTTGTGCCCCACAACGGGCTCTGGATCTCTTCTCCATTGCCTTATCCAGGATAGGGGATGTCTGGCAAGGTGCGAAGTTGGAAATCGTGCCTAGGGACTCCATCCCCAGCAGACCTCGGACGAGGTCCTGGATTCCGGCAAATTAAAAAGACCCGGATCAAATACTGAAAATGATAAAGATGTGCAATCCGGAGCTCTCAAAGCAGAGCGAAGGTGGCTCAAAAGTGTTGTTGCAGGAGGAGGGGGAAGTCCTGACAGAAGGTGAAAAGGAGGATATCTCTCGGCCCAATCCTTCTGGAGCATCGAGGGTCCTGTCCCAGACAGATTCTATATCTTCCGGTTCGTATTTCGCGGGTGCGTAGGATATGGGAAGAGGATAGACTTCTAGGAGATACGGATGATGACCTCAATATAACTATGGTGGAAGCGGTGACGAATATAAAGGACCATGATCCGCGCAGTTCAAATGAACCTCCACCACCGTAAAGAGGCGTCAGCCGAATTACTTCCCGCCTTGCTAAAAGCGGAGCAGACATTGCCCTAATCTAAAATCCATTGACGGTGGCCAATGACGTCTGTGGAATAGGGCTCCCAAAATACAAACTGTTTCACAGCAAGTGTGCACGTAATCCAGAAGATTTTTCTTCCGAACGGTACCCACTTGCCGGCAAGAATTGGCAGTAACAATTTGCCAAAAATGCATTTCAAAAGAGTCCTGTGACAAAACTGAATTAAAGTGATGTCTCAAGGGTTCTGCAGTTCATAACCTAACCTAGCCTAAGTGTGCAGGTAGACCTCGTGCATTTATCCTTGTCAAGAAACCACTTAATGCATATTTCAGTAATGAAGACCTAGCAATCATCTCCCTCGAACTAAATGGGAGATGTTACTGGCATCGCTTCAGGCGACTTGACCCATGACTATCCGGAGCCTCCACCACCAAATACTCTGAGCAGAGCGGTTGCAGAAGCCACGCATAGGCAGCTGGCAATGAACATCGGATCCTATGCCAACGTGCCCCACAATATTTGGGGCAGCTCCGACATCAATGGGAGAGGTGAGTAACTTTTTGATTATTTAGCAACTACTAACTTACTAGTATGCAACGTAGGGAACTCCCACCTTTATAACCAGAAGTAGGCAGGAAGTCTTAGAAATTACTCTCGTCTCCTCAAACATAACAGATGTGAGTAGAGATTGGAGGGTTTCACAAGAACTCTCATTTTCGGACTACAGGTACATTGAATTTATGATCGATGAGCATCCTAAAGGACCTCGAATCGTCCGTAAAATTCTAAGGACGAATTGAACAATCTTCAGGAATATTATGAACAGTCACATCAAAGAGATAGAGTCAGACATAAGCAGTAGGGAAACATTAGAATCCCTAGTAAGGCAGTTGACCGAGACCATCAACATGGCTCAAAACTTAGCATGCTCGATTCAGAAAGTACAGGGTAACCGCAAACCTCGATGGTGGAACAAAGAATTGGGCTAAGGACTGAACATAGAAAATTATTCAACAAAGCAAAATAATCCAGGCTAGAAACGGACTGGGATCTGCACAAAGAATCTTTAAGGAAGTACAAAAAAGCCCTTAGGGGGGCGAAATGGAAATGGTGGAAAACCTACCGCGAAGATATTGAAGGGTCTCCGAAGGCTCAGGAAGGTACAATCTGTATCCACATTTATACCAGGTGTCCTATAGAGGGCGGATGGAGCATGGACCTCCTAAAAAAACGAGGCTCTGACACCCACTGTCTATTCAGCCAATACGGAATGCTGTTCAATACTCTTAAGCATGAATACAACTTTTCCAACATTAACACTTATTTCATTTCCACGGAGAAAATCGAATGGGCGATAGCGGGATTCAAACCATTCAAGTTACCAGGACCGGATGGCATTTTCCCTGCTCAATTACAAAATCTAGAAAATAGGGTTATAGAGGTAGGTAGGTAGAATAGCTGCTACCCTAGTCACTCAAGTAGCAAACAAAATGCCGTTTTGAGCCATAAATTTCGCTAAGACCTACTGAAGGATATGTTACAACTAGCCGGAGTTGTTTGTGAATTGAAGGATATGGGAGATCTCTATTTTAGATACCTGTCTTAGGTTATCAAAGAAAGGGCTACATAAGGATGTTAATCGGTTTCTGGATAAGGCCGGGCATTTGCACAAGAAATGCTCTACCGTCTCCTTAGCGGTTATATCGTTACAGCTTCTGCAAAGGTCGTTGTGCGTTGGTTGTTCGTTCATTGTCTGCAGATGAGCCTCTACGGGCTAGCTCATCAACATTCTAGTTGCCTGCGATTCCCTTGTGTCTTGGAACCCAGATAACTGATATTTCGAGGTTGGCAGTTATTGAGGTTATTATTTGTTTACATTCTCCGAACAGCTTTGAGCTAACAGTTGGCGCGGCTAGCGCCGCCTTTATAGCTGCCTGGCTGTCGGAGAGAATTGTAACTTTTCCAGTTATTTTCCTCTGCTGAAGCAATTCGCATGCTTGCAGAACTGTGTATACCTTCGCCTGGAACACACTGCAGTAAGGGAGTTTTACGGACGTTGATATTTCTAAGGACTCCTAATAGATTCCTGCTCCAACTCCAGAGTCCATTTTGGAACCATCAGTGAAAATGTGTGTACCCCTACCGGTCACGATCCCCCCTTTCTTCCACTCATTTCTGCTTGGAAAAACAGCCTTGATGCCACTCTCAAAAGCCAGCTTGCGAGGCAAAAATCCGTCCTGTTGTCGACTATATCTATAGGTACATTTCTAAGGATACTACTACTTTTGATTTTCATTTAATAACAGTTATTGTTTAAGGGGTTATAGAGCAGTTAAGAAAAATTTACATCGGCTGCATGTGCTTTAAGTACATTCCTAAGAAATTGCGCAGAGTGACAATTGTCTCTATTCCAAAGGCAGGAAAATGCTTTCACACCAATCCCAAAGACTTTCCACCCACAAACCTCTCGTATTTTTTACTAAAGATAATAGAAGGGCATATACCATAGATCTACACCTCTGATAAACGATTGGACGGCGGCACATCTCCGAGTGCCAGCACGCCTGCATCAAGAGCACGTCAGTAGAAACTGCCTTGCACACTTTAATACATATCATAGAGTAGTCTATGGACCACAGCACTACATGTTGGCAACCTTCCTGGACATAGAAGGTGGCTTCAACAATGTCGAGTTAGAAGCCATCACAGGAGCATTGACGCGACTTGGGGTGGAGGAACATCTGGCACACTGGATAGAATATCTTTTATTATGTATAACTATTCTGACAGAGCTAGGTGGCTCCTTCTTCTCAAGGAGCGTTAGCAGAGGTACCAGAAGGTGTCCTCTCACCAATTATCTGGAATCTCGTAGTCAACGAACTACTGAGAAGTCTGGAGGATGGAGACTTCAAAGCAATAGCATATGCGGACGATATAGTCCTTACTGTAACCGCTAGATTCCCGGATACTGTTTAAGGGCGGTCATTAAATTCCACACAAAAATTGGTAAAAGTGCATCAGAAACATTCGGAATGATGCAGCGTATGGCGTTGTTTATCAAGATCAAATGTTTTTATATGGCATAAACGATTTATGGATGGCAGAGAGTCGCTCGCCACAAGCCAAAAAACATGAAAAGTTCCATAAAAATCAAAACAATGCTCATCACATTCTTCGATAGCAAAGGAATTATCCGCAAAGAATTTGTTCCAACTGGTCAAACAGTTACTTCCGCATGTTAACTCGAAGTTTTGAAGCGTTTGAGATCCAGAATCCGTCGTGTTAGACCTGAATACCGCGATCCAAAAACTTGGTCTCTGTTGCACGATAATCAGCGAATTACACAGCACTCATTGTTCGTCAATTTTTTGCTCGGAATCAGGTCTATGTGTTGAATCACTCGCCGTATTCACCTAATTTGGCACCGTGCGACTTCTTCTTATCCCCAAAACTGAAATTGAAGTTAAAAGGATGCTTTTTTTGATGACATTCGGACCATACAACGGGCTTTGATGAGGGCACTGGAGGCAATTCCGAAAAATGAGCTGGAACGTTTGAATCACTATTAAATCGATGTAACAAGTGTATTAAATCAGGAGGAGAATATTTCGAATAAATATACCGAAAATTTAGTAGATATCGTGTTTTAATTGTGTTTTCTAGAGGCATAATACATAATACATAATTGTCTCACCGTGTATGCTAGAATAATAAGATTGGGATATCTAAGGCATGACTCTTCCAGAAGCTGCAGATACGAGGGAGAAGAGGAGTTCATCCTACACTTAATGTGTTCATGCTCGGCACTTTGCCGCCGGCGCATTTCACATCTAGGTTTCCACAATTCACACAGCCTCAATAGTATTTTAACAGAAGAAGTGAGGGATCTCACACGCTTAATTTTAAGCTAAGAATGGTTAGAGTTTGAGTAAAAAATTTAATATCGAAAAGATTTTTCTTTCGAACGGTACCCACCTGTCGGCAAGCAATAGGCAATTCTTCCGTAGGTCCCTTTTAATACTGTCCAAATTTAACACGCACAACAGTAATGGAAGAGAAGCTCGGCAAATGAGCCCTTCGGGTCTTTTAGTGCCATATATATATATTTATATATATATATATATATATATATATATATATATATATATATATATATATATATATATATATATATATATATATATATATATATATAAATAAATAAATATATATATATATATATATATAATGGTTTGAGTTTGCGAATTAGGGTTAGAGACCATGTGGTAACAAAACGGGCCTATTATGGCCCTAGTGGCCTATGTGTGCCCCTTCGGGGCAGCCACCCCATGCCCACCTACCTACATCGAATATGGCGAAAAAGAAGAGAAAAATGGGAATTGTCGGATGTGCAAATAGAAAAGCCTTTACAGAAAGATGATGTTGGCTCGGAGTGTAGATAATAAATTAAAAAAAGATAGCTTGCTGCTGCAATCGAAGTATCTCCATAAGAAAGAAAGCAATTGCTTGTATCGAAATCATGTAAATTTTAAACATTGGTCCTGTGAATTTAGGGTAGCGTTGTCTCGCGCATCGAGCCGGGAGAAAAAATTGTGTTACTTACAACTATTCCCTTCAAGTTCTGTTGTTAATGAGTATAATATAAAATAAACGTTATTTTAATATGAGTAGCATTTATTTTGCATTGTTATTTTGCAAAAGTTATAATTTTGCTTACCACTGCTGCGTAAATAATTAACTAGCAGCTTGAACTGTCTGAGTATGCTTGCCACGGCAGAGCCGTTTCGCGCCGAGGTGAGGCACTTAAACATTCGTAGCATTTGTTTATATGAAATATACAAAAAATATTTTTCTGAAGTTATTTGAGAAGATTCAACAGGACAAAGTTATGAAATGAATTTGGTTCTAGCCGTATGAAAAGTTGGATAAATTTCTTTTTGTCTATAAACAAATTTATTGTTTATAAAAAAACTTTAATTAAAAATATATACATATATTGATGTCGTTTTAATTGTGATTGAATTTTAGTTTTGTGACCAAAATTTCATTAACTTCCATAAAATATTAACTGAGAAATAGCAAAGAAAGAAAAGTTTATATAAAATTTTATTTCTTTATAACTCATAAAATAATGGGAATTTTCAAAAAACATTTCAGAATGTTAAACTTTAAGGTTCTGCACCATCGTGCAATTTTAGCTCCTTGTTATCGCATTCTTTTTAAAGCTGAACAATCGGTCACAATTCGAAATCTCCTTCCAAATAAATATATACGAAAGCGTTCCCGTACTTCAACCACGGCTAGAGTTTCTAGCTCATAACAATGATAGCGACATTCCATTTTGCACTGTAGTATATCGCTGGATGCTACCTTTTTCCATCAGGCGACTGCATTAACACACATCCGAGGCCGATACTGCTGGCGTAATGTTGTGCGTTCTGGTCGTAAAGTGATAAAACTGGAGTAGTTGCTAACAATTCGAATATACGTTGAAACGGTGCTTGTTGAAGCTCGGTCCAGTAAAAATCATTTTGTTCGTACTAGCATCGTTAACGGTTTCGTTATAAAGGGGAAGCCTGAAACGAACTTTCTGAAATATCCCGTGATACCCAAAAACCGACATAATTCGGTGACTTTCGATGGAACTTAAAAATATTTGTGTTACCAGGCATTACACCGGTTTCACTGATAATGTGACCAAGATATTCAATCTGAGTTTCGAAAAATTTACCCTTCTTAGCTGTCAGGAGGCTCTTTTGATTTACACAACAACAATTCATTCAGTTTAACAAATAATTTATTTTATATTCACTAATAATTTACAAAGTTTAATATATAACATAGTTTCACGACGATCATTGTACATGTTGACGTTTCAACTACCAACTACATAAACAACGTAAACTTATGAGCTCGTAAAACAGCTGTCCAAATTTGTATGATAAGTGGTTAACACAAATTGTGTAAGTTTAAGCGAAGATTTCAGCGCTCAAATTTAAGCGAAAGTAGAAAGCGACCCCGTTACACAAATATTTAACGGAATCTAACAGTGTTGTAAATGCTTAAATTTCAGCGTTTCTTAAATTAAAGGCTTAGATGAATACCATCATCTGGTATCGCAGAGACCAGAGGTCCAGAGCAATACCAGATCAGGATCATACTTCAGCTGTAATAAGCATCACTTAGAATGCGCGTGTCATTTGCAAATCTTAGAAGAGACTCAAGTCCAATCTCAGGAATATTTCTCAATCCCTCTCAACTAGTAGCCCCCAGATTTTTCAATCGAGTTCTCGGGAGAGCCGGAAAACACACAGCAGATGCTCCTGGGTTTCTTTTGTACCCGACTTATTACATTTCCTGGAAGCATCGCTGTTGATTAAGTTTAATCTATATGCGTGCACTGCCACTAGGCAGTGACCTGTTAATACTAATGCTCTGCAGTTCTTTCTATCGAACCATATAACAGATTCGGTGTACTTTTCATCGAATGCGTAGCTACACATGAGTCTAGCGACTCTACAAGTAGTCATATTGCGCCACCTGTTCCTCGCTGTTCTTCCCATATCGTCATCCAGTTGTTTTGTACCACTTGTAGAGACCTAAGTATCTCGCTTATTTGATTGCACTCTTGGATATTTTTGGATGATAAATAGCATGATTTAATTGCCTTAATAGCTGCTTGGCTGCCTACAAAGAAATTTAGTACGCAGTTGTTTTTAGCGTCGACACAAGCAAACTCTGCCGCTTTCTTAACGGCAACCTCCGCCTGTAACACGCGGTAGTAGTCAGGAACCTTAAATAACGCTCTTATGCCAAGCTCTGTACAACTCCCTTTTACATTTTAGAACCATCAGTATAGAAGCTGAAAGTATTGCGATTTGGTACCACGCCTCTTTGCCAACGCCCCTCTTCAATAACAGTTTTTAATCCTTTTCCAAAGTTCCCCGTTGGAATAATGTAGTCTGAGCTAAACGATGTATTCTAATACATCTGTGTGCGAAGGGTCTTCGAGTAAGTTTTCCAACGACACGTAGCCTTTCAGCTGAATATGTTGCCCGATTCCTTGCATAAGGGTCAATCGGGGACAGATTAAGAACGGCCTCAAGAGCCGCCGTTGGAGTTGTTCTGATAGCCCCGGTGATATAAAGTGCCGAGAGTCTTTGAGCTCTTTCCAACGGCTTTACGTATGTCTTCTTCTTCACCACAGTCCACCACTTCTGAACACCATAAAGAAATATAGGTCTAACGATAGCCGTGTAACACCAATGCCTTAGAGCGGACGAGAGACCCCAAATGCTTCCCAGCATCCTTTTACATGCGTACAAAGCATTCGTTGCTTCCTTCACCTGCTTCTTCACATTGTTCCTCCACGTCAATTTGTTGTCCACGATTACTCCTAGGTGTTTGGTATGTGTATTTAGGGGCAAAAGGATATTGTTTAGATTGGGCGGGGCCCATGCCGGAACTTTGTACTTTTTGTTAAAAAGTAACAAGTCCGTTTTTCTGCATTTATCCTTAGCCAAGCGTTGGTTGCCCAATTATATATCATTTTGAGAGTGCAGCTCATTAGAGCACTAAGCGTTGATAGTCATCCCCCCGTTATTACTATAGCAATATCGTATGCATATGCTATTAGCTTCGGAGCTCTGCCATCAAATGTCCTAAGCATTTTATTCACCCATACAAGCGGTTATAGGACACCATCCTGAGGAGTACCTCTACATGCCTGCCTAGTTATGATGGCTTCATTCTACTCTGCCATCATCCATCTGCAGCTTAGAAGACTTGTAATACAGCAGATATACGGCAGAGTTAATTCCTACTGCTTTGAGACTACTAAGAATGACTTCAGTTGATACATTATTGAATTCCTGAGCAATATATAAAAACAATATTAAAAACTAGTAAATGGAGTTCTGTTTCCGTGAACCGTCCTTCGGTATATGCGTGTTGTGGCTTTGACAACCCATTCAAACATAGCTTGTTTCCTATATGTATCGCCGAGATTTTTTCAAAGATTTTCAGAGTGAAAGAAGTAAGACCAATCGGTATGTAATCCTTGGAGCAGAGCTGGCTGCTTTCGGTATAAACACAACCCTCGCTACTATGCAGCACCCAAGATATAGTTGAACTCCAGACATCCTCTATATATATCTCTCAGCCTTGCCGTCACTAGGTCCTAAGCCTTTTAAATCATGGCTGGGTAAATACCGTCAATCCCGGGAGATTTGAAAGAAGCAAATGAGTTTATTGCCCATTCCAACTTCTCATACGTGACTAAATTTTTATGCACAGACCCCACCACATTTCTGGTTGGTCCGGTATCACTTACGATAACACAGCCAGGGAAATGAGCATAAATGAGGTCTTTAAGTGATTCAGCTCTATTTTCTGTCCAAACGCCATTTTCTTTCCTGATCATGTTAGGCATAGGAGGGTGCTTCGACAGCAGCTTCTAAGCCTTGCGGCCTCCACGGTTTTTTCTATACCTGCACAAAAAACATAACAGGAATTTCTTTTGCCATCACGGATCTCCTTTTTATAAATTTTGAGTACATCCCTATATTCCTCACAATTACCTCACACGCTACTGACCTCGTCAGTTTAAGGGTTCTGCGGACATAACGCCTTCTGTCTGCCAGCTCCTTGTTCCACCAGGGAGGCTGGGCCCTGCATCTCGTGCCCATAGAGGGACAAGAAATGTTGTATGCCTTATTAAAGGCTTTTGCAAGCATGTTAACACTAAATTCGATATCTTAATGAGAGTTAATCGGTAAAGGTTCACCCATTTCTTTTGCCAGTATCTTTCTATAAAAAACCCAGTTCTTGTTCTTATGACTTCTTTGAACTTTACTGCTATTTATGGAATGGAAATTAATTTTAAAAATGATATAACTATGATCTGAGGGTTCTTTTAGAACCCTCCAAACTGCTATCCTTATATTATCATCAGTAAAGATCGTAATGTCGAGAACGTTTTTCTAGGTTGGGCCTATGTAAGTAGGTTCCTCACCTGATTTGCGAGATTAAGCCTACTTTGTATTATGAAGTTAAAAAGTGACTCACATCTGTCATTGATGTCGGTACTTCCTCAAAGCGTGTGATGGGCATTGGCATTAGAACCGATGACAAGACTTGCTTCCTTTCGCCAGCTACTAGCCTCTGGAGCTATCTTGATGACGTGTCCTCCTCATGTGGTATGTAGCAGGGTGCAAGTAGTGGGCTTTTGTCGCCCTCCATTGCTACAACTCTTAGATCATCTGTAGAGAATGAGTTTAATAAGTAAGAACTGATACTCCTCCTTACCAGTATAGCCGTTCTTACCTTGGTTATACCATTTGGTATAAACGTATTGAAATTTTGCGACCTCAATCTAGATACCACGTTGCCCGAAGTATCCATGGTTCCTTTACAAGGGCCACATCGGCTGAGGCAATCCTATTGTGGTGGACGTTTATTTGCAAAACCTTCAGCATGAGATTTCGGTTCCACCACGGTATTGGTTTCCATAGGCGATACAACCGCTTCATCTCCATCGCGTAGGTTAGGATTTCATCTAAACCTAAATCTTTCTCAATCTCCTCTGCTGCGAGTGTGTTTGTGTTCTTGTCAGTTGGATGTGGTTTTTTGAGGCGTAAGTATATGCTAGGTATAAAATGTCCTAGGCCATCTTATTGATTTGAAGGATGTAATTTTGTTCCTCGCCTTTTTTAGCCGGCTTGACGACTTTTAACTCCTTCTAATCACCCGTTGGCACATCAGGATTTTGTCGCTGTAACAGACGAGGAGCATCCTATGGCTTCACCACACGAGGTATTAAGACCTTCGCTTTGGTGCAAGGCGGGGATGCTATTACGCTCCACTACTTCCACTGATGCTCCTTCCCGTAGGCCTTGGATGGTTGTAACTGCCTCCCTTAACCAATTCAGGGTCGGATCATCGTTGCACTTTAGTATTTTTACCCCACTGTACCAGCCAACACCATTAAACGATATCATGGGTACATCCGGTTCGACGCTCATTTTCATAAGCATGGCATACAATAGCTTCATTTCCACTATCTTCCACCTGTCTTTCGACATCGGACCAAGTGGATCAGCGATAAGCGCCACGATCAAGTGTTGTTCGGCCACCATCTCGGCCATAGCTACTTTGACCGCCACTTTGGACGTGGACGCTTCCGGCTCATTGGGCTTATCGGCTTTCGTGCTTGGTTTGCCCGTACTAGATTTAGGCTTCGCATAGGCAGCCTCGTCTTTCTGCTTTGTCTCTTACCAGAGAGACCTTCGCCTTCCGCTGAGTGCTGCCTTTTGCACACGAACTCTTCCTTGGTGCGATTAGAAAACTTCGCATCCGAGGCTTTGCACCCCTGTCTATCTGGGTAAAAAGCTCGCCTTTCTACATCTCCTCTTTCGCCCAGATCAGTCAGGCGAGAGGAGCACAGAGATTAACTTTCAATCTCACCGCGCCCACCGATGGTAGCAACTACTTCCCCCACCGAAGTTTGGGCTGATATCCCAGCCCTGCTTTTACCATTATTGGACTCCAGCTTTGGTTTTTGTTTTGGTAAACCAACCATTGCATTTTATGCCTACTGCTAGGCACCTCAGAGCTATGACTTGGGAAAGGACTCGCATACAGGGATCGTATACGCGCAGACGCATACACGCGACCACAATATATGAGGACCTTCCTTCGTCTCTGATAGACACTACACCACATTTTTTGCCAGGCCAACTCATGCCCATTCAGACATAGCTGAGCCCGCCCAGGAAAGAACAGTGCCCATTGCCCGGTCGGCACCCACATGGAGGATTGGCTAAGAGGATTTTTGACAAATATGGTAACAAATTTTTAGACGTTGAAGCGATAACATCAGTAAGAAGCATTAGGGTTTTACGATTAATTGTTTGTTCAAAAACTGTGATTAATCAAACTATGCGTCTAATCAATTCACTTAATCAAAATGATGATTTATCAAAATTGAAATTATTTGATTAATCAGAATTTTGATTAATCAAAATATTTTTATTTATATTTTTTCTGTTTGTAAAATTTTCTTTGGGAATAAAAATTTTTAACGCATTCTCATATTCATTGCTTTGGCAAGCTTCCTGTCTACTTTGTATTGGAAAAAATATTATAAATATTTTGAACATTTTATTCGAATAATTTTATACTATCAATTGCACAGCCCAACATTATTCCAAAATTCCAATTTCACTGTAATATATCAATTTAAATGGAACCGGCTCAATCGCACTAATGTGAACATGATGTTCATTGGCAGGACGCTCCTAGGCAAGCCAATGTGGATAGGCGCTCAAGTATGAAGGCGAGGTAGGGTGGCCTTTCAACATCAGGTACAGTAATTGCAAAATGCATTTTCTTATCTTTTACATATAATATCAGAACGTGTTTCTGCTGAGGGCTCTGTGCATATGTATTGAATAATTGTATTGGAGTGTGTGTCTATTTATATAAGATAGTTCTAGGTATTTTACGGTTCACAGTTATGTTGCAGCCGCAGAGCATCTGCTTACTACTAAAAGCGAAATGGGCGAAATGTTGATCATTGAACTGAACTGAAGCGAGAACTGAAAATTTGTATACAGAAGCCGACATTTTCTGAGTGGTGCACTAGCTTTTGGTTGATTTGCCTACTCATTTGATACATTTATATTTCTTTATCATGGTATAATAATAGAACATAGAGCCATAAAGAAGAGATCTCTCAAACGAAGAAAAAGAAGTAAACAAAACAACAACAAATACATGCGTAATTAAGAAGACAAGATTGACACTATAACGAAACAGTTTCTGACATTACATGGAGCAGCCAAGAGAAACCATGACTTGAATCTTGCTCTCCCTCTATTAATATACCCTGTTTGTATACATGCATGTATTGTAACTCGCAGTGAGTTTAAATAAATTGCTGCAATTATAGTAATTAATTTAACACACCAAAAAAAATTTTTTTTTCTAACAAGCTTTTTTTATTGGATCTTTCTAAATTACTTAGAAACTAACAATAAAAATCAAATCTTACAAACTAACTAAAATTATGTGATATTCCCAACGTTCATCACAATTTGTTGAGTCACGAGGTATAGCAATTTCACAGCATATTCAGTGTGTCTTTTCTTTTTAATCGACGATGCCCCGTGCTCAGCAACAATTGCCTAGCAAGGGCATTCGGATGATTGTGTAATTTTTGAATGTAGCTTCTACAGGACATTGCAACTTCCTTAGAAATTGTGGGTACGTTTAAATCTGATTGGATGTTAACGTTCCTCATATACCAAGGCGCGTTTACAATAATTCGCAGACACTTGCTGCAATTTTTCGATATTTGAGGGAAATGCGGTTCCCCAAAACTGAATACCATAAGTCCAAATTGGCTTCAAGATTGCTTTATATAATAGCACTTTGTATTCGAGATTCAACTTTGATCTTTTGTGTAACAGCCACCATAACTGATTCATTTTAAGCTTGATCTGAGTTTTCTCTGCCTCTATGTGATTTTTCCATGTCAGCCTTCTGTCGAGGTGAATACCCAAGTACACCAAAATTAAGCGACATAAAGTAAACCAATTGATATAAAGGTGATTTTCAAGACTTTGAAAAACATTCCTGCCAATACTTCTGCATATGCCCTTCTTATACATGATCGGGTTATTAGCTATAACCCCATGAATGGTGCAATTAGGAAAATTATTTAAATTGATCAGTAGGATTTTATTCTTCACAGAATAAAAACATTTTTATCACAGAATTTCGAATTTTAATTATCAAAGGAAAAAATAATTTTTATTTTTTTTTTATTTTTAACAAGCTTTTTTTATTGGATCTTCCTAAAATCAATTAGAAACTAACAATAAGTAATCAAATCTTACAAAATAACTAAAATTATGTGATATTCCCAACGTTCCATCACAATTTGTTGAGTCGCGAGGAATAGCAATTTCACTGCATATTCAGTGTGTATTTTCTTTTTAATCGACGATGCCCCGTGTTCAGCAACAATTGCCTAGTAAGGGGATTCGGATGATTGTGTAATTTTTAAATGTAGCTTCTGCAGGACATTGCAACTTCCTCAGAAATTGTGGGTACATTTAAATCTCGATGATGTTAACGTTCCTCGTATACCAAGGCGCGTTTACAATAATTCTCAGACACTTGGATTGTATTCGCTGCAATTTTTCGATATTTGAGGGATGCGGTTCCACAAACTAAATACCATAAGTCCAAATTGGCTTCAAGATTGCTTTATATAATAGCACTTCGTATTCGAGATTCAACTTTGATCTTTTGTGTAACAGCCACCATAACTGATTCATTTTAAGCTTGATCTGAGTTTTCTTTGTCTCTATGTGATTTTTCCATGTCAGCCTTCTGTCGAGGTGAATACCCAAGTACTTTGTTGAGGAACATTGTGGAACTGATTGGCCATTTATTTTAAGTGGGGGACATGTATCTAGCCTTAGCGTGAAGGTTACATGTACGCTCTTTGATTCATTGACTTTTATAAACCATTTTGCTAGCCAGATTTCGAGAGAATCGACATGAGTCTGCAGGAGTTTAGTAGCTTCTATGGGGTTAGAGCGAGAGCACAATATTGCCGTATCATCAGCAAAGGTCGATATGAATGTATAGTTATTGTTGGGCATATCTAAAGTGTATAAGAGATACAGTAAGGGGCCCAAAACGCTTCCTTGAGGAACGCCAGCGTGAATATCCAATGAATTTGTTGTGTAATCCTTGTGATGTACGAGAAATTGTCTTTTCGTGAGGTAGCAAGCCATGAGGAGACATTTGCAGGCAGTAATAGTTTGAGTTTGTAAATAAGGCCATCATGCCATACTTTATCGAAAGCTTGAGTGATATCAAGAAAGACAGCTGAGTAATACTTTTTTTCTTCAAAAGTGTTCCTTATCAGAGTTACAATGCGGTGGACTTGTTCTATTGTGCCGTGATGTTTTCTAAATCCAAACTGATGTTGAGGAATCAGTTGGTTGAGATTAATAAATGGAGTTATATTCATGACAAGTAGCTTTTCGAATACTTAAGAGAGTAGAGGCAGGAGGCTGATAGGTCTGTACGATGCAACTTTCGTAGGGTCTTTTCCTGGTTTTGCTATCATAATAATTTTTGAAGTTTTCCAGCATTTGGGATAGTGTTTAATACGAAGGATAGCATTGAAAATGTGCATGAGATGAATTACTGAAGCCGGAGGTAGCTCTTTTATCATTTTACCGGTAATTTCATCTGGACCATGTGATTTTTTTGGGTTTAAATCTTTATAAATTGCTTTGAATATGTCCTTTTTTTTAATTTTGAGCGTTATTGAGCAAGGTTGAGAATTTAATATTGGTAATGAGGACTGTGAAGAGGGTGGATTGGGTGTAAACACACTTTTTAGGTGGTTTGCAAAAGCCAATCCTTTCTCACAGTTGTTTCTAGCCCAATTACCGTCACTCAAACGGATGGAGGAATCAGTGAGAATTGGCCGATTTGAGTTTTTTGCTGATTTCCACAAAGAGTAGTCTGACGCTTCACCAGGTGTTAATTTCGCTATGTGCTCTTCTAACTCTTTGTTGTTTTTATTTTTTACGGCTTGCTTTAACTTTCGAGTGCAGTGCTGTAGCTGTGTTTACAGATGCCGTGATCTGAATTCTTGCCATTGTCTTCGGAGTCTTCTTTTCTGTCTTACTAGCAATTCAATGGCGGCTGGTGTGTATGGGCTATAGTTTGATTGCTTGCATACCTTTGTGCAGGTGGCTGAGCTGAGAGCTAATGAGAGCAGCTGGTTGAATTTTTCGAGTGCTGAGTCTACAACGTGTCCATTTCTTAATACAGTACTCAGGGGAAGATGGGAATTTATATATTTCTTGAATTTTAACCAGTCCATTTTCTTTCTAACGCAATTGCCTTGGGGGCTTGGTGATTTTATAGATATTACCGTGGGTGAGTGGTCAGATGATAGATCATAATTACACTCTGTGGAGATATTTTCCATCTGCAAACCTTTGGCGACTCCAAAGTCTATGAGATCGGGTATCTTCCTCTTGTCCGTCGGTCAATATGTCGGTTGACCATTTGAAATAACATCGTAGCCGTGGTTAGTGATGATTGAGCATAGTCTTCTGCCTTTTGGAGTTATTAAGCGGGAGCCCCAGTGAGTGTGTTTGGCGTTGAAATCGCCAGCAACCAAGAATTTGCTACCAAGAGTTGAGAAAAATTCTTTATATTGCTGTTCGGTAATACTGTATCTTGGGGGACAGTATATCGCAGATATTACTAGCTTAGAGATGTATTCTTCCAGACATATAGATGTTGCTTGCAAGTAGACGCTACTGAAATCTTCGAGAACATGATGTTTTATTCTGCTTTTTATCAATATGGCAGTTCCTCCGCGTGCCTTACCATGCGGATGATTTGTGGTATACAGTTTGTAATATGGTATTTGGTAGCAATTTTTGTCAGTGAAATGGGTCTCAGATATCATCATTATGTCGATCTGGCTGGATTCAAGGAATTGAATTAGCTCCAAACGGTGCTGGCTTAAGCCGTTGGCGTTCCAGTGTCATATCTTGAGACAACTCATGGTCTGGATAGCAATGTTTGGAGTAACATCGATTGATTTTTCATCATTTCTTGCATCATTGTTTGCATTGAGTTCATGAATTGGTTCATATTCTGAATTAATGTTTGAAGCAAATGTTCAAGGGTACTTGGCTGTTGGGTGGGCAGTGAGTGTTTCTGCTCATTATTTACATTGCTTTTGTTTGTTTGTTTGTTTTAACACGCTAGCGTATGAATTGGTTTGATTCTTGTTTGGGATTGCAGAGAAGAATTGTGTTGCAGCAATATTTTGTCTCTTACTTGAGTTGGCTATCTGAGTTTGCTCAACTGGTTTTAGAGGTTGATTGCTAGCGGAGAAATTTAGCTTTAGGGTTGTATATACTGGGCAACCTCTATAATTTGCGGTGTGATTACCTCCACAATTGCTGCATTTTTTCATGCTAGCATCGCCTTTAGATTTTGGGCATATGTTTGATTTATGGAGATCTCCACAAATCACACAAACAGCTGGCAGGGTACAATATGTCTTAGTATGTCCATATTCTTGGCAGTTACTACTGGCCATATAATTGTATATATTTGCATCATGTATTCATGAAATATGATAACGTATATCTATATCCAGATCAATTAATGTTGAACTCTGTATACACTTAGTTCAAGGCCGGCGGTATGTTGCCGTGTGTAGTGCTTATTCTTATTGCAAGATGCTTTAATCGTAGTTAGTCGTCTTTCATCGTTCGCTAAAGAATAAAGTCTGTTTAGTTCCCGTGAAGTCTTGCTTTCGCTTACCGGTTTCGGACCTTGCTATCTTTGTTACAGGAAAAAGTGGTAGTACGTTATCAAATCGCATGACGTATGCTCTTCAAATTACTGATCGATGGTGCGCCACAGAAAGCCTCCGTATAAATCCACAGAAAGCTGTTGTTGTTCTTTTCACAAGAAAGTAGAAACCCGATTTCGGCGTAGTGCGTTTCCAGAACACTACTCTCGAATTCGCAAATGAAGTCAAATATCTAGGCATTATCCTAGACAGAAGACTAAATTGGAATTCCCCCTTAAGCTACACGCTAAATAAGGCGACTAAAATTATGTGGACTTGCAAACGAATTTTTGGCAAAACATGGAGTTTATCACCAAAAATAGTTTTCTGGAAGTACACCCCCATGGTTAGGCCAATTGTAACCTACGCTGTAGTGGTGTGGTGGCCAAAAGTTACCAAAATATTAGCAATCCGTGAGTGCAATAAACTTCAAAGACGGGCCTGTCTATCTCTAACCGCGGCTGTGAAATCTGTTCTAAAATATGTTCTAACTCATATTCCATGCCTCAAGAACTACGGTATCGCAGGCGCTTCTCTACAATCATCCCAGACAGACTGGAATGGAAAACGAATAACAACTTAATACCCTCAAAACATAATTACGTTTAGTTCTCAGACGGATCGAAGACAGATGAAGGTACAGGTGCAGGGATATACGGTGCTAATACCCGCATATCTGTCGCAATGGGCTCGTGGCCAACTGTCTTCCAAACAGAAATACATGCCATAGAACTTTGTGCACGTCATATACATGACAAAGGGCTCAAAGGAGCGTGCATTCTTATTTGCTCAGTCAGCCAAGCTGCCATCAAATCTCTCCCCTCTTGGGAGTCCTCCTCAAAACTAGTCGCCGAATGTTTCCATATCCTACAAAAACTCTCTATGTGAAACAAGGTCACATTATGTTGGGTACCGGGGCACAAAGGTATTAAGGGCAATGAAGTGGCGGACGGGCTGGCGAGAGCTGGCTCGTCTTCTCCACTGACGGGCTCGAAGCCTTTCTGCGGTATAAGCTGCGCATCAGCCAAAGCTATGATAGAAAAACATTACCATGACAACTACCTTCTACAATGGACAAATTCGACGGGTCTTCGCCAAGCGAAAGCTCTCATCGGCTTTAATGCAGCTTTTGACAGAATTAGTCTAAGTAAAACAAACTTACGCCTAATAACCGCCTATCTCTCAGGACATAACTGGTTAAAATACCACCTTCACAAATGGGACTATCCTCTGATACGGAGTGTAGACTCTGTCTGGAGAAGGATGACACATCAACCCACATTCTTTGCGAAAGTCCGGCCCTAGCCAGACTACGCCTCAAATACTTTCAGCTGAGTTTCCCAACACTAGCTTCAATCATCAAAAGTTCGACAAAATCAATTCTATCATTCATTAAAAAGGTAGGGGAGATTTTAGTGTCGTAAACGGGCTTGGGTACAAAAAATCTCGTTTGGTCGCAGTGCCCGTAACAGTTGTGGTTGGCCCCAGAGATTTCAGCTATAGGGCTCATATCCTCAAAAAGACCTTGGTCTGGTTTCGCGTGGTCCACTTGATGAACAAGGATTATATCCTTGTTCCAACGTCACGCTCTCTTTTGATTGATTGATTTGTTTGCTTAAATTTGTTTGTTATCCTTCTTTACAGATGGATCTAAATTAAATGAGCAAGTACGAGGGGTGTCGACTCTAAATTGTTGGGCACTAAATTATCCTTCCGCTTGGCGGATCATTATAATCAAGTCCAGGTTGATATTTTCGCCATAAGAGAAGTCCTTGTAATTGTTAGAAGCTGCAATATAACTACAAATGCAATATATATTTACTCGGATAGCTAAGCGGCTTTGAGATCACTCCAATCAGTAAGGCATTCATCAAAGACAGTAATTGACTTTGCTAGGGAGGGCAACGTTACAACTCCACACGGATAGGGTCTCGGTGCCGATGCCGTTGTTAACTAATAGGCAGGTATACCATCGGCGTTACCAATACATGCCAAAAGTTTGGTTGGCAAAAACATACAAAGTAGGTCATTTTAAAGGAAACTTTCCAAATAAGAAGAGTTTCAATTGTGAGCAATTTTGGTTTGGTTTTGGAGCACTTCGGTAAATTTTTTCCTGTTCTCAATTTTTTAGATATTAAATTATTCTTAATTTCCATTTAAAGTAAAAATATTGTAGAAAAAAGTCATTTTGTTATTAAGAAGACAAAAATAAAATTCAGTTTTTAACGACTTCAAGAATTGATAAAACTTGGGTAAAGTTAAAAATTTTTTTAAGTTTATTAGATAACTACCATTGATCCGCTGAATTCGGCTTTGGGACTAACAAATATCACAAGTATGGTTTATTATCTTTTGGAATTTGTAAACAAATTTACAAAATTTTACCGATTCTTTGAGATATTGAAAAATTTTCCAATAATCGATCTTGATGGAGGACCTATTGAGGTCTCATACATTATGCACTGCACAAAGATAGATGCAGCCGTTGCAAATAATCTAATTAAAACCGATTCAACTAGTAAATGTTTCATGTGAATTAACACTCCAAGCATAAATCATTATGAGCACGCACTTTCAACTTTGCACAGCAGCCTATCGACTGCCATGTAAAAATTGGCAAGTAAGAGCCAAACATCAAGCGATTTTTGCTGAAAAGAAAACACGAATACAATGGGAGTTTAGAGAGAGATTAGGACTGCTAGTTGATTCCGATCTATAGGTCGTGGGTTCAATCCCGGGCTGAAGCATAAAAAAATTTAATGTCGAAAGATTTTTATTTGGAAGGGTACCCATCAGCCAGAAAGAATTGGCAATTAATTATACCGGCAGTAACAATTTGCCAGTTCCGTTCGGAACTGGCTCATATAAGTAAGTCCCTTCTAATGCTGGGTGGTATCACAATAGGCCTTTCTGGCCTAAGTGTGTCCTCTCAGAGAGAGGGCAGCCACATAACCTAACCTAACCTAACCTAGTTGATTATGTAACGGCCATTCAATAAGTGAAGCAACTTTTGTTATTAAAAAAAATGGATAAAAGTGAATTTCGTGTTTTGATAAAGCATTGCAATGGCTTGATAAACATTATTCATACTCTGGTCCATCGAGGCAAATGGTAGAAAAGTGGATTGCTGAATTTAAACGTGGTCGCAGTGGACTCCCAATTGAGGCTATTATTCCAGAAAACATCAAAAAATCCACAAATTGGTTATGAATGATCGCAAATTGAAGATGCACGAGCTAACTGACATTGTAAAGATAGCAGATTGTAATGTTTTTTAACATTTTACACGAACATTTGGGTATGCGAAAGCTCAGTGTAAAGTGGGTGCCGCGTGAGCGTACAGTCGACCAAAAACAACAACTTGTCGATTCAATAGAATGTTTAGTGCTGCTAAACCGCAATAAAACTGAATTCTATCGTCGATATGTGACAATGGATGAAACATGGTTTCACCATTACACACCGCAATCCAATAGACACTTGAGTGGACAGTAGTTTTTGGACCGATTGAAGGCTGAAATCACAAAAAACCGCCACATTAGCAAAGGAAATAGTCTTGTTTCACCGTGCACCGTGTCAAAAATCGATGAAAACGATGGCAAAATTGAATGAATTTAGGTTCCGATTGCTGCCCCACCGACCGTATTCTCCAGATTTAGCTAACAGCGACTTTTTCCTGTTTTCAGATATCAAGAGAATGCTTTCTGGAAAGAAATTAAGGTCCGATGATGCAGTAATCGCTGAAACTGAGGCCTACTTTGACGAGAAAGATAAATAGTACTATAAAAGTGGTATCGAAAACTTGGAAAATCGCTATACTCGTTATATCGCCCTCGAAGGCAACTATGTTGAATAATAAAATCGAGTTTTGTCAAAATTTTGTTTTTTTTTTCATACTTTTCCTATGGACTTATTGAATGGCTTGTTAAGAACAGGTTATGGTACCACAAACGACAGAAATACGGCTAGAAAGTTTTTTCAAACTATGAAGTATCTGCGGAAATAACAGGACTTAACAAAGATCTTATATACAACTTTGCATTAGTATTAAGGATTCTATCATGTGGCAAAACAACTAAAATTAAAAATTTTAGTAAGTTGCCAAGAGATACAACGATCATATATAAATATAAAGTGCTACAATTGGTACTATATGCCTTGCTCTGTACACAAAGTTTGAATACATGGATGTGAAGTAATAAAAGTGTCGATTTACATATAGATGACTATACTTTTAATTTTGTAGTTTAAAATAATAACTGTTTGATCTCAAATACATTTTTTCACAATAATTCTCTGTTGCTGGTACTTTATCAAAAGAAACTTTAGAGGCAAACCACAAACATGTGAGATACGCTCGTCTAAAACACACTGAAGAACTCAAGAGCAAATACAAATATAGATCTTATAACATATTTGCCCATCTCAACAGACCTTCTTTTATCTTCACAAAGAAAAAGTAAATGTATTAAAAAGGTAATTGAGGAAGATTTTTACATCAGTTTTTATATAAATAATAAAAACAATGATGAAGATTAAAAAACACTATTTCCATACAAATAATATAAATAAGAATAAAAATCAAAATTATTAGCAGAAATAAATATTTTTATGTTGATATTCCAAATAAATAACTTTCCATATGCAGAAAACGTCGGAGTATTATAAATATATATAGCTGTTGGTGGTCAGCCATTAGTTTAGTTACATCTGTGTCGTAACTTTTAGGCAACTGAAAGTGCGATTATAACCTCCACGTGATAACCACCGGTAACACATTCCTCAGTTAGGTCATGTCTCTGCTGAGGGTGTGGCAAATATAGTTGGGCTAGGAGAGAAAACTATAGACAAACCCCAATCCAAGGTGGAACAGCATATGTCAATGGATCTATGGCTAGACGGTATCTAGTCGCTAATATGCGAACTTGAGGCGCTCAGACAAGGCCCCATTTCAATAAAAACCTTACTACGCTACGGGGGAGGGGTGGGTGTGGTTGGGGTTGGGGTTGTATCGGTCACTGGCATGGTGAACAGACTTTCCCCTTTACTCGTGGGAACCAAATTAACAGACAAAGCAACAAAAAACAATGGCGAGAGCAGCAATAGCTCACCAAAAAAAAGCCACAGCACCTGAACAGAGGGATGAAGAGCAGCCCCGATTACCGAGAGCCAAGACGCTGCCACTCAAAACCCGAATGTCACGACACCAGCAGCTGAAAGAAAGGTATATTTACCTTATTAGAAAAGGGCTCAGCAAGAAAGAGACATACGCAAAAGCCATGCTCTATATGCCCACAACCAGGGTGGAAGGCGGAAAGCCAGACAAGACAGAGGTCGACCGAACAGTCACCTCCAGAGACCATCCATAAAAAGCGGCTAAGGGACGACGAACCCTCCACCTCCAGGGCCGCAGCAGAACCATCAACACCTGCAGGAAATGCAACACCCGCTGCAAATATAATGCAAAAAAGCGCCACCACATCTAAGAGGAGACACCCCACTGCCTCCTATAAGGTCGTGGAGACAGGTATCAAAATGGCAGTGCTCACTATCAAAATACGCCCCTAACAACAGAGCAAATGGACTCCACTCAGAAGCTTATCCTGGACAAAATTATAGCGAAAAAGAACAGGCTACAAAACCAGCCTACTCAGCCTACTATCCAGGAGACGCCAACGAGACACCACCACCGAACATTATAGGCTTAGTGAACTACTGTAAGACACACAATAAGACCTTAATTATTGGCTGCGTTGCAAATGCGCACAATACAATTTGGGGGAGTACAGATACAAACACAAGAGGTGAGCCACTTTTAGAATTTCTACTACAAACTAACACCAATTGCAAACAGAGATAATAAACCTACCTTCGAAAATGCCATACGACGAGGTCTTTGATTTAACACTTAAAACAAACAACTCACTTGACATGATCACAAAGTGGGGAGTCTCAGCTGAGGACTCGATGTCTGATCATACACATATACTCCTTAAAATCATGGGACTAATTAAGAGCGAAATGCTTTATAGAAGCGCTAAAGCAAACAAATTGGGATAAATATTCAGTCTGTATAGAATCAAAACTAACCAGAAGCATGCTTCTGATAAAATCGGCAGAGGAATTGGATGCTCAGTTGGAACCTTGACTGACTCCATAATATCCTCATATCACGAATGAAGTCAACTCAAAACAAAACCCTCAACAAAGAAGGTTCCTTGGTGGAACAAAGAACTTGCCAATATGCGTCAAAAGCAAGATCTAAATTCCATGATGCAAAGAAAAACAAAACATGGGACGAATATAGGAAAGCCCCGACATTGTATAACAAGGAAGTAAGGAAATCTAAACGGAACTCATGGATAAGCTTCTGTGAGGAACTTAGAGATATCCAAATCACAGCCAGAATACAAAAGTCATTGTTCAAGGGGGTAACCAACCCAATTTGCACACTAAAGGTACCGGATGGTACCTACTCAAACACTTGTGATAGTGCACTAGAGCTTCTTCTTAGAACTTATTTCTCTGAATGTCAGCTTAACACAATCAGCGACAACGATTAAGGGGTGTCAGCATACAATCACTATAGGGCAAGAAACTTTACATTCTCTAAAATAGTCAACATTGAAAGGGTGGGCAATCAACTCGTTCAAACCCTACAAGTCACCCGGACGTGTTGATATATTCCCTTTCTAAGGGGACCAAGAGATTAATACACATCTTGGTTTAAATCTTCAGATCTAGCTTCATATTTGGATTTGTTCCAAAGATTTGGCTAGAGGTCAAGGTTATATTCCTACCAAAGGACGACAACAAACCCCCTGAATCTCCCAAATCCAACAGGCTAATCAGTCTTACGTCCTTCATATTGAACCATGGAGAAGATATTTGACTGCTACCTAAGAGAGGAGGTAATTTCTAACACTCCACTACACAAACTACAATTTGCTTATCAAAAAGGGAAATCTACAGTCACAGCACTGTACACAATTGTTCGCGATATAGAAAAGGCTTTATACCTAAAAGAAGTAGCCCTCTGTACATTAATGGACATTGAGGGCTCCTTCGATAACTCGATCTTCCAGTCAATAGAACTGGCACTCTCCAATAGGGGAGCAGATCCAGCAATAGTAAAGTGGGTAAGCAATGTGCTATACCAAAAACAATTAAAGCCTCTTTAGGGCAAGCCAACCTAAGTGTTACAGCTGTAAAGGGATATCCGCATTGGATCCGCTGCTATGGATCCTATTAGCTGACGACCTAATACAGATCCTTAACAATAAATGGTACAAAACAATTGGATATGCTGATGACGTATCTATAATATTCAAAGGCAACCATGAAAGGACTATTGGGGAATTAATGCAGGATGCCTTAAATACAACATCGGAGTGGTGTAGGAAAGAGGGGTTACCAATTAACCCCACAAAAACCACTATCGTCCCCTTCACTATAAATGGAACATTTAGCACTTGAATAATAAAAATTAACGAGACAGATATACCCATGAAGGACAAAAACTTCACATGGAAGGCACATCTCAATTCAGTAATAACAAAGGCCACGAAAAACCTTTAGACTACAAAGCAACTTATAGGGAAATCTTGGGGAGCCCTAAAAGATCTTCTGAATTTACATGCAAATGGTTAGACCCTATGGTGGGTAAAAACCAATCAAACAACAAAGAAATATTTAAACGAGGTAATCTGACGTGGCACTTGTGGCATCGGAAAAATATTTAAATACACTCACTGAAGTGATGAACCATTCTTTATCAATCCTGTCCAAATGGGATTCACACTCTGGTCTGACCATCAACCCTGCCAAAACTGAGCTAGTCCTCTAGAATGCATAAAATACCTATTTTTACCTTACCTAGAATTGGGAGAGCTAGCCTAAAGCTAACTGAACAGGTACTTGGGTATAACTTTAGATAGCAAACTAAGTTGGAAACCAAACACGGAGGAAAGAGTTCATAAAGCAATAGCAGCACTCTATTCCTGTAAGAAAGCCATAGGTAAAAGATAGGGGATGAGTCCTACAATCGTATCATGGCTATACTATGCGGTCGTTAGACCAATCCTTTTTTACGGAGTGATAGTCTGGTGGGATCATAAGGAGGTACACAGACAGTTAATAGGCGAGGTTCAAAGGGCTTCTGCGGTGCTGCTAATAGGAGCTATAAGAACCACCCCGTCAAAAACACTCTACTCGGTATTGCATCTACTCCCAGTGGAGTAGATGCAATACAAGCAGAGGGCGCTTATATCGGCAATTAGGCTAAACATGGTTTCACGCTGGGCTCAACCAAGATACGGGCATTCAAAGCTCCTGCGGGAGTGCACTACAATTCTGAATGCCTTCGACTATACCATTTCCATACCATGCTTTGACAATAGATTCTCAACCCATACATATACCCTCTAGGGAAAAATGGAATAGGGGTATTGTCAACGAAACTGGAGTTTCGGTACAATTGTACAATTGGAGATGGCTCCAAATAAGAGGGAAGGGTAGAAGGTGGAGTCTTCTTTTCTGAATCCATACGCGTTAAGCTTAAGTTCCGACTTTTGCAGTGTTTTTCAAGCCGAGATTATATATAGCCACATTACCGCTAGAAAAAGGCAGCAATGTGGCTTCACTGTAATGCAATACCTCTCAAAGATGTTTATATCTACACCGACAGTCAAGCCGCCATTAAATCTCTCGCAGGAACGTTCGCCAAATCGGCACTTGCCCTTAAATGCCGCTCAGCTCTTAACGAGCTAACGGAGCACTACAATGTACACGTTATATGGGTAGCGGGGCATAGGAATATTCCAGGGAACTGTGATTCAGATGAATTAGCGAGAGCTGGCACTAGATTGTTAAAGATCTATCCATCTCATCAAGCAGGAATTCCACTTGCAACATGCAAGATTCTTGTCACACAACATTACCTCACCATAGCCAACAGAAGATGGCGGGTCGAGAGCTCTTGTGTTACTACTCGGAAAGTCTGGCCAACTCTTGACAATAGACGAATTCGTTCACTGTTGTCAATGTGTAAGAAAACTATCAGTAACGGACCACTGGCTTGTGGGTATGAATGCTACCAGGATTGGTTTACCGGCCAAGGATTTTTGTAGTAGCTTCCAGGACGATGAAGAGGAGGAAACTGTTTACCACTTCCTCTGTAGATGCCCCGCCTTGGGACGCAGAAGGCACACTCTATTGGGGAGTGCCTTTTTACAGATACCACTGAGCTAGCATCCATGGATATTAGAGACATTGTTCTATTCATTAGGAAATCCCAATGGTTCCGTTTAACAGAGGGAGCATGATAGAAAACATCATTGATGCACGGTAACACAATAGGCCAATTTTTGGCCTAAGTGCGTCCAACTTTGGGAGGCGGCCGCATAACCTACCCTAACCTAATCTGACTGGACACCTAAAGATCTTAAACAATGTCGGAAATGTTACAGATATGACACATACCAGTGACCACACAGACCAAGTACTCAATTTCACCAAGAGATACAATGTCGTTTTCCCATCAAAGTAGGAGCCGAACGCTAGCCCAACATGGTTACACGATGATTCGGAAAAATGGTAAACAGGTGTAGAAGCAGGTATAGTGGGACCAATAACACACAAATCAATTATGCTATGATATAATGGAAACAGTGGAAATTTTATCCAAAAATGGACTCCAAAGGGTCAAAATTAAAATATTCTCAGACAGTCAATCAGTCCTCAAAGCTCTTAAAAGCTTCACATGCACATTAAAAGTCCCCACAGAGTGCAACAATGCACTCAACAAACTGGCCACCCACAATCAGGTCTCTCTGATCTAGGTGCCAGGACACGAAGAACATGAAGGTAATGAAAAGACGGACCTTTATGCCAAAAAAGGGGCTGAAGGGTCATTTATCTGTCCAACCCCCTTCTTTGGCTTCAATAAAAACAACATAAAACAGGATACCAAGAAATAGATCCAAGACAAAATCAGAGAATATTGGAATGACATTGGCGGTTTCAACCACTCCAAAAAATTCCTGCGCTTTGATGCCAAAAGAGCAAACACCGATCTAACCTTAAACAAAAAGAGTTTTAGATTACCCTCCGGAGCACTAGCAGGCCACTCCGCATGCAATAAACACCTACACAAAATAGGAATATCTAACACAAATACTTGCGGATTCTGCTGTGATGAGGAAGAGTCCATGGAACATTTAATAACAACTTGTGATGTACCAGGCTACAGGAGTCATAAAATCCTAGGTTCATACTTATTAGAAGATAAAAAAAGAATTGCGAGGATATTGAGGACTTTTATTTGAAATTTTAACATTGACTTCCTTCATTCGAGTTGTGTGGCATGTGGCACCGTCTTGTTGAAACCACATATTCTCTAAGTCGTATTCTTCAATAGCAGGCAAAAAAAAGTCGGTTATCATATGACCATAACGCTCCGAATTGACGGTGACAGTCGTTCCATCGTCGTTTTCGAAGAAGTAAGGTCCAATCACACCTCCGGACCAAAGAGCGCACCAAGCAGTGACTTTTTGTGGATGTAGTGGCCTCTCTTCAATTACTTGAGGATTCTCAGAACCCCAAATACGACAATTTTGTTTGTTAACATACCCACCGAGTGAGAAAAGTGCTTCGTCGCTGAAGAAAATTTTGTTCGAAGAATCGCCGTCCACCGTCTGTTGTTCAAGCACCCATTCGACGTATCTACGACGTTGTGAATGGTCAGCTGGCTTCAGTTGTTGTGTGAGCTGGATTTTATATGGATGTAGGTGTAGATCCAAATGCAAAATACGCCATAATGTGCCGTAAGACAGTCCTAATTCCTGAGAACGACGAGGAATCGACACATTCGGGTCTTCGGCAACACTTTCACTTACAGCAGCGATATTTTCGGTGGTACGAGCGAAACGATGATGCACAGGCCTTACAATATCTGTAACCGATCCAGTCTCTTCATATTTCTTCACAATTTTGCCAATTGCTTGCGTAGTTGGACGATTATGTAAACCATAATCTCCTCTTAAAGCACGATATGTGGCTGTGGTAGAATAACCATTTTTGTAGTAGGTTTAAGCGATCCATTTTCGCAAATGTCAGACTTTGAACTGAAAAAGAAAGAAATTGTTTTAACAACTCAGTTTGACAGATGTCGAATTCTAGCCCTATACTTTTGAAACCGCGAAATGGATAACCCTTTACAAAATAATGTCGCTGTTACCCTTTTACCATGATTGACTTGATACCTTGGTATCAACAGTAACCACATATAGTTCATAGTTGTGAAATACACAATCCATATCAATATTCCTTATAATTATGGAATGCCGGCACAAAAAGGCAATTGAGTGCGAAAAAGCTAACAAAGCGCTTTCCCACTGTCTAAATCCCTTTAGAGAAGCCATATGGTTGGTTACTGAAAGAAGAATACTTACCTTACCTTAATACTTACCTGGAGTCCGTTAGAGAAACTCTAGATGTCGAGTTCTCAGACATATTTTTCTGGTCCGATGCTCAAATCGTTCTCGCATGGCTGGAAAAACCACCTCACACATGGAAAGCATACGTCGCTAAGATACTCCCAGATACTCCAAAACGCTGGAAATGGATTCAAGCCCAAGGGTCTTGTGTCCAATACTCTTTGGTGGAATGGCCCTGCGGGCTTCATCACCCCGAAGAAGTATGGCCAAAACCAACACTTCAAACTACTTTGCGGACCGAGTAAAGGAAAGTGAAGTTTCTTTTACCGTTAGATGACCATACCAACATTCTCTATTTTCAAGGGCGCTACGCGTGATTTCTTACGTTTTCCATTTTGTCCATAACGAATTGCGAAAATCTTCTCCAATTTCGAATTCCTTATTCTCGCAGGACAAAATTCGTTTTGCAAAAAACCGGCTAATCTTATTAGCCCAATGGCAATATTTTCCAAAAGAGCTGAAGGCTCTTCTCCGCTCACCCACAGTCAGCAACAAAAATTCTTTGCTGACTTTAAATCCATTTCTCGACAAGGAAAATCTCTTAAGAGTAAACGGTCGATTAGCTCATTCTGGTCTTAGTTATTGTTATATTGTTTAAGTTTAAATAGACATGTTAATATCTATGCTAACTTTACACAACTACGACAGTTATAAACAACACTGTGTATTAAAAGACTTTGTACTAAAATCCATAGCTTGTAAGACATTTTGGAAATGAATTCATAAAGAGAGCTGCTGCGTCCACCTCGATACATAGTAAATTGGCGACCAGTTAAAAAAACCAAAAAATAAAAATATAACAAATAACGGCATAAATTACAGGTAATTTTTACAAAAATGCAAAGTAATGGCGGATATGCACAAAACCAAAATTCGAAGACGGCGCACTCACCGTTCATAACTCAAGTAGCGTTCTAGAGTTTTTTATATTGAACGATACCTGGCAATTGTGGAAAGAAAAACTTGATATCCATTTTTACAAGATTAACTGTACTGGCGACAACGTAAAGAAGGCAATCCTTCTGAAGTCAGCGGGACCAACACCATACGCACTTCTTCATAGTCTGTGCAGTACAAGTACGCCAGTTACCAAAACGTACAAGAAGCTGTGCGAGATTCTCAACCAGCATTACACCCCACCAACAATTGTATTCGCGGAGCGAAAGAAGTTTCATGAGGCAGTAAAAGAAGACCATGAAACCGTGCCCGAGTGGTATACTCGAACAAGAAAACTCACTTTCTTGTTCGAGCTTTCATTTGAAGAAGCACTTAGAAAAGCTCTTGTAATGGAAATGAAGCAACCCAAAACGAACCACGTAAATTACGTAAGCAGCACAAGAAACAAGAACAACAATCAACGTTCCCAAACGAAAGGGCGAGGTGTAAACGACAAAGACAAAAGCCAAAGCAAATATAGTTATCAGCTGTTGCAGCGAAATAATGAAAAAGCAAACGAAGTAAGTCGTTATTTACATTGTGGCTGGAGAAATCATCGTTCATCAGACTGTCGGTACAAAAACTGCAATATAATAATTGTGGGACATTTGGCATCAATATGTCAAAGCGGAAAGAGACAAGTGAATTACATATCAGAAAATGATCCTTCCATAAACAAATCAAATATCTTTTGTGTGTATAATATTTAAGTTGGTGCCTCAACTGTTGCCGATAACCCATTTTCAGTAAGCATTAATGGTGTGCGAATGAAAGTCGCATGTGACACTGGTTCTCCATTCAGCCTGATGTCGAGAGCACTATTCGACAAGCTACAAAGTAACACAAGGCTACATTAATGTGAGTTGAATCTTTTAGATTATATAATGCTTCAAAAATTGCTATAGCCGGAACTCTTTCACATGAGTTTCCTAACAAAGATATCAAGCCGGTTGCATTTGTATCCAGAGCATTGTACAAGGCAGAAAAAAATTACAGCACCCTTGAAAAAGAAGACTTTCCATTTTATTTTGTCTTACAAAATTGAAACAGTATCTACCTGGCAACAGTTTCACATTAAAAACAGACCACCACCACCATATTCGGTGAAAGCAAGGGAATTCCAATTATGGCTGATGGGAGAATGCAGCGCTTGGCTTTTATATTAACAGGTTTCAATTACAAAATTGTATATATTGTAATTGTATGTAGGACGTTCCAATGAAGCCGATAATTTATCGCGCATACCTCAAGTTGAGAACAGAATAGTAGTAGACGAGGAGAGTTTTATAAATTACATTCAAAAAGAAAACACCAAAAACTCTCCGCGGTCTCGTCGCGTCTAGCTACGACATATAGCTTCCACTCCTAAAAGCTCACAGCCTGGAAGACGATAGATTCCCAATGCTCGTCAGATCGAGGACGTGATTGGCTCACTGTCTTGTCTAAGCGATGTGCTCAATTAATGCACGAGTATATGTGGGCCGTGATATCTAAATCCCTTTAGACAACCCATATTATTTGTCACTGAAAGATAGGAGTAAAAATCATAAAATGAATTAATTATATTACCTTTATTTGAATTGAACCTGGATTTCATACTTCCATATGGCCACCCAACTCTCCACATAAATTTCCATTTTATGTTTTTGGATTTACGGTGCTCGTGCTACGATCGACCGATGTGTTTTGGCTTATATTCGATCCTAGAGGTTCAACCATCAAGTCATTCCGCGCTACCATTTTTCTTTGTATTCGTAAAATTAGAATTATATCCGAACTCTATTATAAATATTAAGAAATGCATTGTAATTATAGACACATTGTAATTTCTTTTTGTAGCCATTAATTATACATCTATATGTATCGTGTGGCATTTAGCAGTGAAATATTTACCCACATAATTCATAGTTCTGCACTTACATAAGCATACACACAATGTTTAGGCATACCATTATAACTAAAGTCATATGGACTAATCATGTGTGAGAGTATTAAACAGTGAGTGTGATTATTGTGTGTTACATCATTGTGCGGTCGAAAAGAAAAAGGAGTTTAGCCACTAAGTATTCAGTAAATGTTGTGGTAAATTAGTTATACAACACACACACACACAAAATACTGGAGAGGTTGATCTGCAGGGCATTGGAGACGAAGGAAACACCGGCGTACCTACTGCGAATAATAAATACTTGTCTGTCTGACAGGCTACTGTTACATGACACGGACGATGGGTCCAAAAGCTACGTGGTGGCGGGTGGAGTGACACAGGGCTCTGTACTGGGCCCGCTACTGTGGAACGTGTTGTTCCACAGATACGCAGACGACATTGCCGTGACGACCGTTGCGAAGGAACTCTCCCAAATTCAGAGCATCTGCAGAGATACAGCGTCGAAGATTAAGGGTTGGCTCACGACGACAAAGCTCCAGCTTGCGGTACAGAAAACAGAGGCGGTACTTATCACGAGCACGAAAAAACTAGAAAGAATCACCCAAAACAGTGACGGCTACAACATTACAACGCAACCTTCGCTGAGATATCTAGGTGTAATGATTGATGCAAGGCTCAACTTCAAAGCGTATATCGCCTTACCGCAGCGGCATCAGTGACAGCGGCTCTGACGAGAATTATGGCCAACACTGGTGGTCCTAACCAGAGTAGGAGAGCGCTTCTGGCTAAAGTTAGTCAATCAATACTGATGCACGCGGCACGAATATGGATGACAGCTTTGCGTCAAAAAACATATGCGAAGAAATCGAAGACAGTTTTCAGACTAAGCGCTATTAGAGTTGCAAGTGCTTTTAGGAAAATGTCACAAGAAGGTGCTGGTATTTTATCTATCATTATGCCGCCGGGCATAATGACCTCGGAGTTGGGCATAGTATACAATAGAACAAAAAGCCTGATTATTCGGTTAACGCCAACCGAACGGAAGAGGAGAGACAGACGAGTCTAGACGAATGGCAAAGTCAATGGGTCGCCGCACAGATTCTGCAATACTGTCGGTGAAAACGCTCAGCATATTTCTCCTTCTGCTTAAGATTCCAGGCGCAGAGAATGACCATAGAGAAGATAATAAATGAAGAATGACACCCCATAACTTTGTGATCCATATGCTGCGATCGAGTTTGGTGTGGTCTAAGATGAAAGAATGGATTGCAATAGCTCTTCAGGAGCTCAGAAAGAAGAAGTGGCAGCGGGAAAATATAACTACAGCTGTGTCAACGACATGTACGGTGTGTGTAAAGAGGCATCTTAGCTCAGCTTAGTCCTGCGAAGTAGAACTTAACGGCGATCCCGCAGGGCAGGAACAAGCTATAGAGGTCAAAGTTAAGGGTTTAGTATGTAGGCGTACTGTTTCGCAAGTCCAGCATTGTAAGATAATACTGCCTGTGCGTGGTCCCGAATGAGGTGTACCTTTAGTGAACAGTATGAAGCCTACATGACGTCCATGGTTGACGCATTCTATGAAAGATTCCACCTTAAAACAAAAAGAAAAAAAAACACACACACAACCACCCACACACACACCCACGCACCCACACACACATATAGAGAAGACAATACCTAAAGTGCAGGAACTATGCAATGACGCAATAAACATCATCATGAGGTGGTTACACAGCGCTGGATTACAACTAGCGGCCGAAAAAACAGAAGCGGTACTCCTGACCACACGGAAAGTACGCGAGGTTTTCACCTTCAAGGTTGGTGACCATGAAATCACCTCGCTACCCCACATCAGATACCTGGGCGTACGAATTGACACACGGCTGTCTTTTAAGGAACACCTTGCCGCGGTTAGCGATAAAGCTGCAAAGGTGAATAATGCTTTGTCGCGCATAATGTGGAACATAGGTGGACCCCGTTCTAGTAAAAGGAAATTGCTGGCAAAGGTGACAAGCTCTATCATGCTGTATGCAGCTCCAGTTTGGGCTGACGCAACACAGAGAGCTACATACATGGCTGGCATCAGATCTACATACCGTTTGAGTGCACTGCGGGTAGCTAGCGCTTTTCGCACCGTGTCGGACGATGCAATCGTGGTCATTGCGTCAATGCTACCTATTGACATATTGGCACGCGAACTGCAGCGAATTCACAGCGACGTAGTCTCTTGGAGTGGCAACAGAGGTGGGAAACATCCGTGAAAGGTAAATGGACATACAGGTTGATATCAAACATAGAAGATTGGTTTAACAGAAGACATGGTGAAGTGGATTTCCATCCAACCCAATTGATAAGCGCACATGGATGTTTTAAGCAATATCTACACCGTTTTAAACACGAGGAAGATCCTTTCTGCCCTGAATGTCCTGGTGAAATTGAACATGCGGAACACGTCCTTTTCAGTTGTCCTCGCTTTAGAAATGAGAGGCAAGCTATGCAGGAAGCATTTGGAGAATTCCCTACAAATAGCAACCTGATATCGCACATGTGCGAATCACTTGAAAAGTGGGTGGTAGTACAATCGGTAGCTGCACGAATGATGACTGAGCTCCGACGCATAGAACGCCATAGAGCAATAGAACACAGAATGAACGCTGTTGCAATGTTGACAGGTACGAACTAAATGACCTACCTAACGAACTACGAGCAAAATCGCTCATGACGGTCTTCCTGACGAAATACTTAGCGGTCGTTCCAGGAGGAATCTTCCGTGCGGACGAGAGGTGGTTTTAGCGGGTTAAGTCTCGCACTGATATAGGCTTTCGATGCTTTCCTCCTCGTTACAAAAAAAAAAAAAGAAAACACACATATATATACATATATATATATATGTATATATATATACATATATGTATATGTATGTATATATATATATATATATATATATATATATATGTATATATATATGTGTGTATATATATGTATATATATATATGTGTATATATATATATATATATATATATATATATATATATATATATATATTACTTATGTATGAATATAACATGCTTCGCCAACCATCTCTGTTCTTCGCCAGCTGGCGCCAATTAGAAATTCCAAGCGCCGTCAGGTTTTCCAGTACTTGGTCTTCCTACCGGAGGTTAGATCTTCCTCTTCTGCGTCGTCCTACAGCTGGTAGGAGCACCTTCTTAGCTGAAGCTCGACATGACCTAGCCAGCGCAGCCGTTGTATTTTGATGCGCTTTACTATGTCACTATCGGCATACAGCTCGTACAGCTCATGGTTGTACCTTATTCGGCGTAGGACTTTTCTCTCGAAAACTCCAAGTATTCGCTCATTCGAGGTGGAGCGCCATATGTTAGGACAGGCATGATGAGAGACTTCTACAGTGTAGTTTTCGTTCTTCGAGAGAGGGCTCGACTTCTCAATTGCTTACTTAGCCCAAAGTAGCACCTGTTTGCAAGAGTGATCCTTCCCAATATCTCCAGGCTGACGTCATTACTGCTGTTAATGCTGGTTCCAAGATAGCCAAATTCCCTTACTACTTCAAAAGCGTAGTTGTCAACAGTGACGTGCTGTTCAAAACACCGGGACTCTTTGTTTGCTGACACTAGATACTTCGTCTTGCCCTAGTTCACCGTGAGACCCATACGACGCGACTCTCTTTCCAACTCTGAGAATGCTGCACTGACTGCTCGCGTGTTCATGCCGATTATGTCAATATCGTCAGCATACGCCAACAGCATGACACTTTTGTTGAAGATAGTGCCATTATGTCGTAGATCAGCAGCTCGTATTATTTTCTCCATAATAAGATTGAAGAAGTCGCACGATAACGAATCACCTTGTCTGAAACCCCGTTCGGTACTAAACGGTGCGGAGAGGTCCTTCCCAATTTTCACTGCACAACGGGAGTTATGCAGTGTTATTCTACAAAGTCAAATGAGCTTTGCAGGAATACCGAACTCAGAAACTGTTGCGTAGAGGTAATCCCTTACCGGACTGTCAAAAGTGGCTTTATAATCAACAAATATATGGTTTGTGTCGATCTGTTTTTCTAGAGTCTTCTCCAAAATTTGGGGCAGTGTGAAAATCTGGTCGATGGTAGATTTACCAGGTCTGAAAACTCACTGATAAGGTCCAATCAGGTTGTTGAGCATGGGTTTCAATTTTTCACAAAGTACACTCGATAGGACCTTTTATACAATGCTCAGGAGACTTATTCCACGGTAGTTGGTTCAAATTGTGGGGTCTGCTTTTTTATGTACAGGACACAGTACATTGAGCCTCCAATCATCAGGCACGCTTTCATTCGACCATATTCTGCTTATGAGTTGATGCATGCAGGAGAGCAGCTCATCGCCTCCGGTCTTAAACAACTCGGCAGGCCATCAGCATCTGCAGCTTTGTTGTTCTTCAGCCTTAAAATGGCCGTTTCAACCTCGTCACAGTCGGGTGGTAGAACATCAACATCTGTAATTGGGATTATTGGACAATCTCCTCCACTAGCGAAATTGTTCGTAGCATCGCCATTCAGTAACGTGGAGGAGTGTTCCCTCCATAGGCTCAGTACACTCTGGACATCTTGCCACATCAGAGCCACTTAGGCTCTTGATCATTCTAAGAGTTTTCAAGTCTCATTCTTGACGGTACACATCTCTATCTCCTCACACTCACGTATTTCCAACACCCTCTTCTTACGCCTGAACAGACGTCTCTCTGCACTCCTTTTCTCTCTATACCGCTCCTTAACAGCTCGCGTTGCGCCTGCACGCAGGGTTCTTCTGTAGGCGGCGTCTTTCTCTGCGGTAGCGTCGCGACACTCCTGATCATACCACTCATTCCTCAGAGGCCGGTAGTAACCGATTACCTCCTCGGCAGCAGTAGTCATGGAGTGGGATATATGTGTCCACCGTGCGCATGTATCATCAAGTTGGGGAGTGTTCTGCATAAGCAGATCCGATAGTCGAGTGGAAAATGCATCTGCTGTCTCTGGTGATCGCAGCTTACTGACGTCGAGCTTTCTCTGTGTGGGACTTCTCTTGTTATTTGCGACACATAAGCGTGTGCGCACCTTAGCTGCAACAAGGTAGTGATCCGAGTCGATGTTGGCACCACGGATCGATTTCACGTCCATCACACTGGAAGCATGCCTTCCGTCAATCACCACATGATCAATTTGGTTTCTTGTACGTTGATCTGGAGACAGCCATGTCGCTTTGTGGATGTAGAGATGCTGGAATCTGGTACCACCAATTACCATGTTTCGTGCTGCGGCGAAGTCGATCCGGAGACGTTCTGGTGGAGGCTAAATTTTCCGACAGTTGGACCAAAGGTACCTTCCTTGCCCACCCTGGCATTAAAGTCGCCAAGCACGATTTTGATATCGTGGCGGGGGCAGCGGTCATAAGCTTCTTCGAGGCGCTGAAAGAAGCTCTCCTTGGTCCCATTGTCCTTCTCATCCGTCGGAGCGTGGGCACATAAAAGGCTGATGTTGAAAAATTTTACCTTGATGCGGATTGTGGCCAGCCGTTCGTTCACAGGCGTGAACTGTGAGACAAGATGTCGTAGTCTCTTGCTGACAAAAAATCCACATCCTAATTCGTGCCTTTCAGCATGGCAACTGTAGTAGATGTCACAGGACGCTCTTTTGGAGCAGCCCTGTCCTGTCCATCGCATTTCCTGGAGAGCGGTGATGTCAGCTCTGTATTTTTCGAGGACATCAACCAGCTGGATAGAGGCACCCTCCCTATAAAGGGATCGGACATTCCAGGTGCATATCCGTAAATCGTGGTCCTTTTTTCGTTTGCGGGGGTCATCAACAAAAGCGGTAGTCCTTATCCGAGGCATATTTGTTTATATATATATATATATATATATATATATATATATATATCTACATATATATATATATGTAGATATATATATATATATATATATATATATATATATATATATATATATATATATATCTACATATATATATATATATATATATCTACATATATATATATATATATATATATACAAGAACGCGGTCCCAGAACTACCCGACCTGACATATAGATGGCGGCAGTAGTTTGAAAAAAATAATTTTGGTAAAAAGTGGCAAGATTATAAAGCATGTTTTAAGTTTCAAGGCGCAACGTTGTTTAGTATTTTTTTTCGTACAGTTGGTCCAAAGGTACCTTCCTTGCCCACCTGGAAGTGGGCAGCGGTCGTAAGCTTCTTCGAGACGCGGAAAGAAGCACTCCTTGATCACATTGTCCTTCTCAACCGTCGGAGCGTGGGCACATATAAGGCTGATGTTAAAGAATTTTGCCCTGATGCGGATTGTGGCCAGCCGTTCATTCACAGGCCTGAAATGCGAGACAAGGTGTTGTATTTTCTTGCTGACCAAAAATGCACATCCTAATTCGTGCCTTTCAGCATGGCAACTGTGGTATACAAATATATCACAAGACGCTCTTTTGGAGCAGCCCTGTCCCGTCCATCGCATTTCCTGAAGAGCGGTGATATCAGCTCTCTATTTCTTAAGGACATATAAATCATTCATGGCCTTATTCTTGAGGCCTTATAAATATATACATATATATATTATATATTAATTAAATTTACGCTTCCACAGCCGGGGATCGAACGCACAACCTACAGATCGGGCGCGCATAATCCAATATTAATGCTTAATCAGATTAATTGATAATAATTAATTTTCTTTTATGTTATATATTGCAACAGTTGGATTATATCGGAAGTTGGTTTTGTTTCATTTTTTGGTTGTTATATTTAAAATAAATTTGTCAATATCGTCAGTTGTTGACTGTGCATATAGGTAGGAGGGTTATTGACACTATAAGTAACTACACCCCCTTTTAGTTTAGAATTCTCCTGAAAATTTGTTCTATTTCTGAATCTATTTTATTATTAGTTTCGTTGGGTATTGGATATCTGATTTTAATATTTTTAAAAGTAATGGGAATTTTTATGCCAAGTACTAAATATGTGCCATTAAAATATGCTGTTCCCGATTGTAAATACTCTAATTTATTATAATCAATATCATAATTGATTATTTCGTTGCTTGTTAATATGCTAGGATGTATTATTTTGTATTTCGTTGCTACAACGTTATCAAGTATTTGTTCTATTCTAGTTTTTAACAATTGGATTTTTGTTAATTTGTTCGCTCATATTCTTTATCAATAAACATTTAATTCTTCTTCTAATTTAATTTTGTCATTACTTTTAATGTCACTTAATTGTTCTAATGTTATATTGAAATAATCGTTGTCCTGAATTTGTTTATTAATTTTCTCGCCCGTCTGGTCTGGTTGATTTTGTCTTGTCTATCTTCGTCGTCCATAGTACCGAATACCCATTTCGATAAGCTACCTACACCATTTGTTAGTCCATGTTTTTGTCTATTTCTTTTGGGTTTTAATGTAAGTAGTTTGTTTCTTGTATCCACTATTTCTAACTGAAGTAAATCTTTGTATGTAGCTTAGACTATTACTATATTGTCAGTCATTTTATCTAGAATATTCTCTATCTTGCTTACGTTAATCATATGTAGAACTATTTCTATATCTTTAACTATTTCTTGGTTTGTTATGTGAATATTTGCAAATCCTGTTTGGTCCGTTATATGCGTTACGGTAATGTTTCCATTAATTAAGTGCGTCCCTTGTATCATCAGAAGAATTATTATTGTTATCTGTAAATTTAAATGGCCTTTTAGTGTTGCTTGGGTGTACGTTTTTTAGGCTTTTCTTCTTAAATTTTGGTTGTTCTTTATGTTTTCGTGCTTTACAGTTTTTCACGAAACCTTCATTTCTGATTTCTTTGTAATCTTCTTTTTTTGTATTTAGTTTGTATATTACTTTCCTTTTATATAGTTCCATGTTTTGTTTAATTATTTCTTCGTCTATTTTTCCATTTTGTACATCAATAGGAGTGCTTTTAATAGTTGAGTGATAGCTATTGTTATAGTTTCTAATGGCTTTTTGTGTGATTTGATTAATTGGTAGATTTTTATTCGAATGGTATATTATCCTGAACTTTTCAGCAATTGTATTGTGCATTCGTTCTACGTCTGCGTTACCAGTATTACTATGTGGTTTAGTTAGATGAAGCTCAATTCCTTCTTGATCTAGAAATTCTTTAATACGTATTGTTTTGAATTCATTATCAGCTATTATTTTTGCTGGTTTCCCTATATTTGAAAAATGATTTTCTAACTGCTCGATAAACGTCACGTGGTTTCTATCATTCAAAGAGTATGCTGCTCCGAACTTAGAGAATATATCTATTATTGTTAAAAATTTAAACTTCTTCATTACGTATGTGTCTATATGTAATATTTTATTTATATATGACGGTGTTTCAGTGTAATTGAATTTCAGTTTAATGGGATTCCGGTAATAAATTTTATTTCTTATATAATTATAGGTTTCTTGAATGCTCGAATGCATACTTTCTCTGATATAGTAAAGTGATATCTGCTTCACTGCTTCAACTTCGGTTTTGATATCTTGTGTGATTTTATAAATTTTAATTGTCTGTCGTTAGAAAACATTTCTATTAATTTTTGTTAAACTACTTTGTAATCTGTGTCACATAACTCCAAATATATTCCTATATTTCCCTTCGTAATGTATTTTCGAAATATTTCGCCCATTCTATCAAAGTCGCATTCTGCTATAAAGATTATTCTTTTTCCATGTAACATTTTTAATTCCTCTACTTTGTTGTGTGTTAAAATTATCTATGTTTTGTATGTATTTACTATATCTTTCTTAATGCAAAAATGGTCATGTAGATCTTCTGCAGCTGAATGGATTGTTGCTAGAGTTTCAATATCTTCTAAATTGTCTAACATTTCTAAACTGGTGATCGGTGAAAATTGTGAATTTTCTTACATAAAGGTAGGGTCTTAAATAGTTTACGCTCCATAAAATAGCTAAAAACTCTTTATCTTTCGCGGAGTAATTTTTCTCGTGATTATTTAGTGTTCTTGATATAAAACATATTGGGTGTCCTTCTTGGGAGAGCACTGCTCCAATTGCATAGTTTGATGCGTTTGTAGTTAATGTGAATGGCCTGTCAAAGTTTGGGTATCTCAATATTGGATGAGAGCTCATTAATGTTTTTAACTTTTCGAATGCCTCTATATAGCTTCGATCTTTTACGTTTATTTTTACATTTTTCTTTAAATATTTTGCAATAGGTTGGACTACTTTTGCGTAATCTTTTATAAATTTACGGTAGTAAATATGGACATACGAAGACATATTGTACCGTGCCAGCTGTTTGTGTGATTTGTGGAGATCTTCATAAATCAAACATATGCCCAAAATCTAAAGGCGATGCTAGCATAAAAAAATGCAGCAATTGTGGAGGTAATCACACCGCAAATTATAGAGGTTGCCCAGTATATACAACCCTAAAGCTAAATTTCTTCGCTAGCAAACAACCTCTAAAACCAGTTGAGCAAACTCAGATAGCCAACTCAAGTAAGAGACAAAATATTGCTGCAACACAATTCTTCTCTGCAATCCCAAACAAGCTAGCGTGTTAAAACAAACCCACACCAACAAAGCAATGTAAATAATGAGCAGAAACACTCACTGCCCACCCAACAGCCAAGTACCCTTGAACATTTGCTTCAAACATTAATTCAGAATATGAACCAATTCATGAACTCAATGCAAACAATGATGCAAGAAATGATGAAAAATCAATCGATGTTACTCCAAACATTGCTATCCAGACCATGAGTTGTCTCAAGATATGACACTGGAACGCCAACGGCTTAAGCCAGCACCGTTTGGAGCTAATTCAATTCCTTGAATCCAGCCAGATCGACATAATGATGATATCTGAGACCCATTTCACTGACAAAAATTGCTACCAAATACCATATTACAAACTGTATACCACAAATCATCCGCATGGTAAGGCACGCGGAGGAACTGCCATATTGATAAAAAGCAGAATAAAACATCATGTTCTCGAAGATTTCAGTAGCGTCTACTTGCAAGCAACATCTATATGTCTGGAAGAATACATCTCTAAGCTAGTAATATCTGCGATATACTGTCCCCCAAGATACAGTATTACCGAACAGCAATATAAAGAATTTTTCTCAACTCTTGGTAGCAAATTCTTGGTTGCTGGCGATTTCAACGCCAAACACACTCACTGGGGCTCCCGCTTAATAACTCCAAAAGGCAGAAGACTATGCTCAATCATCACTAACCACGGCTACGATGTTATTTCAAATGGTCAACCGACATATTGACCGACGGACAAGAGGAAGATACCCGATCTCATAGACTTTGGAGTCGCCAAAGGTTTGCAGATGGAAAATATCTCCACAGAGTGTAATTATGATCTATCATCTGACCACTCACCCACGGTAATATCTATAAAATCACCAAGCCCCCAAGGCAATTGCGTTAGAAAGAAAATGGACTGGTTAAAATTCAAGAAATATATAAATTCCCATCTTCCCCTGAGTACTGTATTAAGAAATGGACACGTTGTAGACTCAGCACTCGAAAAATTCAACCAGCTGCTCTCATTAGCTCTCAGCTCAGCCACCTGCACAAAGGTATGCAAGCAATCAAACTATAGCCCATACACACCAGCCGCCATTGAATTGCTAGTAAGACAGAAAAGAAGACTCCGAAGACAATGGCAAGAATTCAGATCACGGCATCTGTAAACACAGCTACAGCACTGCACTCGAAAGTTAAAGCAAGCCGTAAAAAATAAAAACAACAAAGAGTTAGAAGAGCACATAGCGAAATTAACACCTGGTGAAGCGTCAGACTACTCTTTGTGGAAATCAGCAAAAAACTCAAATCGGCCAATTCTCACTGATTCCTCCATCCGTTTGAGTGACGGTAATTGGGCTAGAAACAACTGTGAGAAAGGATTGGCTTTTGCAAACCACCTAAAAAGTGTGTTTACACCCAATCCACCCTCTTCACAGTCCTCATTACCAATATTAAATTCTCAACCTTGCTCAATAACGCTCAAAATTAAAAAAAAGGACATATTCAAAGCAATTTATAAAGATTTAAACCCAAAAAAATCACCTGGTCCAGATGAAATTACCGGTAAAATGATAAAAGAGCTACCTCCGGCTTCAGTAATTCATCTGATGCACATTTTCAATGCTATCCTTCGTATTAAACACTATCCCAAATGCTGGAAAACTTCAAAAATTATTATGATAGCAAAACCAGGAAAAGACCCTACAAAAGTTGCATCGTACAGACCTATCAGCCTCCTTCCTCTACTCTCTTAAGTATTCGAAAAGCTACTTGTCATGAATATAACTCCATTTATTAATCTCAACCAACTGATTCCTCAACATCAGTTTGGATTTAGAAAACAGCACGGCACAATAGAACAAGTCCACCGCATTGTAACTCTGATAAGGAACACTTTTGAAGAAAAAATGTATTGCTCATCTGTCTTTCTTGATATCACTCAAGCTTTCGATAAAGTATGGCACGATGGCCTTATTTACAAACTCAAACTATTACTGCCTGCAAATGTCTCCTCATTGCTTGCTACCTCACAAAAAGACAATTTCTCGTACATCACAAGGATTACACAACAAATCCATTGGATATTCACGCTGGCGTTCCTCAAGGAAGCGTTTTGGGCCCCTTACTGTATCTCTTATACACTTCAGATATGCCCAACAATAACTATACATTCATATCGACCTTTGCTGATGATATGGCAATATTGTGTTCTCGCTCTAACCCCATAGAAGCTACTAAACTCCTGCAGACTCATGTCGATTCTCTCGAAATCTGGCTAGCAAAATGGCGTATAAAAGTCAATGAATCAAAGAGCGTACATGTAACCTTCACGCTAAGGCTAGATACATGTCCCCCACTTAATATTAATGGCCAATCAGTTCCACAATGTTCCTCAACAAAGTACTTGGGTATTCACCTCGACAGAAGGCTGACATGGAAAAATCACATAGAGGCAAAGAAAACTCAGATCAAGCTTAAAATGAATCAGTTATGGTGGCTATTACACAAAAAATCAAAGTTGAATCTTGAATATAAAGTGCTATTATATAAAGCAATCCTGAAGCCAATTTGGACTTATGGTATTCAGTTTTGGGGCACCACATCTCCCTCAAATATCGAAAAATTGCAGCGAATACAATCCAAGTGTCTGCGAATTATTGTAAACGCGCCTTGGTATATGAGGAACGTTAACATCCATAGAAATTTAAATGTACCCACAATTTCTAAGGAAGTTGCAATGTCCTGCAGAAGATACATTCAAAAATTACACAATCATCCGAATCCCCCTGCTAGGCAATTGTTGCTGAGCAAGGGGCATCGTCGATTAAAAAGAAAAGATACACTGAATATGCTGTGAAATTGCTATACCTCGCGACTCAACAAATTGTGATGGAACGTTGGGAATATCACATAATTTTAGTTAGTTTGTAAGATTTGAGTACTTATTGTTAGTTTCTAAGTAATTTAGAAAGATCCAATAAAAAAAACTAAAAAAAACGGTAGTACCTTGTTATCTCTAAAAAATTTTTTATTTGTTTCTCTGCTATAGTAGTGGTAATGTTTTTATTATTTTTATTTTATCAGGTGTTGAGTACTATTTTTCCACAACACTCACTTAGTACCTAACGGCTAGACTCAAGGATGTAACGCACAAAATTCACACCAAGACCTAAGCTCCTAAATATCCTTCGAGACTATCACACTACTTAGCTAAAATATTTATCAATGATACTTGCAGTTTTGGGTATTCGTTTTATTTCTAGTGTTTTGTATTTTGCACTTTTACACTAATACTGGAAGGCCTCGTAAGGATCGCAGTATTTTACAATTTCTTACACCCTAGCACTTCACAACTCGGTACAAGACTCACAACTGAAAAAGCGACTGCCTTCAGTAAGCTGGCAGCTTATATACCATTTTTCTAATACTAGCCACATATCAATCTACCCACATACCAACATATAACATACATACACACACCTCTTGTGTGTATGTATGTATTTATTTATGTACACGATCGATGCACTCCACTTGTGCGTATATATTACGTGAGAAAGCAACTTTTTGATATTCACACACATGAGTAGTCCGCGTGATTTTAGTTATCGTGTATGCTTACACAGTTCCACACTCCTTAATTAAGATTTGGTGATACCCTTTAGCTAGGTCTATGGTTGTGAAATACTGCGCTTTACCTAATTTGTCCAAAATGGAATCTATGTTTGGTATAGGATATTTGTAGTCTATGGTAACCTCATTCAATTTTCTATAGTCTATCATGATCCTGTATTTACGTTCCCTTGAGTTGTCCATTTTCTTAGGTACTACAATTAATAGACTAGAGTATCGTGAATGACTTTTTCGTATGATTCCTTGTTCTTCCATTTCTTTAATTTGTATTCGTACTTCTGCTTCATGCTGCGGAGGGTATCTGTATAATTTGCTGTTTATTTCTTTGTCCGTTAATTGGTGTCCTGCTTTAAATTTAAAATACAAGTTCTTAGATCGTTTCAATATTTTTACTACTTCTTTACTTTCTTCTATGTTTAAATGGCTTAACTGTATTCTATCCAAATCAAAATCGTTGGTTTCCAATGTGCAAACTTGTAAGTTAGTATAAGGGTTATTTCTAAATTTTGTCATTTTTTGTTAAGCGTTATGCATCTATCCACTAAGTTTATTGTTGTGTCTAACAAATTGAGTAGGTCAATTCTTACAATAAAACTATACTCTCGTCCCTTCAATGGAGTATTTTCCATTTTATTTTCGTATAATATGGGAGATTAAATTCATTAGGTGCTTCTGTTATCACTTCGTATTTAATTATATAGTCTTTTGGTATTGTGCTAAATTCAATTGGTTTCTTTGATAAGATTTTTTGAAAAACGTTTATATTACTATCAATTAGGCTTATACTTACTCCGGTATCTATGAGAGCAATATATTTCTTATTTTTCATCGTGAGTGTTATGGTAGGAAGACAGTCCGATGCTGTTTCTCGAAAAAATTCTGCTCTTCTTCTTTCTGGTTTTCGCTAACTTTATTCTTATGACACTGACACAAATTTAACACAGTGTGTCTTTCTTCTTGTTCTCATTGTTTTCTCTTTATATTGTCTACTTTCATATGTTATTGGTATGATATGTTCATATGATTTGTATGATTTTCTGTGTTCCGGTCTAATACATTTTACTTCGAATCTTCTTTGGTTCATTATAAATATTATTTGCGCTAGTTCTTTGTGCTCGTATTTTTTATCTAAAAGTGTCTCCTGCGTCATTTCCTTAATAGTATTTATTAAAAGACTTTCAATGTTTGTTAAATCTATTCCGTGTCCGCCTTTATAATAGCTGTATTCTTTTGTAATCGAGTTGGAAAAGAACACCAACTCGCATGTAATTTCCCTTTTACTTGAATATAATTTCCCTTTAGTTACTTAGCAACGCTGGTGGTATATATGGTTGTTCGTGAAATTTATAAACGAGATAAAAACAAAAAAGAAACAATTCTGCGGAATCTGTGGTAAATATATTCGTTTATTTAAAATAAATTTTTATTTGCTCTTGCTGTAGGATCAAGGAGCCTTTTCCTTAACCGCACGAATTTGGAATAGCAATATTAGCAATTAATTTCTTATATATCAATCAAAAACGATTTATTACATCATATTGAATTTAACATGTACAAGGCATAAAAGGGAATTAAAAATAACAGCATTAAGCAAGCAATTGAGCATAATATATAAGTATATAAGAAAAATATATACATACATAAGATTAATAGATGAATAGCAAATGAGAACAATTAAGAGTGTTTTTATGATTTCTTACTCTATGACTCAACATCCCAGCTTCGTTTGAAAAACCTGTCAAACAGGTAACACAGCAATCTTGCGGATAGGACGGCGAATGATTCCTCTTATGGTACGGATATCAACAACTCGAACGCGCGAATCTTTACCAGGTATGCAGTTGAGAACTTTACCCAAGTGCCAATGCTGAGGAGGAACGTTATCTTCATGAATGATGACCATTGTTCCATTTGTGACGTTTGAGTGATCAGCTGACCATTTTGTGCGCATTTGAAGCTCGTTGTTAAAATCATGTGACCATTTTTTCCAAAACGATTGTTTGATGGCGGTAATGCGAGACCATTTGTCGAGACAGTTGATGTTGGACGACACATTTCGCTCCGGCAGCGCCTTCAAATTAGTACCAACAATAAAATGGCCTGGAATAAGTGCGTCGAGTCGCTCGGGCCAGTTGGAAGTGGTGTTATGGGAAGAGAGTTGAGAATTGCTTCAATTTCGAGCAATACTGTTGTCATTTTCTCATATGTTAGCTTTGTGGTTTTCAAACTGCGGTTCAAGTGGCCCTTAGCTGACTTCACAGCAGCCTCCCAAATGCCGCCAAAGTGAGGTGCTCTAGGAGGAATGAAATGAAAGTTTATAAATTCATTAGCGCAATACTTAACAATCGCATCTTGACGCCCTCTATCAAAGAGAAAAGCCTTTAAATCCTTGAGTTTGTTCCTTACACCAACAAAGTTCGTTGCGTTGCCACAAAAAATATCAGAAGGCAAGCCTCTGCGGCCGATAAGTCGCTTTAGTGATGCTAAAAAGGCATTTGTTGACAAGTCTGTCACAAGTTCAATGTGTACCGCCTTAGAAGCCAAACAAATAAAAATGGCGATGTAGGCCTTGTAAGGTGTTTTTCCTCTAATACGGAGATAGATATCGACAGGGCCGCAAAAATCAACATCGCATCCTGCGAAAGGGCGTGAAGGCGTCAAACGCTCAACTGGTAAATTTCCCATCATTTGTTATAGCAATTTAGGTTTGTATCGCACGCAGTGGACACAATTTCTGACCACGTGTCTTGCAATGTCTCGTGCGTTTACAATCCAAAATTCGACGCGAATCAGAGCAAGTAATGCTTTGGGACCAGCGTGATAATTTTTGAGATGCAAATGTCGAACGTATCGCTTGACGAATTCGCACTTGGGAGGTAGTAGAATTGGATGCTTGCGGTTTTCTGGTAAGTCAGCTAATTCGAGTCGCCCGCCGACTTTTAGCAACGGAAAATCTCCACTATCATCGATGAAAGGATTTAAGTACCGCAAAGTGCCATTCACCGTCAACTCTCTCTTTAGCAGATGAATGTCTTCAGCGAAATAGTGTTGTTGTATGATCCATACGATGGATCGTAAAGCATGTTGCAACTCCTAAGGGGAAAGAGGTTTTAGTTGCTGTTTATTTTGCGAAGACTTGCGTAAATTCGTGTAAAAACGAAACATCCAAGCAATGAGATGAACGCTATGTGAATATGAACTACATCTGTCAACAACATCAATTTCACAATTTGTTACCAAGACCATCTTGAACGCTGCCTTTCGCTTTTCCTTTTCAACTACTTCCATGTCGATTTCGCTACAGTTATCTTTGGGCCACTTTTGTATGTCTTCATAGAGAAACTGTGGTCCGGTGTACCATATAGATTTGCAAAGTTCATCAACAGAGCTGCCTCTAGATACAATGTCGGCCGCATTGCAGTGCGTTGTGACGTGTCTCCAGTGGGAATCAGCTGTGAGGTCTTGAATTTCAGATACTCGATTCCCGACGAATGCTGAAAGTGTAGCTGAGTGCGTTTTTAGCCAGTGTAGCACTATCTGCGAATCTGTCCATAGATACATATGAGAAAGACGATTACAAAATATTGGTTTAATTTTAGAAACAAGCCGAATGAGGAATAGAGCATCGCAAAGTTCTAGTTTCGGCAGCGATTGCTTTTTAATTGGGGCTACTCTAGACTTTGCTGTAAGAAGATGAACACTGATGTTGCCGTACTTATCCACCACACGAGTATATATGCAACAGCCGTACGCGCAAATAGATGAATCGCAAAATCCATGGAGTTGAAATGACTGCGCATCTGCTAAAAGGCAATATCTTGGAATGGAAATTGACGAAAATTCTGATAAACTATTTATGAAATTATTCCAAGCAGAGTATATGTTTTGTGGAACAGATTCATCCCATTCAAGCTTAAGAAGCCACAATTCCTGGATAATTATTTTTGCCGATATAGGAGCTAAAAGTCCCAATGGATCAAAAAGCGAGGAGCCGAAGTTAGTTCGAATTGTCCTAGTTTTAGAAGGTCTGTCACTTCATGCTTGATTTGAGAAAGCATCGCCAGAGAATCAGCACCGCAAATAAGGTAATCAACGTAGAAGGATGTTTTAACTGTTCTTGAACCTATTTCATATTGAGAAGCATGTCGATCAGCTAAGTATATCAAGCTTCGCACAGCTAAATATGGCGCTGCAGTCATGCCGTAAGTTACTGTACTTAGCTGATAAGTGTGAATTTCAGTATCTGGCGAATTCCTCCAAAGTATATATTGAAACTTGTGATCTTTGGGAGCCATGCGTACCTGCCTGTACATTTTTGTGATGTCAGCCGTAGGAGCGAAGCGATAGAGACGAAAAGGAAGAAAAAGTATTACCAAATCACTCTGAAGAGTTGGTCCAACCATTTGAATCTCATTTAGAGATTTTTGTGAAGTGGTATGACAGGAAGCGTCAAACACAACCCTCAATTTTGTTGTAGTGCTTGATGGCCTTAAAACACAATGATGAGGAATGTAGTAGTGAGGCTCATTTAGGTTAGGGTTCTTTTTTAAATTCATATGGCCCAATTTCTCATATTCTTCCATGAAAGCTACATACTGTTCTTTGAGCTCTGGAGAACGGGATAAACATTGTTCTTGTGCAACAAACCTTCTCAATGTCGTGTCATATGAATTTCCCAAGCATAAATGATCATCTTTGAACGGCAAGCTAACCACGATCCTGCCATCGCGGTTTTGATAGACTGTTTCAGTGTACAAACGCTCACAACTGTGTTGCTTACGAGTCCACACATCCACAGTGTTCGAAATTTCTTCGATTTTCCACAAGCGTTTCAGTTTTTCGTTCAATGAGTCATCGCATGTTAGCAAGCATGTCGAGGTTTGCACGCTAGGGTGCCTTTGAAATCGACCCGGTACAACCGAACCTAATAGCGTTTTCTGCAAAACAGGCAAGTTGTCGCCAAGTCGAATCTGACCAACAGAGAGGAGGCTGAAAAAACTTTCGGTTCCTAGAAGTAAATCAACACGTTTCGATTTGTAGAATTCGTCATCAGCGAGATCAGTGTTCTTTGGAATATGCCAAGACGAGATGTCTATTTCTACCTCTGGTTGATAAGCAATGTGCGAAGTGACACAGAATGTTGAAGGAAGTTCAAACCCAGTAGTCGTGATTTTATGGTGGTTGAAGTTTTATACTTGATGTTGGCTGGCGTATTTCCAATACTGTAAATAGCAATGTTGTGTTTACCTCTGGGTAGTTGAAGCCTTAGAGAAAAATCATCAGTGATAAAATTCACTTGCGAACAAGAATCCAATAAAGCTTTGCCCAGCCTGTAACCACCTGAAGGGTCACGAACCAGTATCATAGCTGTGGAGAGAATTATATGATCCATTGAAGAGTTATTTATGTGTGTATGTACAGTGGCATCTCTGGCAGCGGCATCTCTTGAAGTAGATGGTAAAATTGCCATTGATGGCGATAGTGGCATAGCGCGTGTTGATGTTTCTGCTGATACCGCAGCGGCATTACGATGAAGCAGGCTATGATGCTGACGAGCGCAAAATTTGCATCTATGTAATGATGGACAACGTGAAAGTTGATGTCCCTTGGTGAGACAGTTAAGGCAAAGATTCAGCTTCTTTACGTGCTCAAAACGTTGAATAATTTCAAGAGCTTTGAAACGTTCACAAGCGTGATTTTTGTAACTGGAGCTGGAGCAAAATAAGCATTGAGAATTGGAGCAATCGAATGAGTAGCCTCTTTGTTGCTTTTTGGGCTTGAAAATTTTACCACTGTTGTTGCTTTCCATAACATGATTCTGATGGCTATCAAGTGATTCGAGATATTGGCAATGTCTCTCTAAAATGTTCGTACAGTCTTCCCAAAATGGAAGTTTCTTAAAACCTGAGGATTCTTTCCACTTCCGATTAGTATGTTCGTCAGCCTTTTGCAAAACTAAGTATATGAGCATGGCTTGCGAAAGTTCCTTTTCTGTGCCCAAGGACAGAAGAGAACCATAGATGGCTGAAGCATTGTCTACGAGACTTCGCAATTGATGACCACTTGACTTTGAAACTGAAGGCAATTCGAAAAGCGAGGTAATATTTTCAAGGGATATTAGGGTAGCATTGTCATAACGTGCGTTTAGTCTCTCTAAGGCCCTAGGGTAATTTTCATTAGTAACCTGGAAAGCATTGACGGTTTGTAATGCTTGCCCTTGGAGACAGTTTCGTAGGTGGTTAAATTTCTCTATGTTAGATAAGCTGTGCTCACGATCAATGATTTGTTTAAACGAAGTTATAAAATTTCGATATTCAAAATATCTGCCGCTAAAAGAAGGCAACTTTAAATGCGGCAGCTTAGAATTTTGAATAGGCATTATGCAAGTATTTTCAGAAGACGTTGTGGCGTTTAGGTCTTCGTCTAATTGCGACTGTATGGCTAATTTTGTAGTGATATACAAATCTTCTAAATCAGCTCGAGTATTATCATCACTATCAAGCTTTTCGATGTTTGTTTGAATTGTGAGAATTTGCTTGAAGTATGATTCCAGAATTCCTAAGAGACATTTCAGTTCAGCTACAGAAATAATTTTCCCTTCTCCTCGCACACTCGCTTCAACGATGTTTTTAATGCGCGTGATACTTTTCCTTGTACTAGAGCGCTGTTGCTTTATCTCTTCTACATAAATCTTGAAGTAAAGTGCACAGACAATGTTGAAGTAAGGAGATAAGCGACGAAAATGTAGCGCAACGAGACGAAATATAGTGTGCAATTAACGTCAAGTGAATTAATTGTTCTCTACGCGATCTTAGCGGCAAGCAATGATATGAAGTCAAAGAAATTGAATATTTATATGCAGGTGGAGATGATTAAACCATGAAAGAGCAGCGATAGAGGCAACTGTAAGGTGTAGTAAGCTACGGCGCAACAATGTGACTGTACTGTATGAAGAACCTTTGTATTGATGAGCGTGAAGAACAAAAAAAACGAAATAGCGAAAGCAGCGCAAAAACAACTGAGTTAATGCGTCAAAGCAAACAGTAAATTGTATCTAACTGTTTTTAAGCAAATTTTAGTTTTTGTTGGAAATTTCCATGCAAAAAGTAACGTTTCCTCGTCGTATCAATCTGGCTGGTACAGTACCGAAAAATGTTACCTCTCCAAATGTATTTGTATTCTTTTATATCGAATAGTTTAATTTTTTACAGCAATCATTTAATTATGAATTGAACGATGAAACCAAATTTGAATAGCAACTATATTGCTATATTTATTTATATACAATTTTTATGTGGTTGCAGCGATGAATTTCGCTAGTAAAAATTTCAAATAATTTAATCGATTTTATTAGAATCGTGCCCCACCTTGGGCGCCAAAAAGTTTAGGATCAAGGAGCTTTTTCCTTAACCGCACGAATTTGGAATAGCAATAAAAGCAAATAATTTCTTATACAGTGGCTCCCAGCTTATTTCGTACAGTGACAGTTTAAAAATTGCTGCAGTCGTAATTCCTAATATAGCAAAAATTTTAACAAAATATAAATGCCATTTTTGAAAGGAAGGTTTGTTTTTTATTTTCCAAAATTTACTTTTTCAAAATTTTAGTGTTTGACACTATAAAAAAATAAAATAAGAAAAAAATAGGAAAATTCATGTCACAGCTTATTTCGTACAGTCTCTTTAAGTTCAAACTAAAAACAAAGTAAGTTGATTTTAATATTTAGTATGACATCCCTTAGCGTTAATGACAGCCTGGAGTCTACTTGGCATTGAATCCACCAATTTTTGAGTGATGTCTGGTGTGATTTTTTTCCATTCCTCCATCAGTACCTTCTTTAGGTCTTGCTTATTAGAAATCTTGTGTGTTCTTATTTTATTGTCCAAAATAGACTAAAGATTTTCAATCACATTCATGTCAGGTGACTGTGGTGGTGGAGACATCAAGTGTGAGCAGTTCAAATAAGCCAAGATTGCACAATCCCAGATTTATGTTTTGGGTCATTATCTTGGTAATACCGAAATTCTTCCCGCAAACCCAGTTTGTCTGCACTTTGAAGTAAATTGTTTTTCAGAATCTCGAGGTACTTCATTTTGTCCATTGTTCCCTCAATAAAAACCAATTCACCTACTCCGGCTGCTGACATACAGGCCCAAACCATCACGCTACCGCCACCATGCTTCACTGTGGGCTTAAGGTTCTCCTTGTTTAGCTCGGTATTAGCTTTACGCCAAACATATGACATTCCGTCCGAGCCAAAAATATTAAACTTAGACTCATCCGCGAAAATAACGGTATTCCAGAACGCAGGAGTATTAATAATATGCTCTTTGGCGAAGTCAAGTCGGCGTTGTATATTCATTTTCGAAATGAATGGTTTCTTTCGGGCTACTCGACCGTTCAAGTCATGATTGCGCAGCACACGTCGGACAGTTTCAGCACTGGATGATTTTCCTATTTCACGCTGAACCTCTGCAGCCAACTTCGGAGCGGATAACTTTGGATTTTTCTTAATTTTTCGTACAATATAACGCTCGTCTGATGCGTTGAAAATCTTATTAGGTGCTTCTCTGCCCTTGTTCTCCAACCGATTTTCGCGAACGAAGCGTTGAATGATGTATTGGACAGTTGAGGCACTTAAATTTGTCATTTCAGCAATTTTTCGCACACTCTGACCTTTCCTAAAATGGTTAATTACCAGTTTACGCTGTTCCATCGTTGTACGATGACCCATAAAGCTAAATGTTTAATTTACAGCACTTTAACTATTTAAAATAATAATAATAAAAATTGTTATAATAGTTAAAAAGGTCCAAAAACTCATACAATTCAAAAAAACTTTGTAACTGCGCGGCAGAATGAAACTTACTTACATTGAAGTTTGTGTACGAAATAAGATGTGAGCTGAAAATCAGCTGATCAATAGTTTTTCTCTCTTGCATAACAAAAAGAAAAATTTTTGGGGTTCCCCGTTTTCTTATTAGGTTTACTAAACACATACACAGACATCTACATTCAAAACTTATCGATAAGTTTTTTAGTTTCGATGTTACAGCCATGTACATAAAAATATATACACTGTACGAAATAAGCTGTGAGCCACTGTATATCAATAAAAAATGATGCGTTTAGTTTCCAGTCAACCGTTTTACTGATTTATTGCATCAAATTGAATTTAACATGTACAAGGCATAAATGGGAATTAAAAATATCAGCATTAAGCAAGCAATTGAGCATAATATATAAGTATATAAGAAAAATAAATAAATAAAATAATAGTGGGTGCCGCAGCTCAGTGGTTAGTGTGTTCGCCTTCTGATCTGTAGGTCGTGGTTCAATACCCGGCTGATGCATAACAAATTTAATATCGGTAAGATTTTTCTTTCGAACGGTACCCACCTGTCGGCAAGCAATTGGCAATTCTTCCGACAGTAACAACTTGCCATGAAAAAGCTTCTTAAAGAACTCTGTGAAAAAGCTCAGAAAAAGTGATGTCACAAGTGTTCTGCCGTTCGGAACCGGCTAAAATAAGTAGGTCCCTTCTAATATTGTCCAAAATTTAAGACGCACAACAGTAATGGAAGAGAAGCTCGGCCAATGAGCCCTTTGGGGCTTTATGTGCCACATATTTATGTTTATTTTTTATAAGAAAAATATATATACATAAGTTTAACAGACGAATAGCAAATGAGAACAATTAAGAATGGTTTTATGATTTCTTACTCTATGGCTCAACACTTGCTTTATTTTGCTTATTTTTGTTTATATTTACGATAATTTGACGTGTTGTTGAAATTTCCCAAGCACATTCCAGTAGTCTATTCACAATAGTGCTGTTTTTTTTACTTTCCAACACTATAAGTCAGGTCGATTAAAATATAAGCCAGTTCAATTCAACTCGGTTAAAAAAGACGATGTCGCTTATTGTTGTTGCTTTGCATGCAGTTCGGCAAATAAGTCAGTCTTCTTTTGCAACTCGTGTGCAAAAGAATGCGGCTAATATACAATAAGTTCATCTGTCTCATACTTAATGTTCTGAATTTCAATTGCCAGCTCACTTACCGAATTTACCCAGATGTGTTATCCTTCTGTAAATTTCGTGGGGCTCAGTATCCGGCTTGTATCTCATCTTTAATGTATTTTTGATCATTGTCCAATTATCTGGTTCCGGGATGTTGATTATAACATTTTTAACTTCTCCTTGTACGGTCCTGTAAATATCATCCTTGTAGCTTTCTTCCTCAGTTCGCTATTGTTTCTAGTTGACAAAAGGTATTCTGTGCTACTAAAGAATGAGTTTATTGTTACGTCGCCGCGTCCTGTGAACACTGGTAGGTGTGCTATGTTTTTGAATATTCGATCCATTTTGTTGTTATCAGCTGATTGTTGTTGTTGTACCTCTATATATGCGTTCTTCAGTTGTTCTATTAATAGCTATATGCTATAGGGTATAGCTATATATTTCCTTTTGAAATAGCTGAATGAGAGCGACAGGGATGCGTGATCACACGTACAAGGGGAAAGTGGTTAATTTTTTCCCAGCGCCTATACAAAGTTACCCACTTTTTAACTACTTTAGAGGGTAATGCTACCCATATATTAACCAGATAATTACCCAGTTCTGGCTGGTAGGGTATGTTTTTATTCTTTTTGTGGAGGTATGGTTTAAGTGAGGATCGATGGATTGAGAGTGAACGAGAAGCTACATGTTGTAGTGGATTAGAATGCTATTGCTTAGGCTTAGCTTATAAGCTATGTGGTCGGTATAGCAAGTGGATATACTCGTGTATGTATGTATATATGTATGGTTATAGCTATAGTTAAGAGTTACATACTATTTAGATATTTAGATATTTATAGTTTTTATATACATATAAGTGTGTATGTATGTATGTTTGTATGAATGTGTATATTATTACAGCTATAGCTAAGGGTGACATACACATATGTCGGACTACTTAGATATTTATAGCTTTTTTAGGAGCATAAAAAAATATTAAGATATGAGTTTATTACTGCGATAGGTAATGTATTATTAGACATGTATATGTATATGTTTGTGCCCCTTCCAATATGGTTTCCTTATAGCAATCGCTTCCATAGTTTATTATTACGATTTGTTTCATCCAACTGCTTTCTAGCTGCTTTGGCGTTGTTGACAACTTTGGCGATAACCGATTCTCCTGATGCTAAACCACCGAGTGCACCCAAGGCGGTTAGGATTAGTACCATGGGGAGAAATCCACCAACCTTAGGGATTTGTATGACTCGAGGAATATTGATATTTTCTTTGTTTCCTCTAAATGTATTACTGATCAATTTATGTGCAACTTTCACAGCTTTGTCAACACTATTAGTTTCCTGAGGTTGTACGTGCCTTTGCAATGGTAGTTGCAAATAATATTTTAGGACATTTAGTATTACTTTTTGTACATTTTCTTTTTGTTGACATGGTGATGTTACTACCCATTCCGAATTTAACTATAGAATTTATCGCGTTCGTTACAAGCCAAGCACTTGCCCTCTGTCCAATACTACTATCCTGTGAAGTTACTCTTCCCCAAGCTCTTTCAGCAAGTTCTTTATCATCAATATCTCTTTTATGTAAGTCTTTGTTTTGTGAGTAAGCAATATCGTGTTCTCTGCAAGCAGCATCCAATGGATTTATACCCTTAAAAAAAAAAAATAAATATGTGGCACTTAAAGCCCCAAAGGGCTCATTGGCCGAGCTTCTCTTCCATTACTGTTGTGCGTCTTAAATTTGGACAGTATTAGAATGGACCTACTTATTTTAGCCGGTTCCGAACGGCAGAACACTTGTGACATCACTTTTTCTGAGCTTTGTCACAGAGTTCTTTTTAGAAGCTTTTTCATGGCAAGTTGTTACTGTCAGAAGAATTGCCAATTGCTTGCCGACAGGAGGGTACCGTTCTAAAGAAAAATCTTTTCGATATTAAATTTGTTATGCATCAGCCGGGTATTGAACCACGACCTACAGATCAGAAGGCGAACACACTAACCACTGAGCTACGGCACCCTTATACCCTTATCACCTCTATTTAAACGCTTTTGAATTTTAGTACCAGGGCCACAAAATTGATAACCAGAAACCAAGCGTCACAAGCCAAAAACACAAGAAAAGTTCCATAAAAAATCAAAACAATGCTCATCACATTCTTCGATAGCAAGGAATTATCCACAAAGAATATGTTCCAACTGGTCAAACAGTTACTTCCGCATGCTACCTCGAAGTTTTGAAGCGTTTGATGTCCAGAATCCGTCGTGTTCGACCAGAATACCACGATCCAAAAACTTGGTCTCTGTTGCACGATAATGCAGCGAGTAACACAGCACTCATTGTTCGTCAATTTTTGGCTCGGAATCAGGTCTGTGTGTTGAATCACCCGCCGTATTCACCTGATTTGGCACCGTGCGACTTCTTTTTGTTCCCAAAACTAAAATTTGTGACGTTTTTTCACGATCAATATTTGAAATCTCGAAATCTGGTTAGCAAAATGGCGTATAAAAGTCAATGAATCAAAGAGCGTACATGTAACCTTCACGCTTAGGCTAGATACATGTCCCCCACTTAAAATAAATGGCCAATCAGTTCCACAATGTTCCTCAACAAAGTACTTGGGTATTCACCTCGACAGAAGGCTGACATGGAAAAATCACATAAAGGCAAAAAAAAATCAGATCAAGCTTAAAATGAATCAGTTATGGTGGTTGTTACACAAAAGATCAAAGTTCAATCTCGAATACAAAGTGCTATTATATAAAGCAATCCTGAAGCGCCTTGGTATATGAGGAACGTTAACATCCATCGAGATTTAAATGTACCCACAATTTCTGAGGAAGTTGCAATATCCTGCAGAAGCAGATTAAAAGAAGTCGATTAAAAAGAAAAGACACACTGAATATGCTGTGAAATTGCTATACCTCGCGACTCAACAAATTGTGATGGAACGTTGGGAATATCACATAATTTTAGTTTGTAAGATTTGATTACTTATTGTTAGTTTCTAAGTAATTTAGAAAGATCCAATAAAAAAAGTTAAAAACAAAAAAATATTTGAATGGTATTACTACTGTTGTGTATATACTTGACATTGAATTTAATATATAGACGATGTAGGACACTAGCAGAATCCTATCCTATCCTATCCAACTATTTTAAAGAAGGCAGACCGAGTAAAAAATGAATCAGAATACATCAGTAAGTATAAAATAAATTATTATCTCATATTAACAATTTTTTTCTTTACAGAATTTGATATAAATTTTGGATTATGAGGAGATATCTGCATCCCCGAAATATTTTTTTCGAGAAGGGGTATTGCAGCAGCATCAACAACAACAACAGCAGCAGCAGCAGCAACAACAGCAAAAACACCAACAAAAGCAGCAAAAGCAACAACAAGAGCAGCATTTATATTAGGATATTTGTGCCGTGAGGGAATTCAGGGCACTTAATGCCCGGAATGCGATGATGCAATGAAATCCTTAGGAGAAAATGTAATGACTGTGCGACGGACAGCCAAAAATGAACTGCTTCTGGAATTAAAGCGAGTACCGGAACGGAGCACGGTAGAATTCCAGGCGGCTGTGAAGGAAGTGCTAGGCAACTCGGCTGAAGTTTTAGTAAAAACTCACTCCAGCACGATTCAATTAAGAGACCTTGATGAGGTTACAACGGCAAAAGAGGTGTGTGAAGCTTTACATGCACAGTGTGACATTCGGCGACCGAACGAGTCAGAGGTCCGTAACATGAAAATATGGCAATAAGGTACCCAAACAGATTCCAGGAGACAGACGAGAGTTAGAAGACCGTTGCTTCAACGGGCGGAGGGAGTGAACCCTCTTAGTATGAAAAAAAATCTCCCCTAACCCAGGGTGTTATACGACCCGTGCCCAGTGGGTGAGTTTGGCAGCCAGGGGATTACGTTAGGCTGTCTTCGCATGGAGCCATCCTGATACCAGGCCGCCTCAGGATGTAACGATGGCCTTGCCATGGTATGGGGCGCTGCCATGGTTGACCGGTGAATTCCCCGTTTATCCTTATTGGTCGTCGCATACGGTGACTTGTCACTGTATGCAGCACTGCCTCCTCTGAGAGCTGGTGGGGCAGACGACCGTACGAAACAGATGGCATGCCAAACAAAAACAACAAAAACTCGGATACCGTGACGGACGGACGGAGGGGGTAGGGTACCACCTCGGAGGAGGATCTCCTGCCAGGAGACGGTTACTAGTGAGGCTGTGGGTCACAGCACACTAGTAAGTAATCACACAGAAAAATCCGCTGGGGCCAAGCGTAAAACTAAACAACCATCCTTGCATAAGCAGTACCAGCGGGCTCTGCACATCCTCGGTAGAATAAGCGAAAACGAGGCCGCTGGTACTGCTCATCCAAAGGACGAGGCCGACAAAGCCAGGTATGAGAAGGTGGTCCAAGACTACCAGGAGTACTTGGCCAGAAATTTTCAGTTTGGCATGCATGCGGCATGCCAAACTGAAAATATTCCGTTCTGCGAACCCGGACGAAGAGCAGGAGGATATAGCCGAGGGCGCAATAAAGCTGTTAGAAGGGGTACAGCTGGCCGAGGTCACCGTAACAAATGATGTATAACCAAGGTAATCAAGGTTGTCCAAATTAACTTGCAGCACTCTAGGGCTGCTACGGACAACCTTGCCGTCTTCTTGGTGGAGGAGGACGTGGATATAGCCATTGTCCAGGAACCCTGGGTGCGGGGCACCGAGATCAAAGGGTTTCAAGGAAAACACTACAATGTACTCTATAAACGGATCCAAGGTAGGCCTAGATCATGCATTATAGCAAAAAAACACTTAAATATTTTTCTAATCCCATCGTACAGTTCACAGGTTGTGACGGTTGCTGACCTATTAACTGACGGCGTCACACTAAGGGTCGCATCGGTATACATGGCACACGAAAAACCTGCGCCGCCTGAAGAGGTCAGCAGACTAGCGCAAGAAAGAGGTGACAGGACCCTTCTTCTCGGGTGCGACGCCAATGCTAGGCACGCATTATGGGGCAGTTCCGAGACTAATGAAAGAGGTGAGTCTTTGTTTAACTTTTTAATAAACACAAATTTAGTAGTATGTAACAGAGGTGACACCCCAACTTTCACCTTTCCAAGCTCGGAGCAGTTTGATGGATGGGCGGAAGTGTTGGATGTCACTTCATTATCAGATAGCGATGTGATACGGGTCAAAAATTGGAGAGTCTCCAGCGAAAACTCCTTCTCGGATCATAGCTGGATACTCTACGATTTGGATCTTCAGGTAGACCCACCCTTGCCACACCGTAATCCCCATAGAACTAACTGGGCGCGGTTTGAAAATTTAGTTAGAAATAGAATAGGAAGGGCTCCCATTCATAGAATAACATCCATTGATTCACTAAACAGTAGGGTCGAAACATTAGAAAAAGCTTTCGGTAAGGCCTTTAAAATGTCGTGCCCACTGAAAAAAAACTTTCCCCCCCTGGTGGAGCCAGGAACTGACGGAACTAAGGAAGAAAGCAAGAGCAGATTACTCCACTGGAAATTGGCAATTGTGCAAAGAAAGCCGGCGGCTGTACAAGAAAGCTATTAGGAGCGCAAAAAAGGAGGGCTGGAGAGAATTCTTCTCGTCTGTTGAATCTACCAAAGATTCAGCTAGACTAAGCCGTATCTTGTCCAAAGACCACCAGAGTGCTTCTTGGATTAGGAAGCAAGATGGAACTTGGGCGGAAACGGCAGAAGAATCCTTAGAATTACTCTTAAACACACATTTTCCGGGATGCAGTCAATACGAAAGCGGAAGTAGTATGAACGAGCGGCGCTCTTATGAGTCACTGCATCTCACAAATGAAATAGTAACAAACGAAAAAATTGCATAGGCAATTAAAAGTTTTTCACCCTTGAAGTCACCAGGTCCAGACGGGATCATGCCCAAAATGTTACAGGTAACATTGGACTGTGTGCTCCCATGGCTGGTGCAAATCTTTAAAGCGTGTCTGAACCTGAAATATGTACCTACTAGCTGGAGGCAGTAAAGGTGGTCTTCATACCAAAGGTTGGCAAGAGAGGACACGAATCAGCGAAGGATTTCAGACCCATCAGTCTAACCTCTTTCGTATTAAAGATGTTTGAAAGGCTTCTGGATATATACTTAAGGAATTCTCTGGAGAATTCCGTTATATCCACTGCCCAACATGCATACCGAAAGGGGAAGTCGACAGAAACGGCTCTCCATGAGGTAGTGCAAACAATAGAGGGATCTCTGGACAACAAACAATACACCATGGCTACCTTCTTGGACATAGAGGGTGCATTCAACAATGTTAGCATAGAATCTATCAAACGGGCGTTGATAGAAATAGGAGTGGACGACTGTGTTACAGGTTGGATTATTTCTATGTTAGTGACTAGGGTCATAAGTGCTAACATGGGCAATATCTCAATAACAAAGCTAGTCAAAAGGAGAACCCCACAAGGGGGGGGGGGGTGATTTCCCCTCTACTTTGGCTATGCGTAATAAACAACATCCTAATAAAACTGAATAGTTGGGGTGTCAAAGTGGTGGCGTATGCCGATGATGTGGTGTTAATGGTGTCAGGACTGTGGCCTAGCACGATCAGTGGGATCACGCAAAGGGCGTTAGACGAGCTCAGCTCCTGGGCTATCAGGTGTGGCCTGGGGTTGAATCCGGATAAAACAGAACTGATGCTTTTCACCAACAGAATCAAAATACCCAAATTTGACTTACCTAAATTAAATCATCAAACCCTTACTCTTTCTTTCAGTGCTAAATACTTTGGGATTATTTTGGACTCCAAGCTTAGCTGGAGGTTAAATACTGAAAACCGGGTAAAGAAGGCTTGCATTGCCCTCTATACCTGCAAAAGAGTAATTGGAAGGAAATGGGGTCTCCAACCAAAACTTACTTTATGGATGTACAAAGCGGTTGTACGTCCAATTTTATCGTATGGCTCGGTTGTTTGGTGGAAAGCCTTGGATAAGGCCTACACCATTAATAAACTTTGCAGTATACAAATGTCAGCATGTGCAGCGGTAGTCGGAGCTATAAAGTCGTGTCCCGGGGATGCTCTTAACGTTCTGACACACATGCTCCCTATTGACCTATACATCAAGAAAACGGCAACCATGACCGCAGTGAGGCTAAAGGAAGCGGGTCACTGGAAGGAGAGAACCTACGGACATGGATGCATACTAACAAGAGAAACGCAATATACGTCTGACAGGACAGACTACATCATCCCGAAGATGAATTTCAATAGAAACTTCACAGTAGCCTTTCCTTCAAGGAAAGATTGGACTAAGGGATGTCTGTTAAACAGCTTCGACACCATAATCTACACGGACGGCTCCAAAATGGATTGTGGCGTAGGAGCAGGTATATATTCCGAGAGATTGAAAGTGGACAAGTCTGTGCGCCTCCCCAATTTGTCTAGCGTATTCCAGGCGGAAGTGTTTGCAATCGGGGAAGCTTGTAGGATACTCATCGCAGACTTCAGATTCAAGCTCAATATAGCTATAATATCGGACAGCCAAGCTGCAATTCAGGCTTTAAACTCAGCAATCTCATCCTCCTTCCTAGTGGAACAAAGTAGAAGGAGTCTCAATACACTCAGCGAGCGGCACAACGTTTCATTAATCTGGGTTCCGGGACACCGGAACATAGAAGGAAACGAAAAAGCCGACGAACTGGCAAGAAACGGATCTGCCATGCAAGAGGCTCTTGCACAACCAATGTTCATACCGCTGAGCGTAGCCAAAAGAGCTATCAACAGCAAATATCTACAAATTGCGGATTGTAGGTGGAAGAGTCTTACGAAATGTAAAACTAGTAGGTCACTGTGGCCTACATACAATCAGAAACAATCAATGTTACTGATAAACAGGAACCGTAAAGACGTCACTAGACTGACGGCAGTCATCACTGGCTTCTGGCTCATCGGAGAACAGGGGGCCAAAATGGGATTGTCCCATAACGATTTCTGTCACAGTTGCAACCAAGTGGAAGAAAAGGAAACGGTCTTCCACTTCCTTTGTAAATGCCCTGCCCTTTGGAAGCAGAGAATGAACACATTAGGCAAACCACTCTTCAATAGCATTGAGGAGTTGGCTGAAGTAAACATCAGCAACCTCCTAAAGTTTTTAAACAGCACGAACTGGATTTAACCGTGCTGCCCACACAAACAACCTAACGAACAGTTGGAAGCGAGGATGCGGTAACAAAACGGTGCGTAAGTGCTATTTGGACTCATGGATGAGTCACCACTTCAACCAACCAACCAACCAACACTTGAACTACTGTACGGCAGCGCAAGATATTCTGCAGCAACCAGTAATTGAAAACAGTTCGATCTTGCACTACTGTGCGACCAACAATACAATGTGAGCGGCTGTGAGTGGGTCAACGACTCATTGGACAAAGCGGCAATATGGATAACAAATAATAAGGTGTATCAGAGCAGAGCTGCAACAGCGCATCTCGGATTCACATGGATTATGATAAAGGGTATATACTTTTTCTCTAGCTACGCCCCACCAAGTCTGGATATTCTCGACTTCGAACGGAGATATAGTGACTTCGGAACAGACTTCGAACAGATATAGTGACGGAAGCTAGAACGCGACATCCAGTAATTATAGCAGGCAATTTTAATGCTTGGACTACAGCATGTGGTAGTATATGTATGAACCGCAGGGGCCAAGTTCTCATGGAAAGTATGACTTTACTAGACGTAGAATTTCTCAACGACGGACAACACACCTTCGAAGCTGCCAGCGATCATAAAGCAATTGTCATTGAGTTGCAATTGGCAAAACCACAGCGTATAACCAAGGTGCAAACAAGAGACTGGAAACACCAACAAGGACGTGTTCCTGCAAATATGGGAGGATGGGACTACATCTGGTGAAAATGCAACAAATATAGCACAAAATATCATGGCACAGATGAAGAGATCATGTGATGCGGCGATGCCTAGGAAAACACAAAAGCCGACAAGAAAACCGGTTTATTGGTGGAACGAAAACATTGCAGAGCTCAGGAAACACTGAAATCAAGCCAGTGGAAGAGTACAAAGGGCACGATTAACCGTCACGGGACCTGCTACGCGAAATATATAAACTATGCCGCAATCAGCTTAAAAAAGCAATAAAAACGAGCAAGGATGCATGTTTCAAAGATCTCCGAAAAAGTACAGATACCGATCCTTGGTACAAAATAGTTATACATACAGTAAGAGGACCAAGATCACCACAACCAAAGGACCCAGTGCTAATGGAACGGGTGGTAAATGTATTGTTCCCCCCTCTCGAAGAGAGTCAGGAATACTATTGTCCACCCGCAATAATACGCGACATTCCAGGGGTAACTACAGAAGAATTGTTACTTAGCTTGAATAAGTGAGTGTTCTTACATTTTTCCACAGAATTGAAGATTTTAAGCTTGCGTTTATTCCATCTGCGGCAGTAGATTGAGAAATGATTGGTGACCTTTGTCTAAAGTCTCCAGCTAACAATATCAAAGCACCGCCAAACAAATCTTGATTTCCCCGTAGATCCTTCACTGTTCTATCCAATGCTTCTAATGATTTTTTGTTTGCCATTGGAAATTCTTCCCAACCGATTATCGCACATTGCTGCAAGATTTTTGTCATTCCAGATGTTTTACTTATGTTACATGTAGGATTTTCATTTGACTGCATATTCAACGGCAGCTTAAGTGCAGAGTTTGCTGTTCGACCGCCATCCAATAAAGTAGCAGCAATCCCAGAAGAAGCCAATGCCAGTGATATTTTACGTTGCGATCGAATTAATGGCAGTAACAACGAAATCAAGAATGTTTTACCAGTTCCTCCAGGCGCGTCCAAAAAATACATTCCACCACTTTTATCGTTAACAACACGCATCATCGTGTCGTATGCAATTGTTAAGCAAATGTCTTCAATCATGATCAATGCTTCATTATGCATTTCCGGTGTGTACAGCAAGTGTGGATTTGACGTACTACGGCAAAGTCTGTGGAAATATGATGATAAAATTATTGCGAATAATGTTAGTATTTTATGAGTAGATGAAACTGCAGCATCGGCAAGGGTAGCCTCTCAGTGTGCGTCATTTTCCAGTAAATGCAACCGTTGACACGTCTCACGATATGTTGCACACAATAGTCTATCAACTATTTTGAGACTTTGAAATGATGTTGGACCAAGAACGCAAATCAACAATAAACGCAAAAAAAACACTCAGCATTGTTGGGATGAACTGTGTAAACACGTCCCAAATCATACTGTGCGTTTTTAGCCGTAAAATAAACGCGTTGACCATTTTCAAGGTGCACAGTTAAATAAACTACGGTTGGATGTCTCTTATGAATTGGGAATGTAAAAATCCTCCACACCGCCTCATTACTGCTGACATAACGCCCTAATTGAAATTGAGTGATTTCGTCATTCCTATTTGGATCAGGTACACCAAACACAGCCAACCTCAAAATATTGATCTCTCATTTTGATAGTTGTGGATTTGTCGAAATCCTTTATCGACCGGCGGCGATATATAATTGTATCTAAAATCAATGCTATAGGATATCGTTTCGAACATTTGCCATCAATCATGCATGGTGAGTTCATCTGGTGAAAATGATCTACACGGTCCATGGATCATGTTCTTTGTGATCACTTCAAATAACTCTTGATCGGTGCTTTGATCTGGAATTTCCGCAGATATAATGTCATCAATTTGATCCAGTCTTATTTTGTCAACTAACCATATCAATATGTGTGCATGAGAGAATATGTGCCATTCGACAGAATACATCTAGCATTACACTTCACCAATTAGTTTATGCTTTACTATGAAATCCATTAATGATTTCAACATTTGTTTAAACACACGTGCCGTTTTGTCGTGACGATCTGTTGGTGATTGCCCTGGCAATAAGTTTTCTCGGATCTCACTCCATTGTGGATTAGATGTAAAAGTAATAAACAGATCCATAGGAACAAACATATGTCATCGCATCCTGTGCAGTGTAGGAAGATGGCAATATCGTCATTAGGCCAATGTCATTTGGATTTACAGGCTGGTTGCCTAATGTTAATGGCATCACGTAGATGTATGTATTCTTCAGCGCGTAGCCTTTTCTGATTGAAGCTAATATTGTTTAAACGTTCAGTTTCGATTTTTGCATACATGTCGACAACATACTGGTGGAAAAGCCTTTGACATTTCAAAATATGATTGTCTTGATTTTGACGAACCATCAACTTGTACGCATAATAGTTCATTGCGCTGACCGTTTTATTTGGAATTCCTACACCTGCAATTCAATTTCAAATTTTTCTAAAATTGTGTTTGTGAGAATAAATTTAACTAACCAGTTGACGGATTTACCAACTTAATGTTAATTTGATACCGGTCTTCCCTTGCGAAAACATAATCGGATATTGCAAAGCATCATAAGAGCTATGAAGTTCAGAGACACGTTGAAGTTGTTCATTTCTACGATGAAGGACGATATAAAAATAAAATAGAAAATAAATATGTGGCACTTAAAGCCCCAAAGGGCTCATTGGCCGAGCTTCTCTTCCATTACTGTTGTGCGTCTTAAATTTGGACGGTATTAGAAGGGACCTACTTATTTTAACCGGTTCCGAACGGCAGAACACTTGTGACATCACTTTTTCTGAGCTTTGTCACAGAGTTCTTTTATAAGCTTTTTCATGGCAAGTTGTTACTGTCGGAAGAATTGCCAATTGCTTGCCGACAGGTGGGTACCTTTCGAAAGAAAAATCTTATCGATATTAAATTTGTTATGTATCAGCCGGGGATTGAACCACGACCTACAGATCAGAAGGCGAACACACTAACCACTGAGCTACGGCACCCACGATATCGCGTGCATTAAATTCTTCTCCAACGATTACCACTGCTACATCGTCTATTGTTGGTATATTGTATCTCCTGGCATGCTGTCCAGCGGGCATTTTGTCAGCTCTTATGACATTTCTATGATTATCCGACGTAATTATGTCCAATACCGTTTTAAACAAAGTCAAAGTTTTGTAAGTCAGCAATTATTTCTCTTCGTACGTTCGGATAAATACGACACCGTTGATCAATTTCATCATTGGAACTTCCAAGAAAATAAATTTGCAAAAACTGATATGAACTATCTGCAAATGTCAATAACTATCCGATTCTGTCGTACACCTGACCTTGAATCTTATTTTCAAAAGATGTCAAGTTAAAATTTTTGTAATAATTGTAATCAATGTTGGCATGAAATTATCTCTGATGATATTTGTTGCACCAAACGATGCCATTTGAAAGCATGAATTGTACGCCTGAATATTCTTCAAAAAACGCTTCGATTCTGTAGACGATCCAGAAACCAAGGAATGCAAAGGTTCTGGTGGACAAATTCAATGCAGACAATTTGACTTTGCCATTTGCACAGCACAACCCTGGCGTTTCAGTGCTGAATTTGAGTGCCTTGTAATGTTCACAAATTTTGTTCATTGAACCAATGGTCACTGATTTATGTGAACTACAATCCACTGTACTATCATAGTTGAATGCAGCACGATTGAAATTTAAACATGCTGTATTATTCGTGCTTCTTGATTCTTGTAGCCAAGAACGTGACCGCGCATTGAGTTCTCCATTATTTTGTTTGTTGTGTGGGCTGTACTTCCTTTTCATTTATCTGGCAGCAGCTTGCCTTCTGACATTAGTAGACTGTCGACTGATATTACTTTTTCTTGACGTGATTTTCCAAAATAAATAATTGTATTTTCATCATGCACATACACATACAACACAAAAAATGCACCTACTTCAAATTAACTTTGAACAATTCCAAATGTAGCTAACGCTTTGTACGAATATGTTGTCTTTTGTGATTTTCTATTACCTTCCTACATTTTTGTTCGTCTCAATATATGCATCTATCCTTATCACACATATTGGTTTTTACCCTTCAATTTAAATAGTGCGCAATAAATTTACTTTTCAGCCAACGACACACACATAGTGCAATAGCCCAGCGGATAGATCTGAGCTCTACAATCGGAAGGACCCACGTTCAAACCCCGAAAACATTTGTTAAAAATATATACTTTCTTTTTCGATTTTAAAAAATTAATTACAAATAATTTTATTAAAACCAACATAAATTTTTACGTAAAAAAAATTTACATAAAATTTTATTTAAATCATTCAAAACAACATTCGAAATAAATGCCTTTCGTATATTAATTAAATTTACGCTTCCACAGCCGGGGATCGAACTCACAATCTAAAGATCGGACGCGAACGAGCTAACCATTTAGCTACGGCAACATATAAAAATATTGTTCATTTTTACATACATCTTTGGCAATTAACAAAATGACAACCCCAAAATCACTGTTTTTTTTTTATTTTCAATTAAGTAGGTAATTAAGTACTGCTGAGCGCTCTTTTGCTTTTTTAAAAATGCTTTTGAATCTTTCTTAATTTTTTTAGCCTATAACATTCCTATCGTAATTATCTACGTTAAAAAAAATCAACAAAATTGGTTGAAAATTGCGGGCGACAGAGGGAAACATACACTTTTTATCACTATGTTTTATATATATATATAGAAGAAGAAGAATATATATCCTGGGATTCTCTTGCACACATTGATTTTGGAAAAACTCGCAAAAAAATTTGGTGTGGATCAATTGTGGATTGTAGATTTGTATGTAGGTAGATAGAAAAATTGCATATAAGCTGCTAAATTAGTAGTGTGAGTTTACAGTGACAAGTTCAATATGTTAATACTAAGAACCTTACAAGGCCCTCCAATATTAAATATTGCAAAAGATCGCTCTTGCTAACAGATGTTACTTTGGGCTAAGTAAGCAAATGAGAAGTCGAGCCGTCTTCTGAGCAACGAAAACCACACCCTACAAGTCTCTTATCATGCCTGTCCTTACATATGGCCCCGAAGCATGGACAATTTCCAGCTGAGATGAGAGAATGCTGGGAGTTTTCGAGAGAAAAGTCCTACGCAAAATCTTTGGACCTATTTGCGTTGGTGGCGAGTACCGAATACGGTACAACCATGAGCTGTACGAGCTGTATGCCGATATTGACATAGTAAAGTGCATCAAAATCCAGTGGCTGCGCTGGATAGGTCACGTCGAGCATTCGCTTCCATTCGGAAGAACACGCTCCAGCTAAGAATCCGCTGGTGGACGAGGCAGAAGAGGCAAACCTGATCTCAGGTTGAAAGACCAAGTGCTGGAGAACTTTACAGAGCTTGAAATTTCTAACTGGCACTAGATAGCGGAGAACAGAAATCTCTGTTCTACGCTGGCAAAGCACGCTAAATTCGGCATTACACTTCGGTTGTAATGGCCACATAAGTGGGTAAGTAGATTTTCAAAAAAATTCATTCAACAAATTTCATGAAAGTGCTGATATTTTTGCATAGATAATCAAAATCGTTGGCAGCGTCAATGTACCTGTGTTGCTTATCGGCGAATCCGTGTTATTAAAAACGAATTCCGTCAATAATGGCTCTATTCCGAAAAACAAAACATTTTAACATCGTTATAAAAGCGATTTATCTTTTATACAACTTCTTGAAAATGGAAATCGATTAGGCTTCCTCTGCATGGATGCAAAATACAGTAGAGCACGTATCTGCACGGAATTAGCTACACTAAAAGAGCTGGCAAAAATATCGGGACGACAACGACTATTAGGAATGCAATATCTTTGAGTTTTCGTAGCTATATATGTTGTTTTCCATACACTGGAATAATTGGTTCGTAGTTATAGTCAAAGTTCAAATCATCTTAAATTTAGTATTAACTAACTTAACACATCTCCTACCCAAAAATCTATTAATAATCCGATTTTAAATTTCAGGTGATCTTAATTTTAAACTACGTTCCATTTTATTTTCATTTTATACATTCAACTCAAAATTTATCAATAAATTTGGTGACAAATTCTTATTACAGATGGCAATTGGAATAAACAGCTTATCGTATTATTCGCTAGCCAATACAATTATCTCAAGTGATTACTCTTACGGGATAGATAATGTTGAACCACAGCCTCCACCATAAACTGCTTCACTAACTCCACGCCGACGAAAGATAAGAAGTTCGTCTGAAGCAGAACAACTTAAGCTTCTGAAAGAATAGGTACGCAATCAAAGAAATTAAGAAACACAAAGATTGAAAATTGCCAAGCTGTCCATAGAACTACACATTTAACTTTACCTTTAAATGCGTGAATTTTATTATTGATTAAAAATATATTTTTGAAAATATATTTGGGTGTAGAAAGCACAGGAAAAGTAGTTTAAAAAATATGCTATTAACTTACAGCCAATAATTGATTAAAGCCCCGAAGGGCTTATTGGCCAAACTTCTTTTCCATTACTGTTGTGCGTGTTAAATTTTGGACAGTATTAGAAGGGACCTACTTATTTTAGCCGGTTCCGAACGGCAGAACACTTGTGACATCACTTTTTCTTAGCTCTGTCACAGAGTTCTTTTAGAAGCTTTTTCATGGAAAGTTGTTACTGTCGAAAGAATTGCTAATTGCTTGCCGACAGTTGGATACCGTTCGAAAGAAAAATCTTTTCGATATTAAATTTGTTATGCATGAGCTGGGGATTGAACCACGACCTACAGATCAGAAGGCCAATACACTAACCACTAAGCTACGGCACCCATTTACAGCCACTGAAAATTAAAAAATATTATGTTTCATATCTACAACAGTGCACAATTATCGAACTACGAGGGCGGATTGATAATGAAGCTACCTAACATTTTTTTTTTCAAAAACCATTTATTTCTCAACATAGTCTCTTTTTACTTCGTTACACTTAGTAAGACGATATTCCAACTTTTTTATACCATCTCAATTATACGATGTCGGTAACTCCTCAAAATACGCGTTAGTTTCGGTAATTACTTCTTCGTTTGAGCTGAATCTTTTTCCTTTTTTTATTTATTTTATCTAATGCTGAGTGAACCGGTGCGTTGTCTTGAAGAAAGACCACTTTTTCTTTAAATGTGGTCGTTTCTTCTTAATTGCATCATTCAATTGATCCAATAATGCACGATAATTCTTACCTGTGATTGTGGATCCTTTTTCAGGATAATCGATAAGCAATATTCCGAGTGCATCCCAAAATACAGTGGCCATAACCTTACCAGCCGAATTCACTGCCTTCGCCTTCTTCGGAGCACTTCCACCAGCTTCCACCCATTGTTTCAATTGATTTTTGGTTTCAGGTGTGTAGTGGTGAACCCACGTTTCATCAACAGTTATTAATCTGGTGAAGCGGCAGACTACTCTTTGTGGAAAACAGTAAAAAACTCAAATCGGCCAATTCTCACTGATTCCCCCATCCGTTTGAGTGACGGTAATTGGGCTAGAAACAACTGTGAGAAAGGTTTGGCTTTTGCAAACCACCTAAAAAGTGTGTTTACACCCAATCCACCCTCTTCACAGTCCACATTACCAAAATTAACTTCTCAACCTTGCTCAATAACGCTCAAAATTAAAAAAAAAGGACATATTCAAAGCAATTTATAAAGATTTAAACCCAAAAAAATCACCTGGTCCAGATAAAATTACCGGTAAAATGATAAAAGAGCTACCTCCGGCTTCAGTAATTCATCTCATGCACATTTTCAATGCTATCCTTCGTATTAAACACTATCCTAAATGCTGGAAAACTTCAAAAATTATTATGATAGCAAAACCAGGAAAAGACCCTACAAAAGTTGCATCGTACAGACCTATCAGCCTCCTTCCTCTACTCTCTTAAGTATTCGAAAAGCTACTTGTCATGAATATAACTCCATTTATTAATCTCAACCAACTGATTCCTCAACATCAGTTTGGATTTAGAAAACAGCACGGCACAATAGAACAAGTCCACCGCATTGTAACTCTGATAAGGAACACTTTTGAAGAAAAATTATTGCTCAGCTGTCTTTCTTGATATCACTCAAGCTTTCGATAAAGTATGGCACGATGGCCTTATTTACAAACTCAAACTATTACTGCCTGCAAATGTCTCCTCATTGCTTGCTACCTCACGAAAAGACAATTTCTCGTACATCATAAGGATTACTCAACAAATCTATTAGATATTCACGCTAGCGTTCCTCAAGGAAGCGTTTTGGGCCCCTTACTGTATCTCTTATATACTTCAGATATGCCCAACAATAACTATACATTCATATCGACCTTTGCTGATGATACGGCAATATTGTGCTCTCGCTCTAACCCCATAGAAGCTACTAAACTCCTGCAGACTCATGTCGATTCTCTCGAAATCTGGCTAGCAAAATGGCGTATAAAAGTCAATGAATCAAAGAGCGTACATGTAACCTTCACTCTAAGGCTAGATACATGTCCCCCACTTAATATTAATGGCCAATCAGTTCCACAATGTTCCTCAACAAAGTATTTGGGTATTCACCTCGACAGAAGGCTGACAAGGAAAAATCACATAGAGGCAAAGAAAACTCAGATCAAACTTAAAGTGAATCAGTTATGGTGGCTGTTACACAAAAGATCAAAGTTGAATCTTGAATACAAAGTGCTATTATATAAAGCAATCCTGAAGCCAATTTGGACTTATGGTGTTCAGTTTTGGGGCACCGCATCTCCCTCAAATATCGAAAAATTGCAGCGAATACAATCCAAGTGTCTGCGAATTATTGTAAACGCGCCTTGGTGTATGAGGAACGTTAACATCCATCGAGATTTAAATGTACCCACAATTTCTAAGGAAGTTGCAATGTCCTGCAGAAGCTACATTCAAAAATTAAACAATCATCCGAATCCCCTTGCTAGGCAATTGTTGCTAAGCACGGGGCATCGTCGATTAAAACGAAAAGACACACTGAATATGCTGTGAAATTGCTATACCTCGCGACTCAACAAATTGTGATGGAACGTTGGGAATATCACATAATTTTAGTTAGTTTGTAAGATTTGATTACTTATTGTTAGTTTCTAAGTAATTTAGAAAGATCCAATAAAAAAAGCTTGTTAGAAAAAAAAAAAGTTATTAATCGACGCCAAAAATTAACAGGATTACGCTTTATCATGTCCAAACACCGCTGTGAAGTGGTCTCTCTAGCTCGTTTTTGTTCGACACTGAGCAAACGCGGCACCCATCTTGCCGATAGCTTTTTCATATGGAAATGTTCATGCAAAATGTTGAACACACACAATCTCATGCAACTTGACTCGGCGATCATTCATAACGATATCGAGGATTTTCTTGATATTTTCTTCAGTAACCACCTCTTTTGGCCTTCCTGTTGATGGTATTGTTGCAGTTCTTGTTTGGCCGCATTTAAATTCAGCAATTCTTGTCATCCCAGCCGTGTTTGTCGTCGTTGTCGTCGTCGTCATCGACCTTGGGAGCAGAACGCCACTTTATTTCACAATTATAGCCTAGACAGAAGGCAGCCTAATTCCAAGTTAATTCGAAATAACTCGGGCATTAACTGGAGCTAATCCGCATTAACTCAATGAGTTAATTCTCAAAATAAAAGAGGTTTAGGGCAATTTCGATAGCAACACTGCTGAAAATTTTCTATTGTGAATTTTTCTCGATCCAACTTATAAAACAATAGGTGTGTTCGCTTATAAAAAACTTTCAACAATTGTTAACAGTTTTCACCATGAAAAGCGTTGGCGAACAATTAAATCCAGCTGTCAATTACGAACTGTGAATATCAATTTACAAGTTTCTGATAGTTTTCTGTTCACGTACTTCTTGTAGTTTTTCTCATATTGAGAGTGACAGATGACAGAAATTGATAGTAATGTAAGTGAGTAGTAAAGCAGCAATCAGCCGTTTAGTTAATCCGCAATACTGGCGTCTGTCAGGTTAATATTTTATTCGGATTAAGTGCGCCGGATTAACGCTGCCGTCTATCTAGGCTATTAGAATAGGAATATTTATTGGCTTTATTTCTTTTTAACATACGCATGCAGTATATACGTTCGAAAGGGAAGGAACAACAATTTATCGACAACTTTGCACAAAAGGGAGAAATTCTACTTTTTAACTGTGTGAAATTGACTGCAAACCGTCAAGTGTTCGTTTTATTGCAACAAGGTGGTCGGAAAATATTGTACAACAGAAAACTAGTTTTTTTCCCTTCTTACAATCAAATGAAAACCGCATAAAATTACAAAGGCAAGTACACAATAGAAAATTAGTAGTGTGCAAAAGTGTGTTAACCCAAATTCTTAAATCTCAACCCTCATCGTTCTTTCTTTTACGGCGAATTGAAATAATGCAATGGTGTGCTGGGAGAAATTAACAAAACTTCAGCAGCAACATCAACGGAATCTATCAACATATAGTGAGTACGACCTCACACATTACGTAAGTCCACACATTTATACACACCCACATATATATAGTTGCGTCCTACCCTTCTAAACAAATATATTATCGTCATTATTTTCTTAGTGTGTACATGGTAGATCCGACGGATCATACGCATCTCTGATTTTTTTCTTATGCGCAGTTCATCCACATAACTGAGCTCACTGTCCTCGAAAAAGAAGTCGTAGATAATATCCGTTGTTATTTTAAAACTTTTTCTCCACATGAACTTTTCACTCTTATGTACAAAATTCTTTTGTCTGTTCCTCTTCCTCTTCCTCGAAGTATAAAACCTCTGAATTTCCACAAAACTATTCAGTTCTCATCTTATTGGTATTATAAAATTTCTAAAAAACAAAAAACAATACAAAAAATTAACACGTTACACCGACCGCTTTTCACATTTTTGCTCGCCCACTATCTAGCAAATTCAAATTGTAGAACTTAGAAATTTGAATCGAACCGCCACGTCAAATATAAAGAAAATATATAAAATTATTTTTTTACACAAGAAGTGATGTGTTGTTTTTTTGTTTTGTAAATACTTTAATACTTTTTTGTTTGTGTATATTTAATAAGTAACATAAGAAGTGCTATTTTGTCATATTTATGGGGTTTTCGAATTAGAGTGCATCAACTAAAAAAAATAAGGAATTTTTTAGAAATTCAAGACCATCTATATTTTATCGTTGTGTTTGCCTTGATGGTCCTTATTGGTCGTTTTTGATGCTGAGAAAATAAAGTTCAAATTTTAATTTCATTTTCCTCCTATGCGTTTCGACATTTTTCATGTCTTCCTCAGGAAGTCTATTTTATTAATATATACATAAATATAATTACATTATAAATCAAAACCAAAACAAAAAACATGTGTTTATAACTACCTTCACAATGCTTATTACAATTGCACTATTTTTTAATTTGATTATTTCTTTTCTACTTTTTGCAGCTGATCGCTGCCGTGTAAATTTGTTTAATATTGTCTATGTCCTATTTTTATGATTCATCGCTATTTTCGTCTTCTGTTGTATTCTCAATGTTTCGTATTATCGAAATTCACAATGTGTTTGTTCTCTTGTAAGTGTTGTGCTAATGCTGTTGTAGTATTGTTATTCATTACGCCTGCTTTATGATCGGCAATTCGTATAGCGAAAGTTCTTTTGGTTGTCCCTATGTATACTTTGTTCCACTTCTGATCATTACTGCCTTTGCATGAAACTCCGTAAACAACATTGCTTTGTTGTTCTTTTCTTAATTTTTCTTTAGTGTTCGTGAAGAAGTTTCAAAGACTACTACGTGGTCTATGACATATGTTATTTCTTATTGTTTAATAATTTTTGTTAATATTTTATTGTACGCAAGCTTTTGTACATATGGTACTCCACTATATTTTCTGTCATTGATTTGTTTTGATTTGTCTAGATTTTTTGTTGTCCTTAATTTTGTCGTTGTTTCTTGTATGAGTTTATCAATTAGATGTTGTGAGTAGCCGTTCTTGGTTAGTATGTTTTTAATTTATATGTACGTACATTTCAGGCTTGAACTTGTCATCTGTGATGTTATATGCCTTGTATATAAATCCTATAAGACTGTTGATTTTCTGTCTTATGGGATGATTTGAATTGAAATTTAATATTCTATCTGAGGATGTACTTTAGTATACCAATTAAATTTAATATTTTGGTTCACTTTATGTAGTTCTGCGTCGAGGTATGGAATTTTGGCATTTTGTTCTTGTTCCACAGTAAACTGTATTCGTTGATGTTTTTTGTTTAATGTGCTAAGTATGGTATGCAAATCTTACATCTTTACGATGGCTAACATGTCATCAACATATTTTGAAATATGTTTTATTTCAATTGAATTTTGTTGGATTTCGTCAATTGTCAATTTGCCTAGAATGGTGGATCTACATTGTTCCGTTGAGCGCAATAGCTAATTAGCGCTTCGTAAAACGGCCACGTTTTGTAAACGCTTCCGTGGATGACACTTAAATGATCTTGTGTTCCATAACCAATGTTTTGAAATGAAAATGATTAAATAAGACCATCTGGAATTTCTGAAAAGGTTCCTATGTTTTTTTTTAGGTTAGGTTATTGTGGCTACGCTCTGACTGGGAGGGAACACTTAGACCAGAAAGACGCTTTGTGTTACCACCGAGCTTCTCTTTCAATACTGATGTACGTGTTAAATTTGTAAACAGTATTAGAAGGGACCTACATACAAGAAGCGACAATTATATAATATGACTCGAACCATATCTCAGCAACCAAGCTCGCCATCTATGTGTGAGTTTTGAAGCTTCAACCTTCCTCTACTAACTGTCAAAATTTCATGGCATTTGGTTGACATTTAATGTTTATTGACATTAATTTTACAAAACACGTATTCGTTTGATGTTGAAATTTTAACATGGAGCAAAGAACGGTCATTAAATTCCACGCAAAAATCGGTAAAAGTGCATCAGAAACATTCGAAATGATGCAGCAAGCGTATGGCGATGCTTGTTTATCAAGATCAAATGTTTTTATATGGCATAAACAGTTTGTGGATGGCAGACAGTCGCTCACCAAAAAAACACGAAAAGTTCTATCAAAAATCAAAACAATGCTAATCACATTCTTCGATAGCAAAGGAATTATCCACAAAGAATATGTTCCAATTGGTCAAACAGTTACTTCCGCATGTTACCTCGAGTTTTGAAGCGTTTGATGTCCAGAATCCGTCGTGTTCGACCAAAATACCGCGATCCAAAAACTTGGTCTCTGTTGCACGATAATGCACCGAGTCACACAGCACTCATTGTTAGTCAATTTTTGGCTCAGAATCAGGTCTGTGTGTTGAATCACCCGCCGTATTCACCTGATTTGTCACCATGCGACTTCTTTTTGTTCCCAAAACTGAAATAGAAGTTGAAAGGATTATTTTTTGATGACATTCGGACCATACAACGGGCCTTGATGAGGGCACTGGAGGCAATTCCGAAAAATGAGCTGGAACACACGTTTGAATCACTATTAAATCGATGTAACAAGTGTATTGAACCAGGAAGAGAATATTTCGAATAAATATATCGAAAAATTAGCAGATATCGTGTTTTCTAGAGGCAGTCTTAATACATAATTGTCACACCTTGTATATTATCCGGTTTCAAACAGCAGAACTCTTGTAACACAAGTGAATTAAGCTGCAGCTTTAAAACAATATGTTCTCCCACTGGTTGACGAATATAACTGATACTTAATTATAGTATACAAAGTCTTTCTAAGCAATTTATCATCACATGATAGTACCGTAAGTTTCATAACTAGACGGCAACGGAATATTAATTTGTACGTACGTACATTCGAGTACTAGCATACATATTAACATACGATCCACATGGATGATTGTAAGCATGTAATGTATTCGAGATTCAGAAAAGAAGAACATAAGATAAGCAATAACCAATGTACAAGTAAATAGACAAGGCAGTGGTGGCGGTAACAACTTGTGACATTACTTCCTTGAGCCTTGTCATAGAACTCTTTAAGATGCTTTTCATTGCACAGAGTTACTGCAGGAAGAATTGCCAATTGCTTACCGACAGGTAAGCACCGTTCGAAAGAAACATTTTTTTCGATATTAAAGATGTCACGGTCGAGGATCGAACCTGCGAACTACGGATCAGAAGGACAATGCACTAACCACTGAGCTACGACAACCACTTTTTTTTTTAATTGGTGTGCTCTAAATGGCAAACCCTAAATAGATATCTGAAGACTTTTTATTTTGTTTTTTTGTTGTTGTTGTTTTATTAGAATAAGGAGTGACATTTTGTTGGTTTAGTGCTGAAATAAATTAACATTTCCCCTTGTCGTGGTATAGAGGCTTAATATGAGCTGGAACATGGCACATGAAAGACTGTCCCATAGTCCAGGACGTAAACTAAGTGCTACCTACGGCGCACAGGTTGCAAGTAGTTTACTACGATTCCTGGTCAGTCGTTAAGGGCTTGCTAGTAATCCGAATGGCTTTTATAGCGTCTCGGGGAGTGCGCAGGTCACCTGCCTAGACACTAGAAAATTGGTCTACCCTTAGGGGACTGAGGCTATTATTTCTGATCAATAGCTCATTTTCTGTTCGGTCATGTCTCTGCTGGATTTGGGTTGCCAAATAGCCGTGCGGGGAAGTAGGAAAACTCCCAAGGTAGATTCCTCTCATGCTACAGACTATTAAGGCCTAGTCTTGACAGTCTGTGGCATGGACTGACTAATAAGTGACCTAAAATAATCCCCTAAAATCGCGGTGGAACAGCTATGCCTGCGAACTTGCTTGACGGGGTAGAGTCAAGCATAATAGCGAACTCCGTACAAGGTCTGGTGAACGTACGGTTTCAATTTGCGACCCAAAGTTTTAGTCAATTAAAGCTCTAGAGACTTTAAATTTGAAAATAAAAATATGGATTGCACACCTTTAAAGGTGCAAAACGAGGATAAAAGCCTAAAAACTTCATTGAATGATGGGGTACTTGGTCCAAACGTCACTGAAAATATAGTCCACGATCAGTTGGAGGGGAAACTAGGTCTCACATCCACTGAAAACATGGACCAAGACCAGTCGGAGGGGGCATGCCGCCCTTCTTCCGACAGTCTTGAAAGGATGGACGTCCAACTTAGCCAGGAGTCGGCTGGACCTCACATTACCCCTGAGGAGGAACGCGTTCTCCTCAGAGGAAGAGCAACTATCGACCTCGGCGGCGGCTCGCGTGCAAGCAAATAGCCGGAAGCCGAAAACGGTTTCCAGCACTGAGAGCAGGGAAAGGCAACAACAGTGCTCGGTGTCCAAAACCCTCTCTGCTCTCTGGTCGGCTTAGAAAATGGGAACGCAAGGATTCGGAGACCAGGGAAACCTTGCGAACCATGAAAGGTGGTAAGGTCCGAAGGGGCCAGTCTGGGAAATTATGTCCCAGGCTAGACCTCGAATGCAAACTGGCAATTTGAGGCAGCTCCAATGTCATTAAATAAATCTCCACCGGGCAATAGCAGCCTCATATAGACTCAGTGTCATAGTGGAACTAAATTGTCTGGACTTTATGGCCATCTACGACAGAAATGCTGACCGACCTAGAGTAGCGATGCTTATCAATAAAAATATTAAATTTCTTCCAATTTCAGAGCTCATACAACGTGACCTGTGGGCGGTACAGGCATAAGTGCCCAGTGTCAGAGGACGAAGAACAATTGTACTGGCCTCCATGTACCTTCCTGGTGACGATGTAGAAGAGGCGACATCCCAGGAGCTCCAGCAGCTCATGGCTTACTGCCTCACTCGAAATCTTTAATGGGTGATGTGTTGCGATGCAAATGCACATCATACGGCATGGGGAAGCACAGACACAAACACTCGAGGCGAGTCACCTTTTCATTTCATTACTACTAACAACATTGTGGTGTTAAATAGGGGAAATGAACCAACTTTTGTAAATGAAATCATGGGGGAGGTGTTAGATCTCACTCTAACCAGTGCATTTATATCTAATAACATTTCTAACTAGAGGGTAGTAGATGATGAAGTCTCATTGTCAGATCATCATTATATACGCTTTGACCTGAAAGGGGAAGTTGAAGACATCTTCGAAATTAGAAATGTTAGGAAGACCAATTGGTCGCTGTATAACTTCTACTTAGAGCAAAATTTAGGATGCCTAAGTGAGAGAATTAACAATTCTCAAGAACTGGACCTCGAAGTCAGGAAACTTGAAAAAACAATAACTGAAGCTTTCGAAAAGAGCTGCGACTTGGTGGTGAATAAACGTTCTAGGAACGTCCCTTTTTAGAGCGAGGAACTTAACAAGTTACGCAAGAAAGCACGCCAGCTTTTCAATAGAGCCAAGTCCAATGGGGACTGGGTATCCTATAAATGTGCCCTAACGGATTACAATAGCAAACTGAGAGAATCTAAGAGAGATTCATGGAAAAGGTTCTGCGAGGAGATCGAGGCGCTTCCAGTAGCTACCAGACTCCAGAAATCGCTCAAAAAATATTACTCAGTTGGCCTTTCCACACTTAAGGGGCAGACGGAAATTATACGCGAAGTCTAAAAGAAACGGGACAGTTACTGCTGGACACTCACTCTCCAGGCTGTGCCACCTGGGATGAGGACAGTGAAAGTATCGAGGATATCAGTTTCTTGATGGCTACATGCAGGTCACTATCACTGGCTAGTAAAATTTTTGCCGTCAATAAAACTAAATGGGCAATCTCCACATTTAATCCATTTAAATCTCCGGGTGTTGATGATATTAAACCTTGACTTCTCCGGCTGGGGGCTGATGTATTAGCACCAATTATAACAAAAAATTTCAGGATAAACCTGAAATTAGGTGCAGTGCCTAAAGCATGGACAAAAGCTAGGGTCGCTTTCATCTCAAAAGCAGGGGAAAAGGCGGATCACACGCCCAAATCCTTTCGGCCCATATGCCTAACATCCTTCCTGCTAAAAGCAATGGACAATAATATAGATCAGTACATCAGAGAAGTTTATCTTAAAGATACACCACTCTATACTGAACAATATGCTTACCAGTCAGGCAAGTCGACTGAGACTGCAATACATTGCCTAACGAGTAAAATCGAACAGGCATTCGAGGGTAAAGAAATAGCTCTTTGTGCATCGGTTGACATTACAGGAGCTTTTGATAATGCTACTTTCAGGTCTATTGGGGAAGGTATGGTCAGGAAGCAAATTCATAGACTGATCATAACATGGGTTCTTAATATGCTGAAAAACAGGACATTAATTTACGAAATGGGGACAGAAAAATTAATTGTCAAGTCAACCAAGGTTTGTCCTCAAGGAGGCGTTTTATCGCCGCTCCTATGGTTATTGGTCATTGACGAGCTTTTACAAACTCTCGATGATCTCGGATACGAAGTTCAGGGCTTTGTAGATGACTTAATAATTATGGTCAGAGGCAAATTTGACTCTACCATAACTGAGCGCATGCAACTAGCTCTTGACAACACACAAGGGCTGGTGTCAAGAGAAAGAACTTTCGATAAACCCTAGCGAAACGGCGCTGGTACCCTTCACGAAGAGAAGGAAGTTGAATTTAGTTATCTTGAAGTTAGGTGAAACAGAACTAACACTCTCTGAGCAGATGTAATATTTGGGAGTAAGCCTGGATAAAACTCTTACTTGAAACAACCATTTATCATACATCACGAACAAAGCCCTGAGGGCTATCTTCGCTTGCCAAAGGCTCTATTGTAAAACATGGAGACTACGACCTAAAATGATGGCGTGGTCTTACAAAACTGTTATAGTACCAATGACACTTATGCCTCTCTGGTATGGTGGCCCAAGGTAAATCAAATTAGGACTTAGACGATCCTTAACAGGATTCATCGAATAGCCTGTTTGAGCGTAACGGGAGCGATTAGAACTAGCCCCACAGCAGCTTTAGGAATAATCACAGGTCTCAATCCTCTAAACATTGTGGTCAAGAGGACAGCAGCCAGTGCAGCCATAAGGCTTTCGAACTCTATTCACCTGAAAGAAGGCAACCTAAAAGGGCACATTAAGATTCTAGACGTAGTCTGGAATTCACCGGGACTCACGATCTTTGACAGGATGGATAAAAAACTTATATTTCCAAACTCTTTAAAGTGATCATTCACGATCGCTCAACGTGCAGAAACAACGAAATATTTCTAAAACAGGACTCACAGCTATGGTACACTGATGGGTCCAAAATGGAAAATGGTAGTGCTGGAGCGGGAATTGTAGGGCCAAATTTCCGGAAGGCAATTGCAATGGGAAAAATAGCTTTCATTTTTCAGGCGGAGGTCCACGCCTTAGAGCTATCTGTCAGAGAATGTCTAAGTAGGGGCACTCGAGAAACCAACATATGCATTCTTTCAGACAGATAAGCAGCTCTAAGTTCACTAATGAACTTCTCGTTCCAATCTAGGTTGGTCTGGGAATGCTTTGAACTTCTCAATACCTTAGCAAAGAGGGACTCTGTGACTCTAATTTGGGTACCGGGACACGAGGGGCATGCAGGAAATGAAATGGCAGATTCACTAGCCAAAAAGGGCGCAGACACTCCTTTCATAGGCCCAGAACCTTCCTGCGGGATTAACAGTAGCTTCATGAATAACCTAATATGTGAAGAGGAAAAAAGTAGTCTAACTGATTACTGGAGAGCCTAGACTTAACTATTAGCAGGTCATTGTAAACTTAATTATCACATGATGAAAATGGGTGTGGTTAACAACGATCTCTGACGACTCTGTCTTGAAGAGCAGGAAACAGTAGAACACGTTCTTTGCAATTGCCCAAATGTGGCTAGACGCAGACCACCTAGGCAGTGGATTCATAGTTCCCAGGGACCTAGTTAAAATCAATCCCACAGCAGTAACAAGATTTATAAATAGTCTTGAGATCTGCTAGCTAGGGAATAAGTCTGCACTAAAGATCTTCTAGTTGCGGTGCTTCATGGCTTTAATTAATAATAATAAAAAATCAATATTTATATGAAAATATATGAAAACACATGATTAAATGCAAATTATAGTTATTATATTATAGTGAACGCATAAAATTATTGCGAATACTTCGTGCAACTTCTGAGTTCTCCTCTGCTTCTACGTTTTCATTTTCCATATTTAGGGATGCGCTTTCCGTGTAAGACAGCTCTTCTGAAAACTCCACCTTGAAATGCTGGCTAATATTATGTAACGCGCAATAAGCGTTGACAATTTGTATAGATTTTTCCGGTGTATAATGATATAGTTTTAAAGAGAGAAGACAACGAAATCTGCTCTGAAGAACTCAAGTTTTTCTTTGAATCATATTTCCAGCTTTAGCGTTACTTGTACTGCAACAAACTTCTGCAGAATCAGTTATCGTTACAAGAAAAGGTGTTATAAAATAAGGATGTAGGGGGTAACCAGCATCACCTGTTACTTGTTAAAACGCCTACTTTCTTGTATGTAAAACTTACCTAAGATGCACAAATTTTCCTGTGTACCGGTAAATGTAACTTCAAATCGCTTTAGTTAAAAATTAGTTAATCATGATTTGCTCCAGGATATCGTACGTCCGCATAGCCTACATTCGTCTTATAATCGCACACCTATACAGAAAATATGACATCAAATACGAAAAAACATACGTTTTTATATGTCACTTACAATCATAACGTTTTTGATTCAAATACATCTTTTGTCCATTTCCGCACACTTGTTATCCAAAAATATCCAGCATTTCCTTCAAAACAACAGATACAGGTGGTTGAGCCAATCCGATGTTGAAATCATTGTCGCTACATTCCTGGCAGCTTTCTTCAGCAAAAAATCTCAGATAAAATCGCACATAATTTTAATATTGGTGAAAAAACTCTACTACGCACAGGTATCCTGAAATTGTCTTTTTGTCGAATAACATAATGCTTCTTTATTCAACCGAAAGTAGCTAACAAACCTGTACAAATTATGTAAAACTAAATTAAATGAAAACAATATGTTATCCAACGAATCGAACTAATCTCTTATTTTTTCCTTTTGCGCAGTTCATCCACATAACTGAGCTCACTGTCCTCGAAAAAGAAGTCGTAGATAATATCCGTTGTTATTTTAAAACTTTTTCTCCACATGAACTTTTCACTCTTATGTACAAAATTCTTTTGTCTGTGAAACAGATGATTTTTCTTACCAAAATTATCAATATGAATATATAACTTGGCAACATCACTGAAAAAGCAATAAGAAAAAGTTGTGTGTCTTAATATCAAAGAGAAGTTGGGTAGCCACAAAGTTGAGTAGCCTTAAAAGCAACTCAACTGAGTTTCGTCGCCATCTATAATAGGGCTGTAAGTTTCCATAACACTAAGCTATTCAGCTCCCGAAACGCTTGAACACATTTTACCAATTTACTTTCTTCTTTCATAATTTTTACCATGTCATCCAGATATTTTGATTTTGGTTTTCTAGCAGAATATAGCTTCGCACGGTTACAGCGGTGGAGAGATAAGGGAAATATGAAGCAAGAAATACCTGTATATCCGAATGAAGTTTCGTATTTAAATACTTACCTCACCATCGCTGCACATACTATGCGTTTTTCGGTTAACATCTGCGATTGGAAAAAAAACTTTTTTAATTTATTATTCTCTATTTTATATTAAAATGATTAGGGCCCACTTAGTCTCTCCATCACGTATCCCTTCTGTGAATTCCTCTATTTTAATTTTTTCAATAAATTCTTCCGAGTTACCGGGGAACATAAACGCTTACTATCGGAAGCGAGATCCTGAAGGCTCTATTACTCCGTTGCACTCGTGATCTTAACTTCAATCGATCTAATTGGCTCTTATATTCATTTCCATTTTACGTTGAAAGTCTCATTCAGTGATTGGTGGTTATCATGGTCTTTCAAAACCATGGAACCATCTGCAAAACTTCTAAGGCATTACCTTTAAATGCGACTATTAAAGCAGTAGGCTTGTCGCTGTCATCCCATTGATGCTTCTCAGCTGTTGTCTCGAATTCTTTCACCTGGTCTTTTAGCTTTGTAATTTTGTCATTATCAATTCCGGAAAAATCATCAACGTGTTCTTTTAGTTCTGCAACTTTCCCATTAATAGTCTCAGAAATTTCTTGAAGTCTGCAGTCAATTATTATCTGCAATCTTCCAATGACGTTTTTTTGTCGAGACGCATTTTCTTGTAGCTATTGTTGCATCATAGTTTTTATAAATTCCATGAGCTAGCCACTCGAATCTACCTTGCTCTTTTCCTCAGCGTGCACAACTGCATGTATGTCGGCTTCCTCAAAAAACTCGTGTTCTACACTAACACCCTTAGCTTCCATGGCTTGCCTTAGTTTCACCAGTAGTTCCGGTTTTTTTACATTTCAAGAATACATTTTCAATTTCTTACTCTATACCTTAATGGAATACCTACCCCTAACTAACCTTACTTATACAATGAGGATTTATAGGATTGACCAGTGCCACCTGGTCGCACCTAATGACACAGTCGTCTAGTAGATCCGCCTCAGCAGAAGTCTCCAAGCAACTAATAGTTGTGTAGGGTAGCTTGATACAGGGGTCTCCTGTATCCAGCCCCCTGGCCTCACACTTAGAAGAGGGAGACCTTTATAGCAATATATAGGAACAACCCACGGGGTGACGTGTGGTTGCTCCTAGTATATGACCCCCGGCAGAGCTAATGGCTCGCAAGCGACTACTTTAAGCGAACGATCGAATACAGACAGCCTCGCTTAAAGGAAGAACTACTTACAGCCCCCCAGCAAATTACTTCCAGCGCGACTATAAGAGCACTCGTTAGGGTAGCAAGCTACTCGAACGGGCCGATACAATTAATTCAGCAAGATCGTTTCAAATAGTAGTATGACTTACTCGATCAAGCATCGATTGGTTTTTTATTATTTTGTTTTTTCATGCTTTACGTTGGTAAGTCATACACCTTTAGTACATATTTATGTATAAAGCATTTAAGAATTATGTAGTATAAAATTCCTATGATGCTACATTTTACTTTCAGTGAAAATTCATTTGATTGTTTCTTCTTTCTCTGTCGTAATAGCTACTGACTACACGAGTATGTGTATGTGTGTATACATCTACTGATAGTATTATATGTCGACAATAAGAAGAATCAAATGAATTTTTCTATGATACACATATTTGCTATGGTTTGTTTATTGTTGGTACGCTGAATATTACTAAGATTTATGGATTATTATTATTTTGTACTAAGTACATACAACAACAATTTTTTCGATACTTCTATTTACAATCGCTCATTAATTTAACTTACTATCGTGTGATGTTGCCTCGATCACTTGATAATGTTGTGTTGCCTCTATCACTTTCGGAATTGAATTACTCCATTTGTCAACAAACTTGCCATATTTAAACTCTGTGGCAACAATCTAGATTTACCCTTTACCGTAATCGAGTTTCTTCTCTTTCTTTCTTGTTGTCTTGTTCTAGTGACCGCCTATTCCCGTTTGTTGGCGTTAGTTTCGACCGTGAAATGCGACACGTCGTTGAAGGCTTGCAATAAGCAAAAAGAGGTATACCACCCCCAACGACCACCACGCAAAATAACGATGTTCGAAAGATTATTTTATCTCCATATGTCGGAAGGTGAAAATATATTATATCTGAGCCTATTAATCAATTCTATGCTGTGGTAGAACAGTTGAGAGAAATTACTGGATTGATGCCAGACAGGTGCCGTAGCTCAGTGGTTAGTGTTTTGGCCTTCTGATCTGTGGGTCGTGGGTTCAATCCCTGGCCGAAGCATAAAAAATTAAATATCGAAAAGATTTTTCTTTCGAACGGTACCCACCTGTTGGCAAACAATTGGCAATTCTTTCGCCAGTAACAAATTGCCATGGAAGAGCTTCTAAAAGAACTCTGTGACAGAGCTAAGAAAAAGTGATGTCGCAAGAGTTCTGCCGTTTGGAACCGGCTAAAATAAATAGGTTTCCTTCTAATACTGCCCAAAACACGCACATCAGTAATGGAAGGAGAAGCTTGGCCAAAGAGCCCTTTAGGGCTTATAAATGCCACATATGAATGAATCTATGATGTCAGACGAAGTGAACGTTATAAAATTGTTATCTAAAAAAGCGGAATCTCTGTTTATCTGTTATATGGCGAGTTGCTGAGTCGTATATTTTGCGTTTTATTTCTTGTTCGTGTATCTGCGGATATCTGTATATTTTGGAGTATAATGGTCTATCTGTTTTTTTATAATTTCATGTTTGATCTCCCCGGTTGATGTTAGTTTATCATCCCCCTTAATACTATGTCTTCTAGCTCAATTAAATCTAAATTAATAGAATTGCTAACATCTCCTTCTTCAGTGACTTGAGGATTTCGTCATACACAAATGGTTGTATGCATTCGTCAAATAATATTCGATTACCGAATACCTCGATGTAAGTAACGATTATCAGAATTTGTAATCTACAATTTTACATTTAAGACTGTCCCTACTGATTAGAGTTATTATTATGGTTTTTTCTGTTGTAGGTGTAGGTGTTTGTGTTGTAATTGCCCTCACGATTTTGAACATTGTTGGGGTAATTACATGATCAGCTTTGTAATTTTTTCTAATGTTATTGTGGTCATGTTTTCTGGTGCTCTACTTGCGTTGCTATTGTAATTTCCGTGTGAAATTTTCATTATTTTGTCTCGGTTTCCTATGATTGAATTAGATTTTCCTGACATTGTCTAGTAGATTCATCTTTTTGAAGTGACCTATAATGTCTTCTAATTTCATGATTTTATGATTTTGCGATTTTATAATGTAATCTAATATTTCAAGTCGCCTAACTCATACAACATATTTATTATTATTTTATTTCTCATTGATGATGATGTGAAGGTCGAAGTTTTCTCCACATAGCTGCATAATTTGTTCCACAAATTTTGTGAACGTTACCATATACCTGGTTGAGAGTTGAATCGCCCTGAACCGGTTAGTGATGTCCTTTATCTTCAGCCCGATATTGTTTCGTTGCTGCAGTTGTTGATGTTTGTGACATTTCTTCTTGCTGTTGTTGCTGTCGGAGACAATTAATTAGCTTCTCTTGTTGTTGTATTACCGACTCGAGTTCTTCTGTTTGGTTCTGCATCTTCGCATCACTTTTATTTAAGTTCAACTTCAGTTTTATTGAAATTACAAGTTTTAACAAGTTTTATTTAAAGTGAACTTCTTTGGAAGTTCGTATTTAGTTTCTTTTGTTAACTTTCTAAAGGAAGTAACTCCGCGACTGCGTCAGTAGCAAGATTAAAAACCAAAAAATTCCACCTAATTTTCGTTTCAAAAATTGAACTTTATTCCTTGAACTGTGTTTTAAGGCTAGTTTTCTTATAAATTAATTCTTACAGAGAGAAGTGTAAGTATTGTATTAGTGTCCTTGCAACATAACATACGCAGAACATTTCTTTATTTCGTCATAACAATGTTTTTGACTTCTATTTTCCATTCCTCTTATCTATTGCAACAATATATACTTTATTTACTTCTATTGTTTTGTCTTTTTAAAATGTTTAAAGCCATTAGTGCTGCATTTTTGGAGATTGGCAAGGACTCTTCGTCGTTCACGGCAAAATTTAATAATTATGAAAATTTATTCAATGAGTTTAGGAATGTTGAGGAATCGCTGCCGGCGCAAAAAAAAGAAGAAGCCTTCAACACGATCAGCGAATAAAAATTCTTCTATTAACAAAGCGGAAAACGCAAAATACGCGGAGGTTAGCTTAGGTGATATCTACTGACTTATACATCTAAATGTTTAATTTCGTTTATTGAACAAAAATTTTGTTCCTTCAAAGTAACTGGCTGCTCGCTTGATTTCGACAAATTAATTTATTTACATTTCTTGCCAGATGGAGTAGTAGTCGAGAAATCACTTATAAGCCTAAGGTGAATTCAAATGCTACCAGTCTTCCACGTTCAGTTAAAAACTAACTGACGCCATTACTTGCTTTAACATTTTGTTCCAGAATGTTAAAGGCTTAAACTCGAAATTGTGTGACATTTATTTGAAATGTTTTAGTTCTTATCGTGAGGCCTTGGTATTTACAGAAACCTGGCTTAAACCTAGTGTTTTTGATACTGAAATTTTATGTAATGATGATCAGATTTTCAGAAAATGTTAACTAACTAAGACTGGTGGTGGTGTGTTTATAGCTGTTGAAACTATTCATCCCTCTGAGGTAATCCTTATTCATAATGTTGAGGATTCTGAATTTATTTGTGTCAGAATCCGTATCAATGATAATTTCTTGTACACTTATACATACCTCGTAATTCTAGCACCGATTTATACCTTAAACACTCGTCATTCAAGTCTCATGTTACCTGGAGTTTTGATATTGAATACTCCCAATAAATACCTTGAACACTAGGTGAGTATATTAATGAGTTTTGAGATTCTTTTGCAGAATTGCGACTTCAGCAATTGAATCATATACGAAATAAAAACGACAAAATTCTAGATACTGACAATTTGTAAAAAATATCACAATTACTTCACGAAGCTTTTGTATTACCTGAGGATGGTCAGGTGTGTGTGTGTGTGAGGTGTGAATACTGTAAAAATCCTGTCTGGTATAAATTGGCTTTCTTTGCATATATTAATTCAGACGACTGGGTCTTTAAAACTAATGTTATACTGTACAATAGTTTTAATCAATATATACCAAAACGGAAGGATCCTCCTAAAATAGGAGGTCCTCCTTGGACTACTAAAGAATTACAGAAGATGAAACTTTGTCCTTTAAGGCCTACAAAAGTTCTAGAAGTTCGGTTAATTATGCCAAAAAAAATATAGAAAGCATTTTATATGCTTCTTACTATGAAACGTAAAAGTTCTGGCTTCCGTGCAACAATAAAATGGCAGGATAGAGTATCTAGCGATAATAGAGATGTTTCTGACTTTTTCACTGACTTCTTCAGATCTACCTGCTCTGAAGTAGTATTCGACAACAACACAGCATATGCCTACCCGATTTCAAACCTTGATTCGCATGCTCTCCATAAGTCCTGAATATGTCTCAGATGTCTCATCTCCGAGCTATATTCTGAAAAGTTGTGCTGATTACCTATATCTACCACTATCTAAACTTTTTAATGTTCCTCTGCAGCTTGGTTACTCCCCAAGTTGTTGAAAAGAATCATATTTGATTCCGCTTCATAAAAAAGGAACAAAATCAAATGTTTCCAATTATCGGTATATAGCTAAATTGAATGTTATACCCAAATTGTTTGAAGCTGTTATCACATCTGAGTTAGCCTTCTGGGTTAAATCTGTAATATCTACCAATCAGCTTGGTTTTCTCAAATGACAATCAATTGCGACCAATCTACTTAAGTTTTCATCTGCCGTAATAAAAAGTTTTACTACTGGCCTGCAAACGGACATTATATATACTGATTTTAGTAAAACTTTTGATAAAGTATATCACGATTTACTAATACGGAAGTTGGACTTTAGTGGTGTCCCGCAAAATCTCGTAAATTGGATAAAATCATATTTAACTAATAGAACACAAAAGGTACTGTTCAAAAATGTGGTGAAATATCAATGTTGAGTCATTTGAGTCCAGTTCTCTTCTTAATTTTTATCGATGATCTCCCGCGTTCTATAAAATATTCAAACATTTTGATGTTTGCAGATGTAGTCAAGCTTCTCTTGTCACATTGTTCATATTATTTAGAAGATTTTTTGCATTCTGATTTAAATGCCCTCTCAGCTTGGTGTTCTTCAAATATGATGTCACTTAATTTAGATAAATGCTAGCTTATGATTTTCTCTAGGAGAGAATCTCTGTCATTTATTTATTACCTTCACGATAAGTCATTGACATGTGTTTTTAACTTTATTGATCTGGCCGTAATTATGGATCACAAACTTCATTTAATCTACACATTAACTCATGTGTGCATAAAGCAAAGGGAGTACTGAGTTTTAATAAGAGACCATACTCACCCTATTGTGAATAAAATCTTTATTGGACTTGTTCGTCTGGAATACTGTCTGGAATTCCCAATGTAAATGTTATATTGAAAGTCTTAAATCGGTTCAGAAGCATTTTTTGCTGCTTTCTTTGAGGTTTTTAAAGTGGGATTTTATACTGCGTCTTTCTCCTTACGTTGTTAATTGTTGCAATTACCGTCAGTTAAAAGTAGAAGAGTAATGCTAAATGTTTGCTTTGTCGTAAATTTAATTAGTTAATTATGTATCATCATCAGCCTTATATGTGCCCACGCTCCGACGGATGAGAAGGACAATGTGACCAAAGAGAGCTTCTTTCAGCGCCTCGAAGAAGCTTATGACCGCTGCCCCCGCCACGATATCAAAATCGTGCTTGGCGACTTTAATGCCAGGGTGGGCAAGGAAGGTACCTTTGGTCCAACTGTCGGAAAATTCAGCCTCCACCAGAACACCTCCGATAACGGAATGAGGCTGATCGACTTCGCCGCAGCACGAAACATGGTAATTGGTGGTACCAGATTCCAGCATCTCGACATCCACAAAGCGACATGGCTGTCTCCAGATCAACGTACAAGAAACCAAATTGATCATGTGGTGATTGACGGAAGGCATGCTTCCAGTGTGATGGACGTGAAATCGATCCGTGGTGCCAACATCGACTCGGATCGAAAAGACGCCTGAAAAGACGTCTCTCTGCACTCCCATCTCTCTGTACCGCTCCTTAACAGCTCGCGTTTCGCCTGCGCGCAGGGTTTTTTTTATAGACGGAGTCTTTATCTGCGGTAGTGTCGCGACACTCCTGATCAACCCACTCATTCCTCAGAGGCCGGTAATAACCGATTACCTCCTCGGCATCAGTAGTCATGGAGTGGGATATATGTGTCCACCGTACGCATGTATCATCAAGTGGGGGAGTGTTCTGCATAAGCAGATCCGATAGTCGAGTGGAAAATGCATCTGCTGTCTCTGGTGATCGCAGCTTACTGACGTCGAGCTTTCTCTGTCTGGGACTTCTCTTGTTATTTGCGACACATAAGCGTGTGCGCACCTTAGCTGCAACAAGGTAGTGATCCGAGTCGATGTTGGCACCACGTATCGATTTCACGTCCATCACACTGGATGCATGCCTTCCGTCAATCACCACATGATCAATTTGGTTTCTTGGAATCTGGTACCACCAATTACCATGATTCGTGCTGCGGCGAAGTCGATCAGCTTCATTCCGTCATCGGAGGTGTTCTGGTGGAGGCTGAATTTTCCGACAGTTGGACCAAAGGTACCTTCCTTGCCCACCCTGGCATTAAAGTGCCAAGCCAGCCGTTCGTTCACAGGCGTTATATGTGAGATATGATGTCGTACTCTCTTGCTGACCAAAAATCCACAACCTAATTCATTCCTTTCAGCATGGCAACTGTAGTAAGTGTCACAGGAAGTTTTTTTGGAGCAGCCCTGTCCCGTCCATCGCATTTCCTGGATAGCGGATAGTATTTTTCGAGAACATCAACCAGCTGGATAGAGGCACCCTCCCTAAAAAGGGACCGGACATTCTAGGTGCATATATTTAAATCGTTGTCCTTTTTTCGTTTGCGGGGGTCATCAACAAAAGCGGTAGTCCTTATCCGAGGTATATCTGTTTTTTTCATTGTGGCGGGTCCCAAACCCAACGCACAACCTCTAACCGAGAAAATTTTCGCCACTATTTCAGTTGCCTCCCAGCGGGTGCCAGGAGGGCGTTGTCCGGTGGTCGCCACATGGAGGGCTTCCATTAATAATAATGAAGCCACCATCACAGAGAAAGCAAAGAAAGCTACATGACTACCCCTCATTAACAAATAGAGGTATCATCACATACCGCTTAGATCAAACTACATGACAGCCAGTAAGTTGACTTGCGATGAGTTCAACAAGGATCGCGCTAGTCCCACCCGGTTGAGGCAGTTAGACACGTTACCCTGCGAAAACACCACCAGACTACTATATATATCTATATATATATATATATATATACATATATATATATGCATTATTATTTATAATATATAATATATATATGTATATATATATATTATATAATATATATATATATATATATATATATATATATATATATATAATATATATATATATATATATATATATATATATATTATAATATATGTATATATATGTATATATATATTTATATATATATATATATATATATATATATATATACATATATATATATATATATATATATACATATATATATATATATATATATATATATATATATATATATATATATATATATATATATATATGGCACTTCAAGCCCCGAAGGGCTCGTTGGCCAAGCTTCTCTTCAATTACTGTTGTGCGTGTTAAATTTTGGACAGTATTAGAAGGAACCTACTTATTTTAGCCGGTTCCGAATGGCATTATGTCCCTTGCGACATCACTTTTTCTGAGCTTTGTCACAGAGTTCTTTAAGAAGCTTTTTCATGGCAAGTTGTTACTGTCGGAAGAATTGCCAATTGCTTGCCGACAGGTGGGTACCGTTCGAAATAAAAGTCTTATCGATATTAAATTTGTTATGCATCAGCCGGGGATTGAACCACCGACCTACAGATCAGAAGGCGAACACACTAACCACTGAGCTACGGCACCCACATATATATATATATATATATATATATATATATATATATATATATATATATATATATATATATATATATATTAATATATATATATATAATATGTAATATATATAATATGTAATACAGGAGAAAGTCGCTGGGGGCTAAATCGGGAGTATACGGTTGGTGGGGAAGCAACTGGAAGCCCAATTTATTCAATTTTGCCATCGTTTTCATCGATTTGTGACACGGTGCATTGATTCGGTGAAACAACACTTTTTTTCTTTTGCAAAGGTGGCGGTTTTTTGTGATTTCAGCCTTCAATCGGTCCAAAAGTTCAAAATAATAGTCGCAGTAGATGGTGGTTCCTTTTGGATATAGTCGATGAAAATTATTCTGTTCGCATTCTAAAATACAGACGCCATCACCGTACCGGCCGACTGTTGCACCTTCAATTTTCGATCGTTCATAACCAATTTGTGGATTTTTTTGATGTTTTCTGGAATAACAGCCTCAATTGGGCGTCCACTGCGTTCTGCATCGTTTGTGCTCGTAACGTTTAAATTCAGCAATCCACCATTTCTTTCTTTCTACCATTTGCTTCGATGGAACAGAGTATGGATAACGTTTAGCAAGCCATTGTTTTGTTTCCACTGTATTTTTTTTCCATCAAAAAGCAATGCTTTATCAAAACACGAAATTCACTTTAATCCATTTTTTTTCAATAACAAAAGTTACTTCACTCAAAATGGTATAACTCACGAACCAATTGTCAGATTGTTGTCAATTTTATACACGTGTCGTTTGAAGGATAGAACTCAATAAAAATCATATGGGGAAAATTCTAGTAACGCCATTTATGTGTCATCCTAAACCTTTATTGAATGGCCAAATATATATATATATATATATATATATATATATATATATATATATATATATATATATATATATATATATATATATATATATATATCTATATATATGTATATATATATATATATATATATATATATATATATATATATCTATATATATGTATATATATATATATATATCTATACATATAGATATATATATATATATATATCTATACATATAGATATATATATATATATATATATATATATCTATACATATAGATATATATATATATATATATATATATATCTATACATATATATATATATATATATATATCTATACATATATATATATATATATATATATATATATATCTATACATATATATATATATATATATCTATACATATATATATATATATATATATATATATATCTATACATATATATATATATATATATACATACATATATATATATATATATATATATATATACATACACCTTTAGTACATCTTCATATATAAAGCATTTAAGAATTATGTAGTATATAATTCCTATGATGATAAATTTTACGTTCAGTGAAAATTCATTTGATTATTTCTTCTTTCTCTGTCGTCATAGTGATTGACCACACGAGAATGTGTATGTGTGTATACATCTACTGATATTACTGTATGACGACAATAAAGAGAGGAAGAAGAATCAAATGAACTTTTCTATGATACACATATTTGCTATTGTTTGTTTATTGTTGGTACGTTCAATATTTTAATGTTTTATAGAGTGTATGTAGGTAGGTATGTAAAATATATACATATACATATATATATATATATATATATATATATATATATATATATATATATATATATATATTTGTATATATATATATATATATATATATATATATATATATATATGTGTGTGGCACTTAAAGCCCCGAAGGGCTCATTGGCGAGCTTCTCTTCCATTACTGTTGTGCGTGTTAAATTTTGGACAGTATTAGAAGGGACCTACTTATTTTAGCCGGTTCCGAAAGGCAGAACCCTTGTGACATAGCTTTTTCTGAGCTTTGCCACAGAGTTCTTTAGAAGCTTTTTCATGGAAAGTCAGAAGAAATGCCAATTGCTTGCCGACAGGTGGATACCGTTCGAAAGAAAAATCTTTTCAATATTAAATTTGTCATGCATGAGCCGGGAATTGAACCACGACCTACAGATCAGAAGGCCAACACACTAACCACTGAGCTACGGCACCCTGGTGCAAAATGGTGCATATTTGACCTTAATTGGATCATTCTAACTATGCTATATAAAACCTTCAATTTAGTGCAAAAATTATGGATTACTTTTTACTAGACCTATATATATATATATATATATATATATATATATATATATATATATATATATATATATATATATATATATATATATATATAAGCTCGAAATCAAGGTAGTGATACTGTTACTCAGAATGCGGATGATTTCGCGACATTAGCAGCGAGTTTAGTTCCTTTAACAACTTTTTATTATATTTACGTGTCCGAAATAACTGAAAAAATTCGGGATGATCATTCCTGGGGATCGACGAATGCAATAACCGAAATATCTAAATTTCGTGATGGGTATGAAGTTACACACAAAGGCCATGTTTTAAATAAAAACAAAAATAGCTGACTACTACAAAAGCGGTGAAAATTAAAATTTAACAGGCCGATTTTCGTACGAGTCGTGAACAAACACGCGTGTTCCGTATAAACATTTTTATTATAATTCCCTAAATTTTTTTAAATAAATACTTTGCTCAAATTTTCGTTGTTTTCATTTACGTTGATGTTACTACCAAAAGCCACACATGGCACACATTAAGAGGAATCGTGGTGGACTACAGCTGCTCCATGCAAACATACAATTTATTTTGAATTTTTCACACATACACATATATTTCAGAAGTAAGTTTTGTACTTAACTACACAAATTTTACAATAATATGGTTTGCCTTCAATTAAAGACATAAACTGTAAAAATTCATTCGATTTGCCTTGTAACAACCATGGAATGCCCTTAATGGGTAGTGAAAGCTATATTATGCCACACATAAAGCAAGGGAGAGGCGCGAAAGTTCGGCAGCCCTAAAAGAATGACTGATAAATTGTGGCCTGGTGGTGTTTTTGAAATGTGACATGCCTAAATACCTCAACCTGATGAGGCTAGTGAACTCATAGCAAGTTAACTCACCAGACGTCATTAGTTTATTTTGCTTGCTATGTGATGGCACCTTCATTTTCAATGGGGTTCCTCCACGAACCGGGCAACGTCTTCCAGGAAACCGCTAGGATGCGGCTGAAGTAAGTGGCGTAAACGTCTTCCGTTAGAGGTTGTGAGTTGGGCTTGGGACCCACTACATAAATTCTCTCACAATTAATAATAGAAGCATGCCTCGGATAAAGACTACTCCTTTTGTTGATAACTCCCGCAAACAAAGTATGGACCACAATATACGGATATGCGCCTGGAATGTCTGGTCCCTCTATGGGAAAGATGTCTCTGTTCAGCTGGTTGATGTCCTCGGTATATGCAATTCAGGAAATGCGATGGAAGGAATAGGTTTGTTCTAGAAGAGCATTCTGTGATATTTACTACAGTTGCCATGCGAACAAACTAGGACTTGGACTTGTCTTCAGTAAGAGACTGCGACAATCCGCATTAAGGCAAGGTTCTTAACATCAGTCTAATATATGCCAAGCCTTGATGGATGAGAATTACGATGCCACCAAAGAGAGCTTCTTTCAACGCCTCGAAGAAGTCTGTGACCGTCTGTGCTCCCCACGCCATGATATCAAAATCGTGTTCGTCTACTTTAATGCAAAAGTGAGAAAGGAAGTACCTTTGGTCCAACTGTCGGAAAATTCACCTTCCACCAAAACACTTCCGATAACGGAATGAGGCTGATTAACTTCGTCACAGCGTGTTTCGTGCATTTAGTAGTGCCAGATTTCAGCATTTCGACATACACAAAACGACGTAACTGTCTCCAGATCAACGAACGAAAAACCAAATTGAACACGTGGTGATCGATAGAAGACATGTTTCCAGTGCGATGGACGTTCAATAGACCCGTCAAAGACGCAATTTTTGAAAAACAACCAAAATAAAGGTGCTGATGGTCTGCCTGTCGAGTTGTTTAAGAACGAAGGCGATGAGCTGCTCACGAGCATGCACCAGCTCATAAGCAGAATACAATCGGATGAAAATAGGCTCGATGATTGAAATCTCAGTGTATAAGTACGGTATAAGTCTTCTTAACATCACATATAAGGTCCTTTCGTGCGTACTGTATGAATAATTAAAGCCTGAGCTCAACAAGCTGATTGGACCTAATCAGTGTGGCTTCGGACCTGGTTAATCTATTTACTAGATTTTCACACTACGCCAAATCGTGGAGAAACCCCAAGAAAAACAGATCGACACACACCACCTATTGTTGATTATAAAGTGCAGTGAAAATCGGGAAATCTGCCTCCCTTTTATTACCAAGCGGGGTTTCAGACAATGTGATTCGTTCTCTTGCGATATAGTTTCAACTGATCTACGACATATTGAAACAATCTTCCATAAAAGTGTCATGCTGTTGGCGTATGCCGATGACATTGACATAATCACGCAAGAAGTCAGGGCACCATTCTCAGAGTTGGAAATATAGTCGCGTTGAATGGGTCTTACGATGAACGAGGGTAAGACGAAGTACCTAGTGACGACAAACAAAAAGTCCCGGCGCCTTGGACAGCACATCTCGAATGAATTATAAATTTGTTGATGATATAACTAATTATTGAACTTAATACGATTTTTTGTTTGTTTATAAAGCATATATGTTTTAAAGCTTATAAATGTATTTACATTGACAAACCTGATCGAACTTCGGTCATTTGGATTTCTATTTTCAGCAAATATTTCGGAGATAACTAGTGCATATAAACTCCTCATCAAAATGTTGCCCATAAAAGCTCTCCTTTAATCCAGTTTTTTTTTGTTAATTTTTTTAAATATATACGCATCTCACAACACTATTCTGGGCTTTCATGCATCTTCGCTATATGTACACAAATTATATTCAACATTTTGTTGCATTCCTGCACTTTTACTACTTTTCACTCTTCAAACTATTTTGAAATCCTTAAAATCTCCTCTTATGGTTTTACTAAGTTCATCTCTTTGAACAAACGCACATACTTTCTCCTATACCTATACGTTTTCATTTGATTTCCTCTAGGAATAAAAAATCGAAAGAACACAGATGTAGACAAATAACATCTCTTATAGTTTCCTGACGTAGTATCTATGAAGTGCTACTGCTTACTGCAATTGATATTCCTTAAAAGGATGCTTCTACCAAATATGTTCCATCCATCGGCTGGTTGCTTTGATTAATTTGTGCATTGCTCGTCGCAGGCATATATTTACCACAAGCCTATTAAGAAAAGTAAGATAAAGACAAAAGAACACAAGTTATGAATATATGCATACTAAGAATAAGATAAATCTTAGAGGTTTAGATCCGATTCAAATACCCTGACCCTGACACTGAGGTTATGCCAATTAGTTATATTTTCAGCACATGGAATTAAATAAATAATAAATAAATAAATAAATACATATATATATATATATATATATATATATATATATATATATATATATATATATATATATATGTCAATGTCAAAACGGTAGTTAAAGTCAACATTTTCATCATGGTAAAGTTCACGAACCAGCAACGTTTGGAAATTATTAAAAATTACTACCGAAATTTTGAGTCATCTTCAACGATCAAGCTCATTTCTGACTCAATGGCTTTGTCCATAAGCAAAATATGCGTTACTGGTCAGCAACAAACCCACAAGTGCTTCTTGAGATACCGTTGCACCCGGAAAAAGTTACTGTTTGGTGCGGTTTTCATGCCGGAGGTGTGATTGGGCCGTATTTTTTCGTGGATGAAAACGACCGTCATGTCATCGTCAATGGAGAGCGCTATCGTGCTATGTTGGAAGATTATTTGTGGCCAGAATTGGATGAACTTGACATCAGCGATATGTGGTTTCAACAAGACGGTGCCACTAGCCACACAGCACACGTCACAATTGATTTATTGCAAGGCAAATTCGGTGAACGTGTTATCTCGAGAAATGGTAAGGTCGAATGGCCGCCTCGTTCATGCGATCTAACACCATTGGAATTCTTTTTATGGAGCTTTATCAAGTCACTGGTCTATGTCAACAAACCAGCAACTTTAGACGAGCTCAAAGACAACATCCAACGCGAAATTGCCAACGTTCCGGTCGAAATGTGTACTAGAGTTGTGGAAAATTGGGTCCAAAGAATCGACCGCTGTAAACGGGCTCGTGGTGGTCATATGACCGAAATCGAATTTCATTCAGAAAATGTAATGCTTGCAATATATCCACAATAACTCCATATCATAAATATTTCTGTGTTTTATTAATAGATAAAATTATGTCCCTAATGGAAAGCCCTTTATATATATATATATATATATATATATATATATATATATATATATATATATATATATATATATATATATATATATATATATATGTTTAATTCTTAAACATATATTTAGTCTGTAAGAAATTATGAAATATATATATGTGTATATAAAAGGTTTATCATATTGCACAATCATTATATTGTATTGCATATTTGTAACCTTGACAGCATATGACAGCAAGTAAACTCTATATACAGTTTATAAAATCATAAATGCAGTGTCATCATTATATGAACGCTAATGAACTAAAAAACAACAGCGTTTGCTGTTGTTACGTATAATGGTCAATATGCTTTGCCTAAATATGCTGTCAAGGCAGTAATTGTATTTGTTATATTTTAAGTCAATTATATGTATATGCAATATACAAGGCAAATTATGTAAAAATGCATATTAACACATATTTGCATTAATTGTAATTTTTTATGTTAAATCAATATATGTATAGGCAATATTTTGTAATAAATAGAGAAATCGACTACAAGTCTAGGTTCAATTGATCACGAATAATTAGTTCGTCTAGTTGTTTTTAATCACACACGCAATCCAGGTTCAAGTGCCTGTGTTTGCATTCTCTTTTTTTTGTTGCCATAAGTAATCCAGGTTCAAGTGCCTGTGTTTACTTTTTGGCATAGTTACGAAGTCTAGAGCATTCCAGGCGAATCGTTTGTGTTTGCATCGCTAGACGTAACATTTTGGTGACCCCGACGTGATTAAAACAACTAGAAAACAAGATCAATAGAATCCTAGCACAAGGCTAGTACCAACAGGCACCAACAAGGCTACCTAAAGCTAAGTATCAAGTCTGGAATCGGATCTAGCACAAGGCTAGTACCAACAGGCACCAACAAGGCTACCTAAAGCTAAGTATCAAGTCTGGAATCGGATCTAGCACAAGGCTACCTAAAGCTAAGTATCAAGTCTGGAATCGGATCTAGCACAAGGCTAGTACCAACAGGCACCAACAAGGCTACCTAAAGCTAAGTATCAAGTCTGGAATCGGATCTAGCACAAGGCTAGTACCAACAGGCACCAACAAGGCTACCTAAAGCTAAGTATCAAGTCTAGAATCAGATCTAGCACAAGGCTAGTACCAACAGGCACCAACAAGGCTACCTAAAGCTAAGTATCAAGTCTAGAATCGGATCTAGCACAAGGCTAGTACCAACAGGCACCAACAAAGAGCTACCTAAAGCTAAGTATCAAGTCTGGAATCGGATCTAGCACAAGGCTAGTACCAACAGGCATCAACAAAGCTACCTAAAGCTAAGTATCAAGTCTGGAATCGGAACTAGCACAAGGCTAGCACCAACAGTCATTCAACACATTCATCGACCAGTAACCAGCAGACGACATCAAAGTCGTCATCAGCCCGTAATCAACAGAAGCCCCAAGGCACATTTTTACTACAATCCAATAGGTGACACACATCTACTGGATATCCAGCAGTAAGGGTAACAGCAATCCTTAACCTCCAACTACCAATACTAACACAAGTGAGCGATACATATCAAAAATGGCAACTTCCAAAAAGGACTCGGATATGACTGTTTTTGCAAATATCAGTTATACTAATGTCGCACTGGACGAGGTAGTAGAACGGCTATGGAGAATGGATGAAGTAGAACCAAAGAAAAAGGGACTATCACCAGCAGAACTCCGTTGCGATTCGCATTTCGCTCAGAATGCTTGCACCAATGACGAAGGTCGTTTTGTCGTCAAACTACCATTCCTGGAAGACACATCAGCCTTGGGATCATCTCGAAAATTAGTCTACAACAGATTTTTAAGTCTGGAACGGCGGCTACTCAAAAATGACACAGTGCGAAAGCAATATGTCCAATTTATGGAAGAATACGAGTGCTTGGGACACATGGAAGAAGTAAATCTCGATTCCGTATTGGCTCCTAGTTATTTCATTCCTCATCATTGTGTTCTTAAACCAGACAGCACTACGACCAAACTTCGAGTGGTATTTGACGCCTCGGCCAAAACTACGTCTGGTTATTCATTGAATGATTTGATGTACATAGGTCCAACAATTAAAGGTGAATTATTCTCCATACTCCTTCGTTTTCGTTTGCCACGCTTTGTTTTTACAACTGACATTGAGAAAATGTACCGTCAAATTCTTATTCATCCAGAAGATCAGCGGTATCAAATTATCATGTGGAGAAATCGTCCAACAGCACCTATAGGCTATTACCAACTCAACACGGTTACCTATGGGACACGAGCAGCACCATATCTCGCAACAAAATGCCTACAACGTATCGCAGTAGAAAATGCTAATGATTTTCCATTAGGAGCTCAAATTCTGCAGCACAACTTCTACGTTGATGATGGACTAGGAGGTTCTGACAGTTTGGTAACAGCCATCACAGCACAACAGCAACTCATACACATTCTAAAAAAGCATGGTTTTAATTTACGCAAATGGTGTGCCAATCATCCACAACTACTACAGAACATTCCTCGAGACGACCAAGAAGTAAACTTAGACTTCACCAATACCAACAACGATTCAATTAAAACATTAGGATTGTTATGGCTGCAGAAGTCTGACAACTTTTGTTTTAAAGTGAAATTAGATCCAATAAAGGTAGTCACAAAACGATCTATCACTTCAGACTTAGCCAGACTCTTCGACCCTTTAGGAATTGTTGCACCAGTAATAGTTACAGCCAAGATCTTTGTCCAAGAACTTTGGCAATTAAAAATCAGTTGGGATGACGCCTTACCAACTGAACTACACACAAGATGGGTACAATTCCGCAGCAGCCTAAATGAATTGGATGATCTGAAATTTTCGCGGCACATTTTCAAAGGAGATATCCCGAAGTCAATTCAACTTCACACGTTCTCTGATGCTTCAGAAAAGGCATATGGTGCTTCGGTCTACATCAGATCAGTACTAAATGACGGGCGAGTAATTGTAAGACTGTTGTGTGCAAAGTCACGAGTAGCACCGTTAAAGCGACAAACTCTTCCTCGTCTTGAACTCTGTGCCTCAGTATTAGGTGCCCAACTAGCCGCAAGGGTCAAAACAGACCTAAAATTAGATGCAGCTACGTACTTCTGGACTGACTCACAGATCGTGTTGGCGTGGATAAATTCACCTTCATCATCGTTTCAAACGTTTGTAGCAAATCGTGTATCTGTCATCCAGGAGAAATCCATTGCAGGACAGTGGCGTCATGTAAGCTCACAACATAACCCTGCTGATGTGTTATCACGAGGCTTATCACCAAAAAGGCTAGCACAGCCTGTATCTTATGGTTTTACGGTCCGCTATTTCTGCATGGTCAAGAGGACTCTTGGCCACAGCCATATTCGAAGTCATTGTCAATACGCAAAGACAACTTCATCATGGAACATAAAGCTACATCAACTCCCGTAACAACCACTGAACATGACAAAGGAAGCGTAATTTACAACATTCGACATAATGGCTCATTTAAAACGTTGCAACGAATCACAAGTTACATATTTAGATTCACCAACAATGCCAGAAGAGTTACGACCCAGTCAGAGAGTACCTTAACGGTAGACGAATTAGAAAATTCTCTTATCGTAATTATTCGAACAGTGCAGCAGTCAGACTTTGAGGAAGATCTCAAACACCTCAAGAAACACAATTGCGTTAGTAAAAACAGCTCTATCGGCAACCTTTCCCCATTTTTGGACACGAATGACATTATTAGAGTTGGAGGACGATTACAATCTTCCGAGCTTACATATGATGCCAAACACCCAATGCTAATTAGTTATTGATGCAGATGATCCATAAACAAAACTATCATTGCGGAGCCCAAGCTTTATTAGCTTACACAAGACAGAAATTTTGGCCAATAAAAGGAAAATCCATGGCACGCTCAATTGTTCAAAATTGTGTGAGATGTACCAAGGCCAGACCAAAACTATTGGGTCAAATTATGGGCAACCTCCCGTCAACAAGAGTTACGCCAGCAAGACCATTCATCAATTCTGGCGTTGACTTCTGTGGACCACTTTGGGTTCATTTTAAGATCAGAGGAAAGAAACCACAGAAAGCTTATATAGCAGTATTTTGTTGCTTCGCAACAAAGGCAGTTCATTTGGAGTTAGTCAGCGACCTAACCACGAATGCCTTTATTGGTGCATTAAAACGTTTTATAAGCCGAAGAGGTCACTGTCAAAATTTGTATTGTGACAACGCGACAAACTTTGTTGGTGCCAAAAATCAACTAACAGAACTTAATGAAACAATTCACTCCATCGAATCTCGAGAGTCAATTGCAAGAGAGTGCAACGGTAGAGGCATAACATTTCACTTTATACCACCGAGAGCACCACACTTTGGTGGTCTTTGGGAAGCTGCGGTTAAGTCTGCGAAAAATCTTCTAATCAGGAGCGTAGCAACCGCATCTTTGACTTACGAAGAGCTAGACACTGTCATAATAGAAATTGAGGGCATTCTTAATTCAAGACCAATTTGCCCACTCTCGGAAGACCCAAAAGACTTAGCCGCCCTAACTCCTGGCCACTTTCTGATAGGGGAACCATTAAACGCACAGGTCGATTCAAGGGCCACATCAACAAATTCTAATCTCTTAACTAGATGGAAGTTGGTCAGTCATCTTAAAGAGGAATTCTGGAAGCGATGGTCTCGGGATTATTTGTGTGAGCTCCAGTCAAAAAATAAATGGAAAAATAAGCAGTCCAATATCAGCATTGGTGACATGGTGATCATCAAAGAAGACAACACTGCAATACTCAAGTGGCCGTTAGGAAGAGTCACAAATGTCTTCAAGGGTGATGATGGAATAGTGCGAGTAGTTGAATTGAAAACAGCAACTGGTAACTGCAGGAGGCCAATTCACAGACTAGCACTACTGCCAATCGAAACAGATGATGAGAACATCGAGAGTGAAAGGCAGCCCCAGACTTCTCTCATCGTCAGCATTCCTTTAAACAAAGTCCAAAATGTCGAAACATTACACAAGAAACATGATTTCGACATATCAAAGGATAAGTTCAGTCACGGGTCAGCACGATTGCCTAGTGACACATCTGAGCAAACAGAAGCTACAGTGTACAATAAGGAAGATGATGTTCCAACAAAGAAAAGACGTACATCCATGCATCAAGGAATTAAGACACATTAGCGAAAACCAAACTAGTTCAGCTGAAGGAGATTACATCTCAAACTACCATCATCAGGCAGTCAGCTACGCCGCACTCTTGCTATCAACCATATTATTGATTGTCGGTCTAATTTGGAAAATACGCAGCGTCAAACCATCAAGTGCACCAGCCAGTTCAGGAACGACTGCTCCTCAACCACGCCCACGGCAACAAACGGTTGAGAACGTATGTTAAATTGAGTCTAGTTGAACAATTGTTCAACGCGGGGGCAGAATGTTTAATTCTTAAACATATATTTAGTCTGTAAGAAATTATGAAATATATATATGTGTATATAAAAGGTTTATCATATTGCACAATCATTATATTGTATTGCATATTTGTAACCTTGACAGCATATGACCGCAAGTAAACTCTATATACAGTTTATAAAATCATAAATGCAGTGTCATCATTATATGAACGCTAATGAACTAAAAAACAACAGCGTTTGCTGTTGTTACGTATAATGGTCAATATGCTTTGCCTAAATATGCTGTCAAGGCAGTAATTGTATTTGTTATATTTTAAGTCAATTATATGTATATGCAATATACAAGGCAAATTATGTAAAAATGCATATTAACACATATTTGCATTAATTGTAATTTTTTATGTTAAATCAATATATGTATAGGCAATATTTTGTAATAAATAGAGAAATCGACTACAAGTCGAGGTTCAATTGATCACGAATAATTAGTTCGTCTATTTGTTTTTAATCACACACACATATATATATATATATATATATATATATATATATATATATATATATATATATATATATATATATACATATATATATATATATATATATATATATATATATATATATATATATATATATATATATATATACCAGGTGTACAAGCTTAAATCCGCTGTTTTTCGGTAAAAAAAAACACTTTTTTCATAGAAAGTAAAAAATTAATTTATTCAAAGTAACGAATCGAAGTGCTGTTCCGCGAGCGCGTGACCCATCGACGAAAACAGGTGATAGTCAGAAGGGGCCAGGTCTGGCGAATAAACGGGATGAAGTAGCACCTCCCAACTGAGTGTGTCCAAGTAGTTTTGGACCAGTTTTGACGTGTGCGGTGGGGCGCTGTCGTGGAGAAAAATCATCTTCTCATGTCTTTATTCATAACCAGGACTTTTTTCACCCAAAGCACGGCGCAATTTCACTCGATGTTGGTGGTAGCGGTAAGCATTGACAGTTTCACCAGGTTTCAACAGCTCGTAGTAGATGACACCCACCAAACGCACAGCATCGTCTTGCGTCCAAAGCGATTTGGTCTTGGAGAAGAAGTTGCTGGTTGGCCGGGATCGACCCACGATTTTTTTCGTTTAGGATTATCAAAGTATATCTACTTTTCTTCGCAAGTCACCACAAGATGCAGGATCGTATTTCTTTTTTGTATAGCAAGCAAGATTTCGCATGTGTTTTGGCGTCCCTCCATCTGCCAGTTGATGGGGTACCTATTTTCCAAATTTTTTAACCTTCCCCATGGCTCGTAAACGTATGGAAATGGCTTGTTGAGTAACACCTAACTGTTCGGCAAGCATTTTTTGCGATTGGGTATCGTCCGCATCCAAAAGAGCCTGCAAATCATTGTCCTCAACGTTCCTGGGTTTATTTTTGCGCTTCTTGTCACTCAAGTCAAAATGGCCTTCTTTGAACCGACGAAACCAGTCTCTGCAAGTGGTTTCCGATAGCGCACTGTCTCCACAAGCATATATATATATATATATATATATATATATATATATATATATATATATATATATATATATATATATATATGTATATATATATATATATATATGTATATATATATATATATATATATATATGTATATATATATATATATATATATATATATACAGTGGCTCACAGCTTATTTCGTACAGTGTATATATTTTTATGTACATGGCTGTAACATCGAAACTAAAAAACTTATCGATAAGTTTTGAATGTAGATGTCTGTGTATGTGTTTAGTAAACCTAATAAGAAAACGGGGAACCCCAAAAATTTTTCTTTTTGTTATGCAAGAGAGAAAAACTATTGATCAGCTGATTTTCAGCTCACATCTTATTTCGTACACAAACTTCAATGTAAGTAAGTTTCATTCTGCCGCGCAGTTACAAAGTTTTTTTGAATTGTATGAGTTTTTGGACCTTTTTAACTATTATAACAATTTTTATTATTATTATTTTAAATAGTTAAAGTGCTGTAAATTAAACATTTAGCGTTATGGGTCGTCGTACAACGATGGAACAGCGTAAACTGGTAATTAACCATTTTAGGAAAGGTCAGAGTGTGCGAAAAATTGCTGAAATGACAAATTTAAGTGCCTCAACTGTCCAATACATCATTCAACGCTTCGTTCGCGAAAATCGGTTGGAGAACAAGGGCAGAGAAGCACCTAATAAGATTTTCAACGCTTCAGACGAGCGTTATATTGTACGAAAAATTAAGAAAAATCCAAAGTTATCCGCTCCGAAGTTGGCTGCAGAAGTTCAGCGTGAAATAGGAAAATCATCCAGTGCTGAAACTGTCCGACGTGTGCTGCGCAATCATGACTTGAACGGTCGAGTAGCCCGAAAGAAACCATTCATTTCGAAAATGAATATACAACGCCGACTTGACTTCGCCAAAGAGCATATTATTAATACTCCTGCGTTCTGGAATACCGTTATTTTCGCGGATGAGTCTAAGTTTAATATTTTTGGCTCGGACGGAATGTCATATGTTTGGCGTAAAGCGAATACCGAGCTAAACAAGGAGAACCTTAAGCCAACAGTGAAGCATGGTCTGTATGTCAGCAGCCGGAGTAGGTGAATTGGTTTTTATTGAGGAAACAATGGACAAAATGAAATACCTCGAGATTCTGAAAAACAATTTACTTCAAAGTGCAGACAAACTGGGTTTGCGGGAAGAATTTCGGTACTACCAAGATAATGACCCAAAACATAAATCTGGGATTGTGCAATCTTGGCTTATTTGAACTGCTCACACTTGATGTCTCCACCACCACAGTCACCTGACATGAATGTGATTGAAAATCTTTAGTCTATTTTGGACAATAAAATAAGAACACACAAGATTTCTAATAAGCAAGACCTAAAGAAGGTACTGATGGAGGAATGGAAAAAAATCACACCAGACATCACTCAAAAATTGGTGGATTCAATGCCAAATAGACTCCAGGCTGTCATTAACGCTAAGGGATGTCAACTAAATATTAAAATCAACTTACTTTGTTTTTAGTTTGAACTTAAAGAGACTGTACGAAATAAGCTGTGACATGAATTTTCCTATTTTTTTCTTATTTTATTTTTTTATAGTGTCAAACACTAAAATTTTGAAAAAGTAAATTTTGGAAAATAAAAAACAAACCTTCCTTTCTAAAATGGCATTTATATTTTGTTCAAATTTTTGCTATATTAGGAATTACGACTGCAGCAATTTTTAAACTGTCACTGTACGAAATAAGCTGGGAGCCACTGTATATATATATATGTATATATATATATATATATATACATTTTTTAAAAATCTTCATCACTATTAATTTCAATACATTTTTTAAATCTGCAGATCCACTAATCAAAGCAATCCTCAAAATCACGTTGTTTCAGCGGGGAGCAATGATTGCCGGTGGGCTTGCTGCAATGTGGTTCACTTGCCTACAAGTCGTTTGGGTGGCAGAGGTGTGGATGACAGTTATGTGGTTGTTGTTGTGATGGAAAAACACTTCTTTTCACTTGTATGTATATAAATGTTTTACACTTTATTTATTTTTATTTATTGTTTAATTAATTTAAAAGTAAATGTAATTACGATATATCGAGAGGGATAATGTCGCGCACTGCTCGGGAAATCGGAGTTTTTTTTATCACTTTTGTTTATAATTTTTAATTTTAATTGGGAGGACTCGCACTTGTTCTATTTCATAAGATGTTTATATCAACAATGTAAAAATATATAAAAATGGAAAATGAAGAGTATAAAGTAAAAAGAAATAGTTGAAGAGAACGAAAGAGAAAGAGCGAAATATAGGGGGCCGAAATATAATGGAATTAGGGTTGCTAACCCATGCAAACTTTATATGGGGCAGTGCGCGACACACTTCTTCTGGAGTAGATATTCCGCCCCCCTTGCAGGAATACTGCAAAAGAGACGGAACCTCCACCCGAGACGGGGGTCAATGAGAAAAAAAATTAAATAAAAAGTAAATAAATACAAATAAAAATACGGTATTTTATATATATATATATATATATATATATATATATATATATATATATATATATATATATATATATATATGTGGCACTTAAAGCCCCAAAGGGCTCATTGGCAGAGCTTCTCTTCCATTACTGCTGTGCATCTTAAATTTGGACAGTATTAGAAGGGACCTACTTATTTCAGCCGGTTCCAAACAGCAGAACACTTGTGACATCACTTTTTCTGAGCTTTGTCACAGAGTTCTTTAAGAAGCTTTTTCATGGCAAGTTGTTACTGTTGGAAGAATTGCCAATTGCTTGCCGACAGGTGGGTACCATTCGAAAGAAAAATCTTATCGATATTAAATTTGTTACGCATCAGCCGGGGATTGAACCACGACCTACAGATCAGAAGGCGAACACACTAACCACTGAGCTACGGTATTTCATATACTTAAAGTTAATCTTAAAAATAATTAAAATTAACTATAAAGTGTTCGGATTTTGAATCCAATTCGTATTCAGGTTGATCAGCATCACCAGTGAGGGAGTTCAAGCCGGGATTCGAGATTTTTGCTGTGGTAAGAGTGAGAAAAGGCATGAGGGAAATATGACAGATGTTGATTGCTGATTCGGAACGAGTATTGAATGTTGATTGTAGAGTGTTGATGGTAGATTGTTGCTTTTAGAGTGTTTTCCAATGTTGATTAGTGTGTGGAACGGGGTTGTATCGCACGATCTCAGGTGAATAGATTCTCAGGGCTGGTCGTAGACCAGATCAAGGGTTTCGAAAAGTCAATTTAGTTGACAAACCTCGAGCTCGGAGAGCACTTGCAACATTAACAAATCCAGCCTGTCGGGAGTGCCAGAATATATAATGCTCTTGACACGTTCTAAACTCGGATAGAATCTGCGTGTCTTGGGTTCATGATGACTCGGCTCATGAATATGTAGCAAATAATGTGAAAATAACACATGGGATTATTCACACGCATATACATTATGCCAGTGCAGAGTTCCATAGAAGCTTCGTAGAAGTCCGGGAATTAAATCGGGCAGTTACAGTGAACTGAACAATGTGAGAGAGGGATGCGTATGACGGTCAGTATCGTATAACCTGACAAAACGTTGCTACATAATACGGGTGTAGCATCAGAGGCTTATATGTTGCTCAAGCCATAATCTTCAAATCACCTTTTACGTGACAGCAATTTTGGGGTCCCAGTATTAGGCGGGATCGAATGTATTGCTGTTCGAGTACAAGTCCTCTCGTTGATTGAACGAGCCTTTTGTGGGGAGTGATGCGTAGAACTCGATAATCCGTTGAATATCGCTGTACGACAAGTATTACGGGTGGGAAATACATTTGACGGGAGTCGTCCTCTTCTTGGATACGATCTGTAAGATCGATCCTTTGCATCTGGGGGGAGCATTGCCTAACGGCGAACTTTTCGCTTTGCTCTCGGGTCATGCCGTGCTGTGTGAAGCAGGGAATGATGTTGCTTCCCACAAAGACGGCATGAAAACTCACTGTGGCATTTTGCAAAGGTATGCGATGTTGCCAAACAGTTGTTGCAAATTTTCTGCTGACGCACAATGATTATACAATAGTATGCAACGAACTAACATCTTTAGTTCTTGTGAGGGGTTTTTCTGGACATTTGGGGTGTTTTCTATTAATACTTCGTGTCGGGTGCTTATCGCATTTAGCACGAGGTGATGAATGCGGGAGTTTGTCGAAACGGATTCTGCTGTGGAACGATGAAACCGTTCTGCGGGATATCGAATTCACTGGTGGGAGGATTGTGATGATTGGAGCTGTATCCAAAGTTGTATTGCATTTTTCCTTTGCAACAACCAGCTGCTGAGAAGTGCAAGTACGCTAACAAGAACATTCAGCTGATGTTTCAGAGGGAGTTGACTCAGGAGTTGCCTTAGAGCGAGTGCTGAAAGCATTCTCTCCCCTGTGCAGTAGGGAATTGTGTCTTTGTTTACAGGATGAGCACGTGTATCGGCTCTTACAATCACTGTAATCGTAAGAGTTTGCCAAACAGTTGGTACACAGTTTGTGTTTTCTAACTACGTTGTAGCGTTCATCAACCAATGACTTCAGAAAATTGGGACAATGGCGAAGAGGGTGTGTCATTCGGCACAATGGCCAACCGTGATTGGTGACACTGGCATGATAAATGCTAATTCCGTGTGACTCTACCCGAGGTTTATTTGTACGCTGGGGAGGGTTGAATCGACCGGGTTGCTGATTCGATTGTTGCTTGAGTTGCCGAGTTGGTGGTTGGCTGGATTGCCGAGGACCACTTCGGATATCTGGAACTGATTCCAAAGTCTGATACCGATCTGTAAGAAAGGCATCGAAGTCGCTCCAATTAGGGATTTCACGTTTATTTTTTAATGATTGCTTCCAAAGACACAAGGTGGTATACGGAAGTTTTGTGGAACACAAATAGACCAAACTAGGGTTCCACTGACTTGTGTCGATGCCTAAGAGCTTCAAATTCATAATGCAATCGTTATTAGTGCGCTGTAAGCGCTTTAAATTGGGACCGGTTTCTTGGGTAATAGACTGCAAGTTGAAGAGTGATTTCAATTGTATGTTTACCAATATGCGTTTGTTGTCATATCGCTCTTCTAAATTGTGCCACGCTATTGAGAAGCCATCATTAGTCAACGGAGTTGACTTAATGATATTGTGTGCTTCGCCACGGGTTTTCTGTAGCAAGTGGTACAATTTTTCTACTGGACTCAAGCGAGGATGATTTGTGTATAGGGCCGTGAACATATCTCTGAAGCTTGGCCAGGAAACATAATAGCCCGAAAAACACTTAGTGTCACATGGAGGCAGCTGTATTGCGGGAGATGAATGTTCAGTTTTTACGGGTGAATGTGGAATGCGGGTGAATGCGAAATTGCGGGAGAAGTCGAAACTGCGGGAGGTGCCACCTCGGAACTCAGCTCGTGAAAGATAGCAGGAAATGAAGGTTGACGGGGTATATTTTCAGCGGGAGAATAAGAAACTGCGGGAGGTACCACTTCGGAACTCAACTCGTGAAGATTAGCGTTGATTGCAGAGAGGCACCGGACATAAGAGGTTAGGCACTCCGTATATGCCTCTTTAATTTGATTAACGTCAACGTCTTCAGCCACTTCCTCTGTCATGAGAGAGTAATATGACGTTTTGCAATCACTCCATAGGGATTCGAATTGGTTTTTCTGTTCCTCCAAGCTAATTTTGTTATGAGCTTCTGGGTTGATAGCATGAAAATTGCTATCAAATTCAATAATATCTTCCACGGTAGCTCTGAAGAGATCGTAAGCTGACATTCTATTAGCGATTGTAGAATCACAGATGTAATACGGGATAAAGTTTGAAAACGAGAGAGCGAATTGCTTGCAAATCTGCAGTTATGTTGCCTCTTCGCACGATTTATCAAAAAATGGGTTGCCAAAATGTGCCCGGAAAGAGATTAATCCGAAAGACGTAGTCTTCCGTAGCGAAGTTTATATCAACAATGTAAAAATATATAAAAATGGAAAGTGAAGAGTATAAAGTAAAAGGAAATAGTTGAAGAGAACGGGAGAGAGAAAGAGAAAGAGCGAAATATAGGGGGCCGAAATATAATGGAATTAGGGTTGCTAACCCATGCAAACTTTATACGGGGCAGTGCGCGACACACGTCTTCTGGCGTAGACACACGTTAATAGCTTGTTTAGTTCTACGTTAACCGCATTGATTATCTCTACATTGCTACCACATAATTTTTTTTTTTCAGAAATCAAAAGTTCCAGATCCGGGAAATATGGTGACGGGCGAATTTCTTCGACGCCAGAATACGCAATAAAGATACTTGTGCTGTCAGCAGTTTTTGCTGGCGCATTATCATGGTGCAAGAAGTACCAACGCAGTTGCTCTTTGTTTCTGATACTCAACAAATTTTCGAACACTTTTGGCTTTCATATACCATATATCATTTCGCAGTTACTGTCTGACAAGTATTTAGAGTAATAAAAGCTACAATTCTTGCTCTGGTGAAGTAAACCGCAATCATGACTTTCATTGCTGACTTTTGTTGCTTTGCTTTAACAGGTTTTTTTTTTTTTCTTTTTTTTTTGTTAGCTTATTTTTTTTTTTATTGAATCTTTCTTAAATACGAGAAACTAACAATAAGTATTCAAATCTTACAAACTAAATAAAACTATGTGATATCCCCTACGTTCCATCACAATTTGGTGAGTCGCGAGATGTAGCAATTTTACAGCATATTCAGTGTGTCTTTTCTTTTTAATCAACGATGCCCCTTGCTCAGCAACAATTGCCTAGCAAGGGGATTCGGATGATTGTGTAATTTTTGAATGTAGCTTCTGCAGTACATTGCAACTTCCTCAGAAATTGTGGATACATTTAAATCTCGATGGATGTTAACGTTCCTCATATACCAAGGCGCGTTTACAATAATTCGCAGACACTTGGATTGTATTCGCTGCAATTTTTCGATATTAGAGGGAGATGCGGTGCCCCAAAACTGAATACCATAAGTCCAGATTGGTTTCAGGATTGCTTTATATAATAGCACTTTGTATTCAAGATTCAACTTTGATCTTTTGTGTAACAGCCACCATAACTGATTCATTTTAAGCTTGATCTGAGTTTTCTTTGCCTCTATGTGATTTTTCCATGTCAGCCTTCTGTCGAGGTGAATACCCAAGTACTTTGTTGAGGAACATTGTGGAACTGATTGGCCATTAATTTTAAGTGGGGGACATGTATCTAGCCTTAGCGTGAAGGTTACATGTACGCTCTTTGATTCATTGACTTTTATACGCCATTTTGCTAGCCAGATTTCGAGAGAATCGACATGAGTCTGCAGGAGTTTAGTAGCTTCTATGGGGTTAGAGCGAGAGCACAATATTGCCGTATCATCAGCAAAGGTCGATATGAATGTATAGTTATTGTTGGGCATATCTGAAGTGTATAAGAGATACAGTAAGGGACCCAAAACGCTTCCTTGAGGAACGCCAGCGTGAATATCCAATGGATTTGTTGTGTAATCCTTGTGATGTACGAGGAATTGTCTTTTCGTGAGGTAGCTACTAAGCAATGAGGAGACATTTGCAGGCAGTAATAGTTTGAGTTTGTAAATAAGGCCATCGTGCCATACTTTATCGAAAGCTTGAGTGATATCAAGAAAGACAGCTGAGCAATACTTTTTTTCTTCAAAAGTGTTCCTTATCAGAGTTACAATGCGGTGGACTTGTTCTATTGTGCCGTGCTGTTTTCTAAATCCAAACTGATGTTGAGGAATCAGTTGGTTGAGATTAATAAATGGAGTTATATTCATGACAAGTAGCTTTTCGAATACTTTAGAAAGTAGAGGCAGGAGACTGATAGGTCTGTACGATGCAACTTTTGTAGGGTCTTTTCCTGGTTTTGCTATCATAATAATTTTTGAAGTTTTCCAGCATTTGGGAAAGTGTTTAATACGAAGGATAGCATTGAAAATGTGCATCAGATGAATTACTGAAGCCGGAGGTAGCTCTTTTATCATTTTACCGGTAATTTCATCTGGACCAGGTGATTTTTTTGGGTTTAAATCTTTATAAATTGCTTTGAATATGTCCTTTTTTTTAATTTTGAGCGTTATTGAGCAAGGTTGAGAAGTTAATTTTGGTAATGAGGACTGTGAAGAAGGTGGATTGGGTGTAAACACACTTTTTAGGTGGTTTGCAAAAGCCAAACCCTTCTCACAGTTGCTTCTAGCCCAATTACCGTCACTCAAACGGATGGGGGAATCAGTGAGAATTGGCCGATTTGATTTTTTTGCTGATTTCCACAAAGAGTAGTCTGACGCTTCACCAGTTGTTAATTTCGCTATGTGCTCTTCTAACTCTTTGTTGTTTTTATTTTTCAAGGCTTGCTTTAACTTTCGAGTGCAGTGCTGTAGCTGTGTTTTCAGATTCGGTGATCTGAATTCTTGCCATTGTCTTCGGAGTCTTCTTTTCTGTCTTACTAGCAATTCAATGTCTGCTGGTGTGTATTGGCTATATTTTGATTGCTTGCATACCTTTGTGCAGGTGGCTGAGCTGAGAGCTAATGAGAGTAGCTGGTTGAATTTTTCGAGTGCTGAGTCTACATCGTGTCCATTTCTTAATACAGTACTCAGAGGAAGATGGGAATTTATATGTTTCTTGAATTTTAACCAGTCTATTTTCTTTCTAACGCAATTGCCTTGGGGGCTTGGTGATTTTATAGATATTACCGTGGGTGAGTGGTCAGATGATAGATCATAATTACACTCTGTGGAGATATTTTCCATCTGCAAACCTTTGGCGACTCCAAAGTCTATGAGATCGGGTATTTTCCTCTTGTCCGTCGGCCAATATGTCGGTTGACCATTTGAAATAACATCGTAGCCATGGTTAGTGATGATTGAACATAGTCTTCTGCCTTTTGGAGTTATTAAGCGGGAGCCCCAGTGAGTGTGTTTGGCGTTGAAATCGCCAGCAACCAAGAATTTGCTACCAAGAGTTGAGAAAAATTCTTTATATTGCTGTTCGGTAATACTGTATCTTGGGGGACAGTATATCGCAGATATTACTAGCTTAGAGATGTATTCTTCCAGACATATAGATGTTGCTTGCAAGTAGACGCTACTGAAATCTTCGAGAACATGATGTTTTATTCTGCTTTTTATCAATATGGCAGTTCCACCGCGTGCCTTACCATGCGGATGATTTGTAGTGTACAGTTTGTAATATGGTATTTGGTAGCAATTTTTGTCAGTGAAATGGGTCTCAGATATCATCATTATGTCGATCTGGTTGGATTCAAGGAATTGAATTAGTTCCAAACGGTGCTGGCTTAAGCCGTTGGCGTTCCAGTGGCATATCTTGAGACAACTCATGGTCTGGATAGCAATGTTTGGAGTAACATCGATTGATTTTTCATCATTTCTTGCATCATTGTTTGCATTGAGTTCATGAATTGGTTCATATTCTGAATTAATGTTTGAAGCAAATGTTCAAGAGTACTTGGCTGTTGGGTTGGCAGTGAGTGTTTCTGCTCATTATTTACGTTACTTTGTTGGTGTATTGTTGGTGTACAGGTGAATTTGATCCTTTTGAGGTACATACCACTGACTGCTGTTTAGTTTGCAGGTCGTACTTCTAAATCCAAGCTTCGTCACCTGTTGCGATTATACAGAAGTTGCCTCTCCGTTTTCGAATTTTCTTAGAAAAGCTTCTTTCTGACTATCAATCAACATTCGTGGGACCCATCGAGCAGATGTCATCGTGTCGCTATCATTTCTTGTGTCATTGTGTCTTATGTCTTGTGTTGTCAATTGTGTTGCCAATTTATCCCTTAGTCAGAGCCACAATTATATCGGCAGTCGAAGATTTTGGCCTCCCTTCGCTACGCTCGTCCTTTATTGAAAAATGTCCAGTCTGGAATCGTTGATACCACTTACAAATGGTCTTGAGAGAAGGTGCGTTCATTCCATATGTTTGAAATTCACTAAAAATTTCTATGGGGTTAAGTTGACGGAGAAATCCATAAAGAATTCCATGTCTAGTTTCTTCTGACGTTGGTGGCGGAAATTCCACCAACCTTTCGTCAGTAATTTTACGTTTTCTCACCTCAATTTTTACAGATTTCTCAAAAATTTGAAATGAATTATAAGTATGACATTTTTAATTAAAAATTGTATGTTTGTCGACAAAACTATTCAAATTGCAGGGAAGATTTAACAAAAAATGTCAGTACCAAGCAATAACCAGGTTAGTGAAAATCCTCGTTTGAACCCTCCCCATGGGTGCTGACCGGTAATAACTGCCCTAATCCTGAAGGAGGAGACGGTTGATAAGGATATGTGAGCCTTGAAGATGTGTTTGCCCATACATAGTGGCACGCTAATTGGCAGAGTAAACCCATAGGAAGAGGTGCCCATTCCTAGCCCTTCCCTATCTCAAATTCTCGTAATTCCCTATCCCATGGACTGGACTAAGGTGTTATATGACCCGTGGCGAGAGTCAGCCTGGCTGGGGCTTAGTAAAAAGAGCTCAGACTCTAACGGAGTATCCGGATACCTGGCGCCCTCCAGATTAATTAGCCTTATCTGCGTACAGCGGATCTCTGCGCAGGCGGACCACACTTTCTCTACATCTCATGGGACATTTATGGACGAAACAAACAAAACCAACGTACAAACAGAGGCTGGAACTCTCAAAAAGCATGGATTTGGCAAGGTATCTAAGCCTCGGCCCACTAATTCTGTGGAGGAAGGGCCAAGCTCAAGACCAAGCTCAAGCTGAGCCAAGGTACTGCCACAATCCACTCTCCATCCAAGCTGACGTCCTCGATCGAGCAAAAGCTTAGCCGCAATAGTGTCAGCGCCGCACGATCTACTGCTGACACCAGTTCACGCAGCGTTATGGCTGCAGTCACTGGAAGTGATTCTGGGAAAGGCAAACATGGCACGGTGAAGCCAAAAAATTTAAGGAGTTTAAGCTCGGCTTTAAAGAGCGCCAGAGTGCCAGAGTGAGTGCTCCAAAGGATCAGTAGTATCCCAGAGGAAAGAAGAACTCTCTGACAGAAGGAGTTGCCCTTTGCATGGGCAACTCTTAAGTTTAAAGCGTATGAAGACAGATCTACTTCGGGGATTCAGTCCAACAAGAGACAAAGATCCACCGAGGAGGACGGACCTAGACTAAAGAAAAGCTGCAGATCCGAAAACAGACCTACAGTCTCGTACAGTGACGCTACAAAGGGAAGTCTAGTGATGACGGTCGTAGACTGCTCAGATCCGGACGGCAGCATCTCTCCATCAAACTGGAAGATTGTGGAGGACTCCCTCGCGGACATCTTCGCGTACATAGAATGTACCTTCAACAATGTAGAGTTAGAAGCCATCACAGGAGCATTGACGAGACTTGTAGGAGCACCTGGTACAGTGGCAGAACATCTTCAACTAAGTAGAACTATGCTCCCAGTGTTGTGTGGCTCTTTTTTCTCAAGGAGTGTTCGCCGAGGAATACCACAAGGAGGTGTCCTCTCACCCATTCTCTGGAATCTCGTAGTCAACGAACTACTGGATGCCGGGGGCTGTCAAGTGATAGCCTATGCAGACGACATAGTCCTTATTGTAACCGGTAGATTCCCGGACACTATAAGAGACCTTATGCAAAACTCGTTACACAAAGTTAGCACCTGGGCTAACACCCGTGGCTTAAACGTAATCCCATCGAAAACGGAAATGGTTCTCTTTTCCAGAAGATACAAGCCCGAATCTTTTTCACTACTCAGACTCAACAACACTAACCTCTAACTCAACTCTGTAAAATACAACAGTCGGCTTGTATAATACTTACCTAACCTAACTAGTACTTCTGTCAACTTTAAAAAGAGTGACATTGCAGCTGTTAAATATTTGGGAGTCAGCCTAGCTTTCTTGGAAGATTCATTTGGAACAGAAAACCTCTAAAGCACTAAAAGTTTTCTGGCAGCGCAGGAGGGCTTTTGGCAAAATTTGTGGTTTGAAACAGGCAATGGTGCATTGGATGTGCACCTGCCTAATCAGACCCAGATATACTCCCAGCTATTGGAGCAGTGCCCACTGTTTGCAATGCCCGTGGTCAATCGTGTGGCCCATATACGCTTCTGACGTAGATTTGAGGTTATTTACCCTGAACGAGATAAATAGTTAAGTCCAGAGACGCTGCTAAGGGGAATGATTCACATTTTCTACACTTACGGTTCTAAAACCCCCTATGGTACTGGGGTCGGATGGTACTTAGACAAAAATACCAAGTACTTGTTCTCCACAGGCAGTATGGCGACTCTATTTCTAACAGAAGTATATGCCATACTAAAAGTGGTTTAATAGATTATTGAGAAGAGATGGCATGAAATGCGCAGTGGTATTTGCAGTGACAGACAGTCTGCACTCAAAGCTATTGAGAGCACTGCCAGCTCTTCGCAGATGATAAGTAAGTGTAAGATGAGGCTGATCAGCATCGCAAAGCGCAACAGGCTTCATCCTATTTGGCTTCCGGGACACTGCGGTCTCGAAAGGAACTGCATATAGCAGTTGAACTTCTTGCTCCATACTGATCGTAACTGTGAAAGTGTCGCTCTGATACTCATGGGGAAACTCAGCTCAGCGGCGACAATGGGTGGGGGCCAGCCATTGAGGACAATCTTGTTGGTGTGCTTTGCAAAGGCAAACGCCACAGGCTTTTGGTGTAGGCTATTTAGCCACCATTCGAGATTTGTGGTCAAGGCCTGTGACGTGTGGGTTGATGTGTTCATCATATGATCACATCGTTTTACTGATGTTACGTGGAGGTGCGTCGCTTGTCGCTGGATTATGATTAGGATAATAAGAAAGATTATATGTAAGCAGCAACTGCTTTGTTAGGAGCTCATTATGCCCTTTGGCTTTGAGCATATGAGTCTCCTAGTGGAGATGATACCCATGTGTAATATTATGACAGCCTGTGATGATTCGCAGCGCGTATGTCTTGACGCGGATTTGCACAGAACTGACAAAAACGAAATACTTGGTTCGTATACTAAAGATACATCAACGGCTGGAATAATGAGTTTTAATTCAAATCACCCGATGAAACTAAAAATTAACACGGCAACAGGAATTGTACACAAAGTATACAACATCCCGAACGACGAGTCAAACCACAATATGACATTAAAATCAGAACTGGACTAACAAAACCGACTACCAAATACATTTAATTCAAAAAACTAACCACAAAATTGAGAACAATAACAAACCAAAACCAATCAGAACAAACGAAACATAAGAAATACATAGGTATAACATATATACCAAAACAAACTGAGAACAATATATTAACAAAAATTATAAACAATAATGAAATACTTAGCATATACACACAAACCACACATTAGATTAAGGATATTTTTCAACAACACAGAAGAAAAAATACCATAGAAGAGGAACATCAGAACAATGTTGTTTACGAAGTAACATGTAAACGCAAGGACAGAGAAAAATTAGTCAAAATATACACAGGGTCTACAAAAAGGTCGTGTGGCGTACGGATTGCTGAACACAAAGCAGGCGTAAAAAATAGTCAGCAAGAGTACTAACACAACGCCTACAAGAGAATATACACATAGCGGACTTCGACAATGCAAAAACATTAGATATCGAACGTAGGAAAAGGAACAGATTGACAATAGAAACACTTAGAATACAACAAGAAACGAAGAAAACAATTAACCACATAGACAAAACTGATGTACTCGGCAGTTATCAGCTGAAAACAAAAAACGAAAAGGACAGTGTGCAAGAAATAGATGTTACAAAAAATATAAATGTATAAGAAATGTATCTAAAAAATGTTTGACATCTTCATTTATGTATTTATTTTATATATGTAATATGTAATTGTCTGTAATAACTGAATTAGTTTTAGTCAACCAAATTTTTTTTCATACTACGACCAATATAGCCCTATTAGCAAAACACAATATTTTTATTTTTGTTGAACCATGTTAAGAGCCAAATGATCGCCACAATTCCTCTCATTGGTTGCATAATGTTCCTCTGATTTTCTTAGAGTCCTTGATATGAAAATTATTGGTCTATCATCTTGTGACAGTACCGCTCCTAAAGCGTAGTCTGGGGCATCAGTTGTCAATTGAACTTCTTTATTATAATCTGGATATTTAAGCAAGACTTCTTAAGTGATCAGTGATTGCTTTATTTTCTACATGAATGCTTCTACAGCTTCAGCGTCGAGTTTTATTTTTTTTTACTTTAAAGATTTTTAGACACGTGTTCATCTTCTCCCTTTAAAAGAGAAGTGAGAGTTTTTGCGAGTTTCACATAATCCCTAATGAATCGTCTATCATATCCAGACAGTTCCAGAAATTATCGAAGATTTTTCAATGTTTTTGGTATGCGGTAATTCTTGCTTTCATTTTAAATGGATTCGTTTTAATTCCTTTGTCTAAAACGACGAATCCTAGAAAGTCGACTTCTTGTTTTAATAATTTGGATTTTTTTTAAATGTTTAAAATAGGATTCCGGGTCTTTACCAAAGGTGATATTATCAATATAGTATTGCATATCTTGCCGATGTGTTCGCGCAAAATATGATCTAAAGCCCTCTGAAAAAATTATGGGGCATTTTTAACGGCTGACGTGTGAACTTATATTTCCCATTATTAACTGAGAACTATATCCGACTCCCTTGGTGGAATCTGGTGAAAACCGCCCTTAAGGTCTATACGAGTAAACAATTTTTTTTTCCAAGCTGGGCCAACACTTCATTAATTTCTTGTATTGGATACTTGTCAGCAATTGTCATTGGCCTTAGTTTTCTATAATCTACCACTAATCGATATTTCTTTATCCCAGATGCGTCTGTTTCCTTAGGCACACAGGGGAGTTGTATGAAGACCGTGAAGGTCGAATGATGCGGTCATAAGCGGATTTCATCTTTCACTCTTGTTGTGAAAGTAAGCTTTTATATGGGTTCTCAAAATAATCTGGGGAATTTTGTCGTTAAGCTCTTAATTTTGTTTTCTTGATCCTAACGTATTGGGTTAATTGTTTCTTTATTTTTATTTTTTTATCGTTTTTGGTAACCATATAATTATCTCTTAGTGTAAGTCGCGGCTGATAGCTCTTTTAGACTATTATTTCCTAAAATACCATCGAATAATTTTAAATTAGGTAGAACAAAAAATTTCAAATTGATTGAATTTATGCCAAAGAGATTTATTAGCGTGTGGTGTGTAATTTCTACTTGTGCACCTATTGAATTAATATGAAAATTATTTTCATTTCTTTTGAGTTTTCCCCTAGTTTGGTTCTTATATAGTTTCTATTTGAATTCAATTCAAGGTATAAGGATTTTACCACTCTTCGTTCTGCGTTCAAAGTATCGCAATGAAGGGCCAGTTATTCTAAAAAATGTATGTCATTGTAGTCGGCTTCAGAGTCTGTCTATGTACACTTTAAGCCTAAATACATTAAATTATAATGTACAGAAAAATTATGAGAAATAAAAGAATTCAAAAGCACCTGTTAATTGGTCAGAAAAAGTCTACGTACAAAGATAAGATTATATGATAAATTATTGTTTTTTGTGGGTTTATGAAAAGATTAGCATCTGGTTGGGTATCCTTTCCGTTTTAGGATGGCATAGACCTGACTAACTTGGAAGTGTCCTCCGTTGAAATTTTGTGCAACTCATCTAAAACCACATTTTTAAGCATTTGCTTGGAGGTGATGGTGTCCTGCCTTATCCTGCGCTCAAGTAAATCCCACAAATGTTCAATAGCATTAAGGTCAGGTGATTGTGGAGGGTCTTGCATTGATGCGGGACATTATATAATATCTAAAGCTTCACATTACGGGCAGTATGCTTCGGGTCGTTATCCTGTTGAAAGTGCCAGCCAGAACCCAGGCCTACAGATCAGAAGGCGAACACACTAACCACTGAGCTACGGCACCCACATATATATACATATATAAATAAATATATATATATATATATATATATATATATATATATATATATATATATATATATATATATATATATATATATATATATAAATTTATGTTAAATTTTGGACAGTATTAGAAGGGACCTACTTATTTTAGCCGGTTCCGAACGGCAGAACCCTTGTGACATCACTTTCCCTGGGCTTTGTCACAGAGTTCCTTTAGAAGCTTTTTCATGGCAAGTTAAGTTGTTACTGTCGGAATAATTGCCAATTGCTTACCGACAGGCGGGTACCATTCGAAAGAAAAATCTTTTCGATATTAAAATTGTTACGCATCAGCCGGGGATTGAACCACGACCTACAGATCAGAAGGCCAACACACTAACCACTGAGCACCCATTTATTTATTTATTTTGATTAAAATTCTGATTAGTAGAATGATTTCGATTTTGATTAATCGAATAATTGATTAGTTGAATATTTTAATTAATCAAATTAAAAGCCACAAAGTAATATTTATTTATATTTTCACCCTCCAGCTATATATATATATTTATATATATATATAGCTGGATATATATATATATATATATATATATATATTTATATATATATATAGCTGGATATATATATATATATATATATATATATATATATATATATATATATATTGCATCTGTAACTTCGTGAGGTTTGCTAAGGGATGGCGTAACTCCATTATTATTCCATATTTCCAATATTCCGCACATGCGTTGGAAAGCTACTGTCATTGTGCGTCTTTCTCACTCAAATATGTCGAACTTTGTGCCTAAAAATGTGTTTTTGCGGGGAGTTCTTCTTCATTACTTTAATATGTAGAAAACTGCTGCCGAAAGTAATCGTATTTTAGTGAAAGGTTATGGTGAACATGCTCTAGCTGAGCGAACGTGCCAAATGCGATTTGCACGATTTAAAAGTGGTAATTTTGTCTTGGAAGACGAAGAACGTCCTGGGCAGCCAAAAAAAGATTGAGAACTGGAAGCATTACTCGATGAAGATTGTTGCCTATCACAAGGAAAGCTTGCAGATTCTTTGAGAGTCACTTAAGCAGCCATTTCAAAATGTTTAAAAGCAGCCGGATACATTCAAAAGCAAGGAAATTGGGTACCACATGAACTGAAACCGAGAGACGTTGAAAAGTGATTTTGCATGTCCGAAATGCTACTGGAACGCCACAAAAAGAAGTCATTTTTGCACCGTATTGCTACTGGTAAAGAAAAATGGATCCATTATGACAACCCCAAGCGCAATGAATCACATGTGAAACCCGGCCAACCAGCCAAATCAACGGCAAAGCCGAATATCCATGGCGCGAAGGTAATGCTCTGTATTTGGTGGGATCAAAAGAGTGTTCTCTATTATGAGCATTAATGGAGAACACTACCGAACACAATTAATCCATTTGAAGAGAGCAATAGCCGAAAAACGCCAGAAATATGCGACCAGACATGAGTCCATAATTTTCCATCATGACAACGCTCGGCCTCATGTTGCAACACCGGTCAGCGGCTGGGAAGTTTTGGCTCACCCGCCTTATAGCCCAGACCTTGCCCCGTCCGACTACCATTTATTCCGATCGATGTAGAACGCCCTCACTGAATTAAGGTTCACATCAGAACAGTGTATTAAAAATTGGCTTGATTCATTCTTGGCCGCCAAATTTTGAAAAAACCCCACGAATTAAGTTATAAATCCAATATATATATATATATATATATATATATATATATATATATATATATATATATATATATACATATATATATATATATATATATATATATATATATATATATATATATATATATATATACATATATACAATTGGCAATTCTTCTGGAGGTAACAATTAGCCATGGAAAAGCTTCTAAAAGTACGCTTTGACAAAGAAGGTAGGTAAGTAGGTCCCTTTTTTCCTCCGTATAAAAAAATCACGAGTTATTTCAATCAAATCTTTGTGAGGTATTTTTCACATTTCGAGTTCGTCATTAAATTACCAAGACCCATCTCGCTGAGGTGGTAGCTGAAATTGCCTTTCCCAGTTATTAATGCAGTCAACGAGCTTAGATTTAACCGTCCTAGACTGAGAACCCTCCCGATTCATTGCCCCTTGGTAGCCTAAACGAGGAATTTGCCTGTCTACAAGTGGACAAACTCTCCTATCTAGAGAGATAGAGAATTCTTATCCAATCTTCGGCCTTTGCCTGCACCGTACCGTTACGAAGCGTAAAAATCAAATAAAATTTAGCTTTAGATCCTCATCTAGCCAAGGCGTCTACAGCTTCATTTTGCTCTATACCAATGTGTCTCTTGCGTATGCATATTTGCCCCGCGACATATTTCCCGAAATTGTGAAATACATATTTATCCATACATATGCCAGCATTGCTCACAATCCATATCAATATTACTTATAATTGTGGAATGCCAGAACATTGAGCCAATTGCACTTACGTAAGCATACCTTTTTTTAGACGAAAAGTAGGAGCAGGAACAGGACTGCCCCACATATTCAGAACAGTCAGAAACACTAGAAGAGTGGTAAAAATTATAGTCGATACAGGAGCTACATGTTGCTACTGCAAACCAAACATTTTGCCAAAAAGAGATAATTTAGAAATATTTAAACGAGTAAAAACTATTAACGGATATTCTATTATAACACACTTTTCAAAACCAATAATTTTTAACATAAAAACTCGTTTCTACGAGATCTAAAATTTGGAAACAGGTATCTTAATTGGAATGTGATTGCTTAATAAAGTAAAAGTCCATATTGATATAGATAATTTAACCCTTGAAACAATTAAAGGTAAAGAAAAAATATATATTAAAGATCAGCCAGACAAACAAATTGTTAAACCCAGAGAATATATATTGCAATCTGAATTTAATTAGGAGTAGTGAAAAAAATATATATTAAAGATCAGCCAGACAAACAAATTGTAAAACCCAGTGAATATATATTGCAATCTGAATTTAATTAGGAGTAGTGAAAAAAATAGTTTAGGAAATAAAACCGAAAAAGACATTATGGATCTTAAGACAAACATTGAATATGAAATTAAACTAATGCACTCAGACATAGATTTGAGCTTACCTTTTAGAACGCATGTTCAAGCCGAAATCCGAACAACTGTTGCAGCGCCTATATAGAGCAAACAGTACCCTTATCCCTTAGGAGTAAATTCCTTTATTAATGAGGAAATCCATTCTACAACCAAGTAGAAGTCCAAAATTAAGATTGGTGATCGACTTTAAAAAAATTAATCAGAACCCAGTCTCAGACAAGTATCCTATCCCAGATACTAATGTTGTTTTGTCCAACTTAGGGGAAGCTACTTTGATTGATTGATTTAGAATCAGGTTCCCACCAAATTCTAATGAAAAAGAAACATGTCAAAGGACGGCATTTTCTGTAAACAATGGCAAATACGAGTATTTACGTATGACATTCGGTTTTAAGAACGGTCCTAGCATTTTTCAGAGCTATGGCCGACATTTTAAGAGAATATATAGGGAAGTTTTGTCATGTGCTCCAAATCTATCAATGAACACACAGAATATTATTATTATATTAAAAATTATTGAAACTTTAAAAAATACAAATATGAAAATTTCGTTAGAGAAGTCGAAGTTTTATGAAAAGGATGTTGAATTTATAGTTTACATAATTAGTCATAATGTAAGTAGGACCGATCCGAAAAAAATTGAAACAATAAATAATTATCCCACACCAACTTCGTTAAGACAGTTAAGAAGCTTCTTAGGAATGGCGGGTTATTACAGCAAATTTATAAAAAATTATTGTTCAATAACAAAGCCGTTAACAAAATTCTTGTCTGGAGAAAATTGAACAGTGTCACAGTACATGTCCAAAAAAATTAATATTTCATTGGACCAAGATGGAATTATAGCCGTGAATAGAATTAAAATTTTATTGACAGAGCAGGTAGAACTTACACAACCAAATTTTAGTAAGAAATTTATTTTAACTACTGATGCATCTAACTACGCAAGGCTATAGCAAGAAGGTAAACCGATTACCTTTATTTCGAAAACCCTTAATAGTAGCGAGTGTAATTACGCAACAAATTAAAAAGAATTATATGCGATCGTGTGGTCACTGAAAACATTTAGAAATTATTTGCATTGTGTAGCTGATTTAGAAATCCATACAGATCACCAACCCCTTACATTTTCCATTTCGACAAAAAACCCAAATACAAAAATAAAAAGATGGTCAGCTTTTATTGAAGAGTTCGCACCAAAAATGGTATATAAACCAGGTACTACAAATCTTGTTGCAAACGCCTTGTCAAGACAATTATTAAATAATTTATCTGACAAATCAGATTCAGATTAAACCCAACATTCAGCTGAAAGCAGCTCTAGGGAAATTATAAAATAAACTTCAAAACCTCTTAACGAGTTTAAGCAACAAATATTGCTTGGGTCGAATTCGCAATTTACTTTTCATGAATCAATAAGCAATTTTGGTAGAACTCGCCACATTATAGAATATGACACAATAGAAAATCTGATGACAATATTAAAAGAATTCCCACTATTAAACATAACTACAGCTATTCAATGCACACCAGAAGTTTTGTACGAAATACAACAACCAATTAGGGATACCTTTACAAACAAGTTCGTCTTTACAAGAAGAATGTACGAGGATGGATTGGTAAAGAAGCTACCTAAGTAAGAAAAAGGCAGCACAAACACAAAAACTTTTTTTTTGAAACGTCAAGCTGTCAAAGGTCAGCTGTTAAAATTCACCTAAATTCATCGATTAGTTTATTTGTTGTAGTCGTTTGAATTAACTAACTTTTGTGTTTCTTGAAAAATGGAAAAAAGCGAATTTCGTGCAGTGATTAAACACTATTATTTAAAAGGGAAAACGGCGAAAGAGACAAAAGAAAAGCTCGATAAACATTACGGTGAGTCTGCTCCGTCAGATTACATGGTAAAATATTGGATTGCTGAATTTAAACTCGGCCGAACAAGCACTGCAACAATACCATCTACAGGAAGGTCAAAAGAGGTGGTTACTGAAGAAAATATCAAGAAAATCCTCGCTATCGTTATGAATGATCGCCGAGTCAAGTTGCGTGAGATTGTTGAAATGGTAAACATCTCATATGAACGTGTGTTCAACATTTTGCAAAAAGCTATCGGCAAGATGGGTGCCGCGTTTGCTCAGTGTCGAACGAAAACGAGTTAGAGAGACCACTTCACAGCGGTGTTTGGGCATGATAAAGCGTAATCCTGTTAATTTTTGGCGTCGATTAATAACTGTTGATGAAACGTGGGTCCACCACTACACACCTGAAACCAAAAATCAATCGAAACAATGGGTGGAAGCTGGTGGAAGTGCTCCGAAGAAGGCGAAGGCAGTGAAATCGGCTGGCAAGGTTATGGCCACTGTATTTTGGGATGCACTCGGAATATTGCTTATCGATTATCTTGAAAAAGGATCCACAATCACAGGAAAGTATTATAGTGCATTATTAGATCAATTGAATGATGCAATCAAGAAAAATCATTTAAAGAAGAAAAAAGTGCTCTTTCTTCAAGACAACGCACCGGTTCACACAACATTAGATACGATGCTAAAATTACGAGAAATACAGATGCCATATACAGATATTCAACATTCTCCCATTCAATCCAAGATGCATTTACAAAACAAAATGAATTCATTAATACAAATTTAATCGAATTTTAAACATAGCAATTTACAAGATTTAATGTGTTTCTCTTTCGACAAAACTTTAGTAAGTACATCAGCCGCATTTTCTTCAGATTGAACGTACTCAGCTTCAATAGACTCATCACTGAATTTTTCACGTATATAATGAAATCTGATGTCTATGTGTTTACTTCGGGGTTGTACATTGGCGTTTTTAACCATAAATAGAGCGCTTTGATTATCACACAAAATCTTGGTGGGAGTAGCCACGTATTCAGTAAAACCCATTTCTTGCAGTAGGCACCGCAGAAAAACGATTTCCTTGACGCACTGATTTGCTGCCACATATTCGGCCTCCATTGTGCTCAAAGCTACCAATTGTTGCTTTTTAGACTCCCATGCTACTAGCGTGTACTGGAAAATGACGCACACTGGGAGGCTACCCTTGCCGATGCTGCAGTTTCATCTACTCCTCACCAAATACTAACATTATTCGCAATAAATTTATCATCATGTTTCCACGGACTTTGCCGTAGTACGTCAAATCCACACTTGCTGTACACACCGGAAATGCATAATGAAGCATTGATCATGATTGAAGACATTTGCTTAACAATTGCAAATATAGCACTGGCACAACTTGGGATGATGGCACCAAATCTGTGATCCATGATCCATGATCTGTTTAACCATGATTTGCAGGGTGAAAGAGATTACGATTTCAACGTAATCTCTTAGATTCATTTGTTCAAGCAAATATTCCAAATTTGAACAATGAACACAAGTATGGATACGACACGATTATGCGTGTTGGTAACGATAAAAGTGGTGGAATGTATTTTTTGGACGCGTCTGGAGGAACTGATAAAACATTCTTGATTTCGTTGTTACTGGCATCGATTCGATCGCAACGTAAAATTGCACTGGCATTGGCTTCTTCTGGGATTACTGCTACTTTATTGGATGGCGGTCGCATGAACAGCATACTCTGCACTAAATCTGCCGTTGAATATTTTTTTTTTTTTTTGTTAGCTTATTTTTTTTTATTGAATCTTTCTTAAATACAAGAAACTAACAATAAGTATTCAAATCTTACAAACTAAATAAAACTATGTGATATCCCCTACGTTCCATCACAATTTGGTGAGTCGCGAGATGTAGCAATTTTACAGCATATTCAGTGTGTCTCTTCTTTTTAATCGACGATGCCCCTTGCTCAGCAACAATTGCCTAGCAAGGGGATTCGGATGATTGTGTAATTTTTGAATGTAGCTTCTGCAGGACATTGCAACTTCCTCAGAAATTGTGGATACATTTAAATCTCGATGGATGTTAACGTTCCTCATATACCAAGGCGCGTTTACAATAATTCGCAGACACTTGGATTGTATTCGCTGCAATTTTTCGATATTAGAGGGAGATGCGGTGCCCCAAAACTGAATACCATAAGTCCAGATTGGTTTCAGGATTGCTTTATATAATAGCACTTTGTATTCAAGATTCAACTTTGATCTTTTGTGTAACAGCCACCATAACTGATTCATTTTAAGCTTGATCTGAGTTTTCTTTGCCTCTATGTGATTTTTCCATGTCAGCCTTCTGTCGAGGTGAATACCCAAGTACTTTGTTGAGGAACATTGTGGAACTGATTGGCCATTAATTTTAAGTGGGGGACATGTATCTAGCCTTAGCGTGAAGGTTACATGTACGCTCTTTGATTCACTGACTTTTATACGCCATTTTGCTAGCCAGATTTCGAGAGAATCGACATGAGTCTGCAGGAGTTTAGTAGCTTCTATGGGATTAGAGCGAGAGCACAATATTGCCGTATCATCAGCAAAGGTCGATATGAATGTATAGTTATTTATTGGGCATATCTGAAGTGTATAAGAGATACAGTAAGGGACCCAAAACGCTTCCTTGAGGAACGCCAGCGTGCATATCCAATGGATTTGTTGTGTAATCCTTGTGATGTACGAGAAATTGTCTTTTCGTGAGGTAGCTACTAAGCAATGAGGAGACATTTGCAGGCAGTAATAGTTTAAGTTTGTAAATAAGGCCATCGTGCCATACTTTATCGAAAGCTTGAGTGATATCAAGAAAGACAGCTGAGCAATACTTTTTTTCTTCAAAAGTGTTCCTTATCAGAGTTACAATGCGGTGGACTTGTTCTATTGTGCCGTGCTGTTTTCTAAATCCAAACTGATGTTGAGGAATCAGTTGGTTGAGATTAATAAATGGAGTTATATTCATGACAAGTAGCTTTTCGAATACTTTAGAAAGTAGAGGCAGGAGGCTGATAGGTCTGTACGATGCAACTTTTGTAGGGTCTTTTCCTGGTTTTGCTATCATAATAATTTTTGAAGTTTTCCAGCATTTGGGATAGTGTTTAATGCGAAGGATAGCATTGAAAATGTGCATCAGATGAATTACTGAAGCCGGAGGTAGCTCTTTTATCATTTTACCGGTAATTTCATCTGGACCAGGTGATTTTTTTGGGTTTAAATCTTTATAAATTGCTTTGAATATGTCCTTTTTTTTAATTTTGAGCGTTATTGAGCAAGGTTGAGAAGTTAATATTGGTAATGAGGACTGTGAAGAGGGTGGATTGGGTGTAAACACACTTTTTAGGTGGGTTGCAAAAGCCAAACCCTTCTCACAGTTGGTTCTAGCCCAATTACCGTCACTCAAACGGATGGGGGAATCAGTGAGAATTGGCCGATTTGATTTTTTTGCTGATTTCCACAAAGAGTAGTCTGACGCTTCACCAGGTGTTAATTTCGCTATGTGCTCTTCTAACTCTTTGTTGTTTTTATTTTTTAAGGCTTGCTTTAACTTTCGAGTGCAGTGCTGTAGCTGTGTTTTTAGATTCGGTGATCTGAATTCTTGCCATTGTCTTCGGAGTCTTCTTTTCTGTCTTACTAGCAATTCAATATCGGCTGGTGTGTATGGGCTATAGTTTGATTGCTTGCATACCTTTGTGCAGGTGGCTGAGCTGAGAGCTAATGAGAGTAGCTGGTTGAATTTTTCGAGTGCTGAGTCTACATCGTGTCCATTTCTTAATACAGTACTCAGAGGAAGATGGGAATTTATATATTTCTTGAATTTTAACCAGTCTATTTTCTTTCTAACGCAATTGCTTTGGGGGCTTGGTGATTTTATAGATATTACCGTGGGTGAGTGGTCAGATGATAGATCATAATTACACTCTGTGGAGATATTTTCCATCTGCAAACCTTTGGCGACTCCAAAGTCTATGAGATCGGGTATTTTCCTCTTGTCCGTCGGCCAATATGTCGGTTGACCATTTGAAATAACATCGTAGCCGTGGTTAGTGATGATTGAACATAGTCTTTTGCCTTTTGGAGTTATTAATCGGGAGCCCCAGTGAGTGTGTTTGGCGTTGAAATCGCCAGCAACCAAGAATTTGCTACCAAGAGTTGAGAAAAATTCTTTATATTGCTGTTCGGTAATACTGTATCTTGGGGGACAGTATATCGCAGATATTACTAGCTTAGAGATGTATTCTTCCAGACATATAGATGTTGCTTGCAAGTAGACGCTACTAAAATCTTCGAGAACGTGATGTTTTATTCTGCTTTTTATCAATATGGCAGTTCCTCCGCGTGCCTTACCATGCGGATGATTTGTGGTGTACAGTTTGTAATATGGTATTTGGTAGCAATTTTTGTCAGTGAAATGGGTCTCAGATATCATCATTATGTCGATTTGGCTGGATTCAAGGAATTGAATTAGCTCCAAACGGTGCTGGCTTAAGCCGTTGGCGTTCCAGTGGCATATCTTGAGACAACTCATGGTCTGGATAGCAATGTTTAGAGTAACATCGATTGATTTTTCATCATTTCTTGCATCATTGTTTGCATTGAGTTCATGAATTGGTTCATATTCTGGATTAGTGTTTGAAGCAAATGTTCAAGGGTACTTGGCTGTTGGGTGGGCAGTGAGTGCTTCTGCTCATTATTTACATTGCTTTGTTGGTGTGGGTTTTGTTTTAACACACTAGCATATGAATTGGTTTGATTCTTGTTTGGGATTGCAGAGAAGAATTGTGTTGCATCAATATTTTGTCTCTTACTTGAGTTGGCTATCTGAGTTTGCTCAACTGGTTTGCCGTTGAATATGCAGTCAAATGAAAATCCTACATGTAACATAAGTGAAACATCTTGAATGGCAAAAATCTTGCAACAATGTGCGGTTGGGATGAATTTCCAATGGCTAACAAATCAAGATTTGTTTGGCGGTGCTTTGATACTGTTAGCTGGAGACTCTGGTCGCTGCCGTAGAGGACCCCATGCTTTCCTCTTATATACTCGAGGTTGCCTAGTTTGACAAAAGTCCTGCGAAGCAACCGTAAGAAAAAGAAGTCAGAAAAAACAAATAAAATACCCAAAAACCCAAATTCTTACCAAGAGCGGAAAAAATTTCCCCTTCACAAGAAAGGAAAATCCAGGTCCTGGCATCCAGCAGGATAGTAAGCCAAGTACGAGCCACAGTACTAACTTTCTAGACAACGATCAACCGACCACATCAAAAAACGCGGCGAGCGCTAAATCTAGCGAAAAGTTTAGCAAGGCGACAAAACCCGAACATAAATAGGAAGGTGCAGCTATGAAATCTCATTATTTAAAGGCTCTCTTCATTCTTAACAAGATTGCTAAGAATGAGCTTGCTGGAGAAATAAATGAGCGCGACGCAGAGGACAAAATTAAATACACAAAGGTGGTACAAGAATACGAAGATTTCGTGACACGAAAGTCAAAAGAGCAGAAGCTACAGACGTGATCGAACAGGCGCCAAAGAGAGCTAAGGTGTCAAAAATATTTCTAAGCAACGTCCTTTCAGCGAAGTGGATAAGGATAACCTTTTATTTCTACAGATAGGCGAGATTACCAACAGTGATTGGGGGTCCTGCGAAACTGGAGAGAGATCGAGGCCAAACTCTCCAAGATAGTGTTCGATAAGCATGAAATTGGTTCGCAGGGCGGTGCTCTTCCTTCCTTCGATTCTGTGGGGATCCTCCGCAGCTGCAGGGTGATCAAGTGCAACGATGATTGGCCAAGGGCTGTCTTGGAGAAATGCGTTGCGGAGATCTGCAATGCAGTGGATGGCTTAAGGCTTAAGCTGATTCCAGCCAAACCCATACCCTGTCTTCCTCGGATGCACATTTAATTGCCGGTGATGGAGTTAAATAGTGGAGATATGCTGAAATATCTCAGATCTCACAATCCTACGGTGCTGATGGATGACTGGGTAGTTATTAAAACGGAGAAGCCACAGAAAAACAGCATATCTTTCGTTCTTCAGCTCGACGAGGGGTGTCTGTCGGTACTCGAAAAAGGTGACAACAAACTTAGGTTTGGCTTAAGGAAAGCCAAACTTAAAATATTTAAATCAAACACTACTGACGATGACCCAGGAGAGGTCGGTGATGTCAATATACAGATGAAAAATCTGAAAAAGATGACGTTAATCCCGATGATGAAAGTTGTAAAAATTAATCTGCAGTACTCGAAGTGTAGCACATTTTGGAAGTCTTCCTCCGTGAGAGAGACGTCGACATCGGGCTTATACAGGAACCTTGGGCCAACGATTGTAAAGTGAAAGGGTTCCAAGACAACAAAACTTTCATTAACTTGTACAAAAAAATGATGGTAAACCTAGATCTTGTAAAATAACTAAAAAACATATAAAAGCTTTTCTATTTTCCAAATAAATTTAATACACCAGATTTCACAGTGGTGAGGCTGGAGATGCAAAACTTGGTGATGTTTATTATGTCAGCGTACATGCCACACGACAAACCGTCACACCTCACCAAGTGGCCCGATTTTAACCCTCAACATCAAACACGCAGATCCTGCTAATCGGATGCGATTCCAACTAAAGACATGAGATATGGGGAAGCTCAGAAATAAACGATAGAGGTGAGTCACTTGTTAACTTGTGTCACTTGTTCTTTTCGGTATTCTTCGATATTGGCCTACAGCGTGAGAAGGTTATTCCACACAGAAACCCGAAACGAACTGACTGGCGTACCTTTAAGAGGGTAGTCAGCTAAAAAATTCACTCTTACAACTTCAACACAATAAATACAGTCAAAGATCTTGATGAGAAAATCAAGTACTTCGAAACTGCCACGAAAAGTGGTTTTATTGCCGTATGTCCTACTACATACTGTAAATAGAATACACCTGCCTAGTGGAGTGAAAATTTAAGTCGTCTCAAAGAGATGACCAGAACTATTTTCAATATTTACTATAAACATCGATACTTCAAACCCTATAAAGACTGTCTTAGAGAGTACAAAAAAACGATTTGCGAAACCAAGACCGACGCTTGGAGATATTTTTGCAGTTCAATTGAGACGACTAAAGAATCGGCAATATTAGGGAGACTCTTGTCCAAGGAGCACTCCTGCCTTTCTCTTCTAAAGAAGGACAGTGCGACATGGACAAAATCTTCCGTCGAATCCCTAGACCGATTGATGAATACTCATTTTCTAAGCAACTCAGATTACATTGAAGGCAATGGTTCTGCAGTTCAAACTCCACGTTTATCCTATACCATAGTACCGTCAATTCTATCGTATCTAGGGAAAAATACTTTAGCCCTTATAAGACAGCAGGGCCAGACGGGATTTTTCCTGCTATGCTATGGTACCTTCGAGATATGACTGTTCTTTGCCTTGAAATCTTCTTTAAGAAGTGCCTACTGCTAGGGCACATACCAGCAAGCTGGAAAAGAGTAAAAGTGATATTTATCTCTAAAGTTGGAAAACGTGGTCTTGAAGCAGCAAAAAATTTCAAATCCATTAGCCTTCGTCCTAAAAATCTTTGAACGCCTTCTAGATGCTCATCTCAGAGAAAAGATGAGTGGAACGATCATTTCAAAATAGCAACATGTGTATCTCAAGGGCAAATTCGTAGAAACGGCTTTGCATGAGGTAGTTAGTACAACCAAAAGATCGATTGATAACAACAATATAGGTGCTTTTCTAGACATAGAGGGGGCTTTTAAAAATGTAAACACCCATTCCATACTGGAAGCGCCTTACAAGATAAAGTCAAACGCCAGCCTCGTCTCATGGATCGAGAACATGCTCAAAATAAGAAAAGTCATTGCAGTGCCTGTGACCACGCTGTTGCGTTAACAGAGGCACACCATATGGGGGAGTTCTTTCTCCATTATTGTGGCTACTCGTAGTCAATGACATTCTCAATTTGTTCAATAAAAAGGGCATTAAAGTAGTAGCGTATGCAGATGACTAAGACTAAAATTCACCACTAAGACTAAAATACTAAACTTCAATATCCCTATGCTTAACGGCGTCAGACTAACGGTATCACAACAAACTAAATATTTGGGTGTCATATTTGACCCAAAAGTCAATTGGAGACTTAACATAGAACACAGTTTTAGGAAAGCTATTATAGCTCCAACTCCAACCAAAATTATCTTTAAGCCATTATTCGATAAATCCTATCTTATGCGGCAATAGTCTGGTGACCGGCACTGAATTGAGCAGGATACAAAGATCAACATGTATTCTGGTCACTGAAACTTTAAGTACTAGTCCTACTGAAGCTTTAAACCTACTCACACACTTAATACCGATACACCTTCACATTATATCTCTTGCTGCTTGTAGCGCAGTTAGGCTTAGAGAAATAGAAAGGTGGACCACAAGATCTTATGGTCACAGCAAGATACTTTTTCAAGTACCCTCGTTACTAATCCCCTCCACTAACTACTTAACACCCTGCCTCAATTTCAAGAAAGACTTCTTGGTACGGTTTCCAGCAAGAGCCGAACGAACAAAAGGCCAGGTCATAGGAGGGTTTGATTGGGAAACCTACACCGATGATTCAAAGATGGACTGCGGGGTAGGGGCGGGCATCTGTTCATGGCCCCTTCAAATATCCAAATCATTACGACTTCCTAATGAGACCAGCGTGTTTCCGGCAGAAATGTTGGCTATAAAAGAGGCTTGTATATCCCTTTCAAGTGATAGAGTCTCATAGTCATAGATAGCTATCTTTATAGTCAATCAAAACTCTAGCTTCTGATACAATATCTTCAAAACTGGTCTTACAATGCAGACAAAAACTCACAGAACTCAGCAAACGGCTCAAAGTTACACTTGCTTGGGTTCCAGGTCATAGGAACATTGAGAGAAGCGAAAGAGTGGATGAATGGCTAGGTCAGATTCTGCATTGGATATTTGACTGGCGGAAACTGTAGCTATTCCGTTAAGTAAGATAAAAAGTACCATAGCTTCTCACTACTGTTCCATTGCGGAACGCAGATGGGAACGGCTGACAACTTGTACCGTGTCAAGACACGCATGGCCAAGGTATAACATTCAAAGGGCGAATCAACTGCTAAATTTTTCCCGTCCAAACATCACACGCATTGCTGCGGTTCTGACAGGTCATTGAAAAGTAGGGAAACATGTAGAGAGACTGAATCTTCCCTTCAATCTGTTCTGTCGCAGCTGTCAAGATGAGAAAGAATCAGAAAGCTTCTTTCATAACTTATGCGAATGTCCTGGTTTGGCCAGAATCCGCTCTTTTGGTAAACCTTTTTTTTACAGTATTGCCTAAATCTCAGATATTGAGATAAAATTCATTTTGTTATTCTTCGATCACACTAAGTGGTTAGAGGTCTTTAAGAGATAGGATCCTGGAAACTATGAGAAGTTGCACCGTCTCCAATATATCAAACTACAACATTTAAATGAAACACTTAACGAGTATACGTGGTAGTAAAGTTGTGCTAGTCACTAATTGGGCCTTTCATGAAGAAAGCAGCCACTCAACAACAACAACAACAACAGTAACATGGCAGATATAAAACGTTTTACACTGCCGCTGAGGAAACAGAGGAAACCGATACATATTCCCAACGAATAAATACGGACACTCATAGCACACTTGCGCTCGAAGTTCAAATGCCGTATTCGCGGCATTATGGAGTGATCTAAAATGGGCATACCACTCCATCATCTTGGTGGAAGTTGAAGCCACTGAGATAGTTCAAACTAAAGCAAAGTTTAAAGATTGTAAAATCTGTTACGTTCGTTGTGTGGCAAACATTACCGAGCGATTACGATTACGATTTGACATCATCATTTCATCTCCCGTTGTTGCGGATGCGAGCGCAGTTTCCTGCCATTCAAGAAGCCACCATGCTATACAACATTATTTTATGGCCCCGTTTTCGGGATATATTTACGGCAATATACCGGAACAATCCACGGTTGTCGCCCGTGGAGAAATTATACCACCTGCTCCAAAAAACTCGGGGAGAAGCACATGATATCATTAAGTCAACTCCGTTGACAAATGATGGGTTCACAATTTCGTGGTATAATTTGGAAGAGAGATACGAGAACAAAAGTATTCTCGTCCACATTCAATTAAAATCTCTCTTCAATTTGCAACCAGACGTACAAGAAACCGGTACGAACATAAAATGCTTACAGCGAACAATAAACAACTGCATAACGAACGTTCAGTTATTGGATATCGAATCCAGTCAATAGGACGCGAATGCTCCCAGGCACAACTCTGTGTCTGTGGGAGCATTCCATAAAGGATAAACGCGAAATCCAGACGTTCCAAAGCAATGAACGCATTTCCAACAGAGCGTTTTCAGACGCTTGAACCGGTGTTGGATATACGAAGTGACTCTCGGCAACACAGCCAGCCACAGAAGTGCCAATTCAAGTAGCCACAGAATCGCCAACCCGGTCGATTCAATCCTCCCATGCGTCCAAACAACCTCTCGGTGAATTCCGAAAATATTCACATATATCACGTGAATGTCACCACTCTCCATTGCCCATTATGACGAGAAAACATCCCCTACGTACTAGCTTAGAGTTCCGCAAGCTATCTGTGGATGTAAACGTCTATATTCATGCTTCGTCTGCAGGAGAAGGCACCATTCCCTATTACATAGGGTAATAAATGATCCCACCACTGGACCGGGGGAAGTTCCCTCAACATCAATTGCAGCTGCTGAATTATCTCGCCAGGCATTTACCTCTCAGCTCCCAGCTGTCATTACAAATCATCCCTCAAAAAGTGGTAGAGTGCTATGACACTGGTATATGTGCGTCAAAACAGCACCACCTTTAAGGCTCGTGCTTTAATAGATTCAGGTGCGGAAGCGACCTTTATATCCGAACGATTACAGAATAGGTTGCATCTCCCTGTTCACGGCTTTCGGACAGAGGTCACTGGCCTAAACGATGTAATCATAGCACATTCGTCGAAGATGTTTGCGTTGACAATTAGTTCCCCGATAAACCCACTTTTCTGAATGACGGTATATACTTGTGTATTAAAGCGGCTTACTGGCAAACTGCCGTAAGAAAATCTCTGGTCTACGACTAACAAATGAAAATCTCCATTAAAGTACAACTGTGGATTTAATATTGGAAGGTGATGTCTACACATCCCTATTAGAAGGAATTCGAACTGAAATTCTTTAATGACTCATTGCCAAAAGTACGGTCTTTGGCTGGGTAATTACTGGTCCCTTTCGAACATCGCAACACCGTATAATGATTTCATCATTCTACAATAAAATCGGTGTCTGCCAAAGCCCGAACACTATCTGTTCGTTTTCTTTTGCCGTGAAACGTAACAATAATAATACAGAACTCACCAGGAAGAATTTCCCTACAGATGACAAGATGATTTCGGTTGATGTACGTAGAAATTCAAGCAACTTCACTGGTTTAAGGATGCGTATGCATAATGCATGCGTATGAATAATCCCAGGTGTTAAATTCATATTGGTTGCTATATTTTCACGAATCGAGTCAGCCATCATACGGTACGATCACATTTTGGATTCAGCCCGACTTTCGGAATTTCGAGAGGCATTCTCAGTTCGGGCATTCCCGCCAATCGGACATTACATTTTGGTTTTCATCCTTTGTGCTCTACTTGCCAAGACAATCCAATTTCTCCGTACTCTACTTGAGTGGACTTCGAGCCATTACAGTTGAGTTTATCAATTCATTACTATTGGGACTATCATGGATTGTGTAGAGCGGGAAGTGTTTCGAATTTTGAAGATGATCTTATTCATGAAATCTCACTCGCTGGAAAAGTCAGCTTACAAATTTAATGTTCCACAGTCATGTATACACTCATGCTTCAACTCGAGGCCTCTCTATTTGGCTTACCATTACTCCACCCGCTAAATGCTCAAACGCTAGATACGACAATTTCAACGAAAAGCCAAATAAATTAACATTTTGAAAAATGGAAAAATGGATATGACGATAGACAGGTCATAGTACGATACCGTATACAGAGAAAATTTATATTTCCGCTATTTTCTGTATTTCACAAATTATCCTCGATATGGACATTGGCCTACTTATTTCACTAATTGAAATCCAAGCGAAGAACATATTTTCGCGTTCTCCGAAAATAATTTACTTACTCTTTTTTCGACACCACACTAATATGTGTTTGCTTCCAGCTCGCATATATATATATATACATATATATATATATATATATATATATACATATATGAATATATATATATATACATATATATATATATATATGTATATATGTATATATGTATATATATATATATATATATATATATATATATATATATATAGATATATGCGAGCTGGAAGCAAACACATATTAGTGGTGGTGTGGTGTGGTTATCTTCGGAGAACGCGAAAATATGTTCTTCGCTTGAATCGAAACATGAAATTCTTGCTAAGCTTGACAGGAATAGTTGATTGTTGCATGAATCTGTAACGGAAGTGTACCAAACGGTATCCAGGCTTTGCCTTTTCTAGTTCCTTTCATCTTACATAATAAGATTTTGTACTTGCACCTAGCACCACCAACACTCTACAGGAGCTCATGAGTGACTGTTTCTTGCAACGTACGGATGCAATACGGGAACTGCTGTGTATTCCACAATGGTACAACCAAGTTAATAAAACGCAATCTTGTAAAGATTGTGATCACTTCTATATTAAGAGTAGTAATCTATCAGTTTCCTTCCAATCGTATAATGTGAAGTCTTTTCATTTGATCTGGATTCCATCGTTGACATAAAGATCGGTAGAGAATTTAAAAACTTTATCCATGGTCGTAGACTAGATGTGAGGGGAAGGAAAATCAACGTAGTTGAGAAACCTGCAGCCAAGAGTCTCGGATTAAGGTAAGCCTTGACACTCGTGACAAATCGAATCGACCGCTAATGCAGGATGTGCTGCACCTGAGGGGTCTATTTTCTGTCATATAGTATCTATATATATTCCACTGTTGGCTAGTAGAAAAAGTGGAAAGTGGATAAAAGGGGTGCGAGGTTGACAGGATTTGCAGGATTGTCAAAATTGTTTCCCACCATAAACTGTTAATACGAATGTACCACGGACATTGGATAGTTTCAATTAGTGAAATAAGTAGGCCAATGTCCATATCGAGGATAATTTGTGAAATACAGAAAATAGCGGAAATATAAATTTTCTCTGTATACGGTATCGTACTATGACCTGTCTATCGTCATATCCATTTTTCCATTTTTCAAAATGTTAATTTATTTGGCTTTTCGTTGAAATTGTCGTATCTAGCGTTTGAGCATTTAGCGGGTGGAGTAATGGTAAGCCGAATAGAGAGGCCTCGAGTTGAAGCATGAGTGTATACATGACTGTGGAACATTAAATTTGTAAGCTGACTTTTCCAGCGAGTGAGATTTCATGAATAAGATCATCTTCAAAATTCGAAACACTTCCCGCTCTACACAATCCATGATAGTCCCAATAGTAATGAATTGATAAACTCAACTGTAATGGCTCGAAGTCCACTCAAGTAGAGTACCGAGAAATTGGATTGTCTCGGCAAGTAGAGCACAAAGGATGAAAACCAAAATGTAATGTCCGATTGGCGGGAATGCCCGAACTGAGAATGCCTCTCGAAATTCCGAAAGTCGTGCTGAATCCAAAATGTGATCGTACCGTATGATGGCTGATTCGATTCGTGAAAATATAGCAACCAATATGAATTTAACACCTGGGATTATTCATACGCATGCATTATGCATACGCATCTTTAAACCAGTGAAGTTGCTTGAATTTCTACGTACATCAACCGAAATCATCTTGTCATCTGTAGGGAAATTCTTCCTGGTGAGTTCTGTATTGTTATTGTTACGTTTCACGGCAAGAGAAAACGAACAGATAGTGTTCGGGCTTTGGCAGACACCGATTTTATTGTAGAATGATGAAATCATTATACGGTGTTGCGATGTTCGAAAGGGACCAGTAATTACCCAGCCAAAGACCGTACTTTTGGCAATGAGTCATTAAAGAATTTCAGTTCGAATTCCTTCTAATATGGATGTGTAGACATCACCTTCCAATATTAAATCAACAGTTGTACTTTGATGGAGATTTTCATTTGTTAGTCGTAGACCAGAAATTTTCTTATGGCAGTTTGCCAGTAAGTCGCTTTAATACACAAGTATATACCGTCATTCAGAAAAGTGGGTTTATCGGGGAACTAATTGTCAACACAAACATCTTCGACGAATTGCTATGATTACATCGTTCAGGCCAGTGACCTCTGTCCGAAAGCCGTGAACAGGGAGATGCAACCTATTCTGTAATCGTTCGGATATAAAGGTCGCTTCCGCACCTGAATCTATTAAAGCACGAGCCTTAAAGGTGGTGCTGTTTTGACGCACATGTACCAGTGTCGTAGTACTGTACCGCTCGGTGGCGTCCCGGTAACAGAACACTCAGAGCGAGAAAAAGGATAGTACTGTACCGCTCGGTGGCGTCCCGGTAACAGAACACTCAGAGCGAGAAAAAGGATCTCTGGAGTGGGAAAAAGGCGTAATCGCTGAACGCGAAATGTCCGTTCTTCTGGACTTGCTTCCAAACGGCAACGCTCGCAAGAAGAGCAGCTGTCTAAGCCAAAAAATACGAAAACTTCGGCTTCGGCCACATTCAATATCCAAGCGCGTTCCTTCAGTGACGTGGCAAAGGACCACCTAATCCTTGCCGCCATTGATAGGAACCATGAAGATGGAGCACTGCCATTCGGGCAATGGCGCCTAGTGGAGATAAGTCTCCTTAGGATATACAGGGATATCCTGGCGAGGAACCCTGGCCCGGTCGTTTGCCACAGAGATGTTGGATGGCATCAAGGACGCATCAAACTGATGTCCTGCGCGGACCAGCGATCGGCAGATCTCTTCAGAGAGGCCATCGCGAATATTGGAGAGATTTGGCCCAACGCTCGGCTTGAGACCGTTGCGAGGGACCAAATCCCCAATAGACCCAGGTCACGCGCTTGGATTTCAGCAAAGCCGTCAGATCCTAAGGAAATATTTGATCATATGCGGCTCGCAAATCCATCCCTTCCCACAGATGATTGGAGGGTTGTGAAGGTGGGAGAGGCCAAGGAGAACTCAAGACAGGTTGTTGTGATCTTAAATGAGCAATCCTTGGCACCTCTCGGTAAACAGAAGGGGGTGATAAGCTCTGGCTTCTCCCAAATCACCCTGAAAGTCTATGAAAAAGACGCAGGAAAAGTAGACCCAAAACCAGGGGATACGAAAGTATGTTCGGCCCCGGTTGAGGACATGTCGTGTGACGGGGACAGCGATACGCTGTCAACATCTGAGATGGTTGGCGACCTCTTCCGAAATGTGGAAGTTAGCACAGCGGATGAGGACGAATTACTAAGATGTGACGTCGAGGACACCAATACAACGGTGAACGAGGCGTCTATATTAAATTCTGCAAAGGAAGATGCTTAGGGTGGTCCAGATTAATTTGCACCACTCTAAAGCAGCTTCCGCTGCTCTCGTCCTCCGGCTAAGCGATAAAGCGGAGGACATCTTTTTAATTCAGGAACAGGGAGTAATAAAACGCACTATAAATTGAGCTTAACAATTTGATGATTTTAATCACAATTCATTTGTACGTATACATTTTTCAGTAATCAACACGATGTTTCTTTTATTCAACACTTTTAATGTTGTCAATCTTTTGTATGTAATGGCACAATAGTTCTATATATACAATAGTATTATTGTATGATTATACGTATGTACAATAAGTAAGTATATAAATCTTTTAAATCACACAATGTTTCGCACAACTTAATTAACACGATTTAGAATATAAAACTATAGAAAACAAATCTTTTGAATTGTTAAAAATGAAAAAGGCGCGGAATGGCACGATCTCGATGGAAAAACTTCAAGGACCGAAATGGTGATGAAGATAACATCGGTCGATCATAACACGAACCGCGAAAATCCAACATAAAAGGTGAATTTATGTGGAGAGTTGGGTTGCCATATGGTAAGTATGAAAGGTAAGGTAAGTATAACTTGTTTTAGGGGGACGTAAGTATGTAAGTATACTTAATTCATTATATAGATTCTTCTTTCAGGGACTGACCATATGGCTTGTCTAAAAGGATTTAGACATCGCGGCCCGCATGCACTCGTGCATTAATTGAGCGCATCTCGTAGCCGTGACAGTGAGCCGATCGCGTCCTCGATCGCTCGAGCTGTCCTTCGACGGACATTGGGAGTCGGTCGTCGTCCAGGCTGGGAGCTTCTCGCGGTGGAAACTACCTGTCGTGGCTCGACGAATTAGAAAACTGAATTAGCTTAAGGGCTTGAGCCAAAGTCTGATAGCGAAAAAAGAGATTTTTTTGGATATTACGATTTTACGCGAGCGGCAAAATACATAATTTTACTATTGGCCGCTTGAGAACGGCCGATTTGGTCCGAATATCTGCGACACGGATGTGGCCGTCAGATCCTCGATACAAATAAGTGACGCGTCCGAGACTCCATTCGTTGGGGGGCAGCAGCTCATCCTTGATGACCACCAGTTGACCTACTTCCAGCTCCTTTTGAGAGTGTTGCCATTTATAGCGTTTGTGCAGATCTTGTAGGTACTCAGTTTTCCATCTGCGGCTAAACTGGTGGTGAAGCGCCTTGAGTTTTTCCCATCGGTTTATTAGGGATATATCTTCCGAGTTGAGTTCGGGCAAGGCCGTTAGTGGAGCACCTCGCAGGAAGTGACCTGGAGTTAGCGCTATTAGTTCGTTGGGATCTTGAGAGAGGGGAGACAATGGTCTAGAGCTGAGCACGGCTTCGATTCTACAGAGCAGAGTTGAGAACTCTTCGAAGCGGAATTTGTGATTGCCGGTAGTCTTTTTGAGATGAGCCTTAAAGCTTTTGACTGCCTACTCCCAGAGACCGCCGTGAGGCGGTCAATGGGTCAATACTTTGCCAGTCAATACCTTGCGAAGAGTATTGGGGCAGAATATCTTTGGACACCTCCTTAGAGAATTTGAGGAACATGATTTTGCGGGGAAGGCCTCTTCTGCCAACGAATCTGGCGAATGCGGCGCGGAATGCCTCTGTAGAGAGATCAGAGCACAATTCCAAATGAATGGCCTTTGTGGAAAAGCAGACAAATACAGCCACATAGCCTTTAAGAAAGGAAGCAGTTCGAAGCGTAGATGCTTTAATTTGGAATGGGCCTGCAAAATCAACACCTGTGGTAGCGAAAGGTACTGACAAGGTACACCGTTCAGGCGGCAGAGCTGCCATAATCTGTGATCGGACCTTTTGTTTGTGGATGGTACAAACTTTGCATAGAAATATGCATTTCCTTATGTGGGGCTTAAGACGAGGAATATAGAATTCTTGTCGAGCCATTCGGAACATGAGCCTTTGTTCTGCGTGTAGGAGCAGAGTATGGAGAAACTCGAGGTACAAAACGCAAAATCTTGATTTTTCAGGAAGAATTATGGGGTGACGCTCACTATAACTAATACCAGAATGAGCTAATCGACCATTTACTCTCATGAGATTTTCCTTGTCGAGAAAAGGATTTAAAGTCAGCAAAGAGCTTTTATTGCTGACTGCGGTTTAGCTGAGAAGAGCCTTCAGCTCTTTGGGAAAATATTGCCATTGGGCTAACGAAATTAGCCGGCTTTTTGCGAAACGAATTTCGTCCTGCGAGAGTGAGGAATTCGAAATTGAAGAAGATTTTCGCAATTTAGAGAATCCGTTATGGACAAAACGGAAAACGTAAGAAATCACACGTAGTGCCCTTGAAAATGATGAGAACCGATCGAGAATTTTGGTATGGTCATCTAACGTGAGAAGAACCTTTATTTTCCTTTGCTTCGGGGGGCAAAGTACTGGAAAGTGTTGGTTTTGTCCAGGCTTCTTCGGGCTGATGAAGCCATGCAGGGCCATTCCACCAAAGAGTATTGGACACAAGATCTTGGGGCTTGCATCCGCGTGTACCCAAATCAGCTGGATTTTCGCTGCTGATGACATGGCGCCAGATAGGCAGATTTTCAACGTTTTGGAGTATCTGGGCTGTACGATTAGCGACGAACGTTTTCCATGTGTGAGGTGGTTTTTCCAGCCATGCGAGAACGATTTGAGAATCGGACCAGAAAAATATGTCTGAGAATTCGACATCTTAAGTTTCTTTAAGGGACTTGGCTAGGTGCGAAAGTAAAACGGCGCCACACAATTCCAAACGTGGTAAGCTGACCGTCTGCAGAGGTGCAACTTTTCCTTTAGCCACCAGTAAATGACAGGATATTTGATTATTCATGTCCATTGATCGTATGTACAGGGCTGCACAATACGCTTTCTCTGAAGCGTCACAAAATCCATGAAGCTGGATTCGCTTCTTCGGAGAGAATTGTACCCATCGAGGGATTTCCATGAGACCAATGGACGAAATGTTCTCCAGAAATACATTCCATTTGATGAGCGATCTGGGTTTCACGCATTCATCCCAGTCGGTGCCTTCTAACTAGAGTTCTTGGAGAAGCAGCTTGGCTTGAGTCATGATGGGCGAGAGCCATCCTGTCGGGTCAAAAAGTTTCGCAACGGCAGATAAAATTTGACGCTTGGTAGCAGCGGATGTTTTTCGATGGGCGATACTGAGTACGAGAATGTGTCAGTCAATGCATTCCATCGTATTCCAAGGGTTTTTGTGGCACTGGCACTTTCAAATTTTAGAAAATCAGAATCGAGAAATTCTGATTTTGGGATATTTTCTAAAATTTTAGGATGATTTGCAGTAATCTTTCGTAATGGAAATCCTGCGGAGTTGAGGACTTTTATCACTTGAGATAAAGATTCTACTGCATCTGGAATTGTATGAAAACCAGATAATACGTCATCCACATAGGTTTCATTGAAGATTATTTTTTCCACGAGAGAGAGAAATTCTTCTGGGAATCCTCAGCCAATTGTTGCAGTATTCTAATGGCTAAATATGGAGCGCAATTTACACCAAATGTGACTGTCTTCAATCGGAAATCTTGAATTGGAGAATTTGGTGACCTGCGAAAGAGAATTCGCTGGAAATCCTGGTCGTCATGGTGGACAAGAATTTTTCGGTACATCTTTTGTACATCGCCATTGAAAACGAATTGATATAGTCGCCACCTCAAAATGAGAACCATGAGATCTGGTTGTAATGTGGGACCTATATGTAATACGTCGTTAAGAGAATGGCCTGAGCCGCTGCTTCTTGAGGCATTAAAAACAACACGCACTTTGGTGGTTTTCTTTTCCGGCCTCACCACTGCTGATGTGGCAGGTAAAAGGAGAAATACTTGCCATCAGAGATGATTTCATGCAAGCCTGTGGGTTTCATATGATCCAGCGTGAGGTATTCTTCGAGAACCTCATCGTAAATGGCTTTGAGATCGCCTTTCTTTGAAAAATTTTTCTCCATACTGCGAAGTTGATTATAGGCTATGGTTCGAGAGTGACCAAGAGCCGTAAGAGCGGGAAAACTGGATTTAAATGGAAGCCTGACCACATATCTTCCATCTGACCTACGAGATGTGGTCCTCTGATAGTAGTCTTCACAAGCTATATCTTCTTCCGATACTTGAGCTGGCTGATTGACTTCTTCCTGTTCCCAAAACTTCCTTAGTTGAGAACTAAGAAGTTCATTGGAAACTTCCTCTACCTGTGTCGAGAATGTTGACACTTTTTGAGAGATAGGGCCACTAATTATCCAGCCAAATATCGTATTCTGTGCGAGAAAGCTTCCACAGATATTATGGCGGATTCCGGTTAGGAAGATTTGAGGAATCAAATCACTACCTATGACCATGCCAATTTGCGCCTGCACGAAGCAATTCGGGTCAACCAAATCTAACATTTCGAATTGCTGCCAATCGAGCTTAGAAATTTTAAATGTGGGTAGAAATTTGGCCAATTGTGAGTGTACAATTGCCCGTGTCTGTAACTTTTTGTTAGCCTTTGGGGCGACACTAACGTAACGGTACAAGTCTGGTTAGAGTTTTGGATGGTTTTGCCACCCATTCCAGAAATTTCGACGTGAGTTGCTTGCGAAGGAAGCCTCAGCCGATTTTGTACCTTGGTAGAGATGAATGTTCGTTGAGAACCTTGGTCGATGAGTGCTCGAACCTTGTGAAGTTCTCCAAGATGCTCTATAGAGACAAGAGCTGTGGGCAAAAGAATTCTTTCTTCATTTGAGGTGAACAATGCTTGCACCTTTGAAGAAGATTTGGAGCATGATGAGCAGGGTTGCTCATCTTCGGATGATCGGTCCTGAGATCTCAGGTTTCTGGAGTTTCTTGAGGGGGTTATCGTCTGCTGCGTGCTCTTTTTCTTATTGTGCGGCTGAAGCGTGGAGGTTTGCGCCAAAACCTTGGTGTTCCTACTGGGAATATTGTCTGCTGGTATGTGAAGCATCGTGTGATGCCTTCGCTGACATTGCAAACAGGAGTGTTTGCTCTTGCAGTCCCGTTTATGGTGAGTAAAAGCCAGGCAGTTCTCACAGAGATTGTGTTCTCGAACAAGCCTCACTCTATCACGAACAACTAACTTTTTAAACCGCTCACAGGATTTAAGCGAATGTGCGGCTTCGAAGATTGGACAAGAGAATGTGCGATTGCTTTCTGCAAAAAAGTTTTGGGTTTTGTTCTGGGATCTGTTTTGTGGAAATCCTGGTTTATTTGGCTTGACGCTGTTGAGCTTCTCCACGACTTCATACCTGAGAGTCAGGAATTCGTCCATTTGCTGCCATGTTGGGCGATCCTTGCGGGAACTTAGGGATTGTTCCCAGAGAGCCAAGGAATCTTCAGGCAGTTTTGAACAGCAGATATGTACCACGATCGGGTCCCAATTCTCTGTCGTGACGCCTTGAGAGGATAAGACGGACAGAGAATTATTGATCGTGGTTTGCAATTTCTGAATTGCCTCGCTATTCTCGTAACTCACTTGAGGGAGGTTCAAGAGAGTTTGTATTTGCTTATCGACCAGAATTCGCTTGTTTTCGAAGCGGGCCTTTAGCGCATTCCATGCCAATTCGAAATTTTCGTTGTTGAGCGCGTACTGCTTCACAATAGCTCCAGCTTTTCCTGCAGTTTTGTATCGGAGGTTATACAGTTTTTGGGCAGAAGAGAGTTTAGGGTGGTTTATGTAAACCGCCGTAAACATGTCGCGGAAGGACGTCCATTCTTCGTACCCGCCTGAAAATGTTTCGGTATCACAAGTAGGAACAGTCAAGCAAATCGCGGAATTATTTGCCTGCTCTGTAGCAGAAATAGAGGTAATTTCTGCTTGTGATGGAAGTTCCAATCTGGAGGCTGATTGAACTTCTAAGAGATACGAAATCTGTGCTTTTATGGTGTGCACGCGCTCTTGGCAGAGTTCCATTTTATTTCTCGCTGCCATTTTGAAATTACTGGGCAGCTCGTCCTCATCCGTTAAACCTACTCTTCTAAACGTGGACTTGACTTGATCATAATAGCAGCTCAAGTCCTCGAGCTTAGCCTTCAGGAGAGAAGATATTAAGTCTTCAACCGGAATTGTTGAAAACTTCGTGCAGAAATGCACCAGGTTGTCCGCCTCGAAAATAAACTCATTCATGGAGGGGTCATAAGCTTTTTTCTAGGAGTTTTCTTTGTTTCGAATAGAACTTTTGGCATTTTTTCCACTGCGCCTTTTGGAATAGCACCAGCTGACTCTGCCCTACGACCTTCAGAGGCTATTTCCTGCTTTTCTGGTGATTTCGTCACTGGCATATTTGACCGAATCTATCAAGGTTTGTGGAGTGAAGAGAGTAAAAAAAAAATGCACCAAAATGCACTGACCGATTATGCGACGATATCGATATAGAGAATTGTATCGATTGATCGATCACAGAAATGTTATCGATATTATGTATAAATTAGATTATAAATTAGCATTGTGTTGTTGAAAACTAAAAATATTGGCATAAATAAATTAAAGTAAAAAACAAACATAAAATTAATAATACATAAAGCGAAAGCATTGCGAGTTAAATACATAACACAATAAATACACATACATATACGCGTATCGTGTAGTTAGGAAAAAACAAAAACAAACCGTGTATATTAGAGAAACAAAAGTAAAAAGTGTACATAAATAAAGTGCAGTGAACATAAAATTCATTTCTAATTTATTCTATTTATACATAATAATTCATTTCTTTTCTATTTAGCTGATTCTTGTTTTTGCCTCGAAGGACCAATAATAAAAAGCACTATAAATTGAGCTTAACAATTTGTTGATTTTAATCACAATTCATTTTTACGTATACATTTTTCAGTAATCAAAACGATGTTTCTTTTATTCAACACTTTTAATGTTGTCAATCTTCTATATATAATAGTATTATTGTATGATTATACATATGTACAATAAATAAGTATATAAATCTTTTAAATCACACAATATTTCGCACAACTTAATTAACACGATTTAGAATATAAAACTATAGAAAACAAATCTTTTGAATTGTTAAAAATGAAAAAGGCGCTGAATGGCACGATCTCGATGGAAAAACTTCAAGGACCGAAATGGTGATGAAGATAACATCGGTCGATCATAACACGAACCGCGAAAACCCAACATAAAAGGTGAATTTATGTGGAGAGTTGGGTTGCCATATGGTAAGTATGAAAGGTAAGGTAAGTATAACTTGTTTTTGGGGGACGTATGTAAGTATGTAAGTATACTTAATTCATTATATATATTCTTCTTTCAGGGACTGACCATATGGCTTGTCTAAAGGGATTTAGACAGGGAGGAGGTTTTAGATATAATCCTTACAAATGACTCTCCGGACTGTCTAGTTAGGGAGTGGAGGGTTGACAAAGAACACTCTTTCTCGGATCATAGGTATATTAGCTTCCGCCTTGATATAAGGACACAAAAGCAGAAACCATTTTTAAATAGGAAACGCACAAATTGGGACAAGTATAGGGCCACCCTGAATAAATCCCTCACTCAGGCGCCCTCATGCCTGCAAAATGAGAAGCAGCTTGAGGCCGCTGTTGATCAAATTACAGAAGCTTGCAGGAAAGCTACTGTAGCGTCCTGTCCAATCAGAAGGACTCCAAAAAAGAAGAGACCTCCGTGGTGGTCGGTAGAGATCATCACTCTAAGGAAGGAGTGTCGACAGCAATTCAACCGAGCCAAAATCACTCATCAATGGCAACCCTATAAGGAGAGCCTACGAGTGTTTAAAAAGGCGATTAGAAGAGCAAAAAGATCATCATGGAATGACTTTTGCATCAACATAGAAGAAATTTCAGAGGCAAGCCGCCTACGAGAGATTCTCGCACAAATCCAGTTACACCCAGCTTCATTATGAAGGGGGATGGTGATTGGACCACTTCAAGTCTGGAAACTCTTCGGGTACTAATTGATACCCATTTTCCAGGCTGTTTGGAGGACAGCCCTTGCCGAAATACTTGGGTATAACTTTAGATAGGAATCTAAATTGGAAACCAAACACGATGGAAAGGGTTCGTAAAGCAACTGCAGCACTCTATTCCTGTAAGAAAGCCATAGGTAAAAGATGGGGGATGAGTCCTACAATCATATCATGGCTATACTCTGCGGTCGTGAGACCAATTCTTTTTTACGGTGTGATAGTCTGGTGGAAATCCTTAAATAAGGAGGTACACAGACGGCAAATAGATAAGGTTCAAAGGACGTCTGCGGTGTTGACAACAGGCGCTCTAAGAACCACCCCGTCAAAAGCGCTCTACTCGCTATTGCATCTACTCCCCGTAGATTTATTTGGCAAGCAGAGTGCTCTGATATCAGCAATTAGGCTAAACATAGCTTCACGCTGGGCTCAACCAGGATACGGGCATTCAAGGATCCTGGGGGAGTGCACTACGATTCCGAATGCCTTCGACTATACCATCCCCATACCATGATTTGACAATAGATTCTCAACCCATATACCCCCAAGGGAAGAATGGAATAAGGGTATTGTCAACGAAACTAGAGTTCAATCGGTACAACTGGCACAGATGGCTCCAAATTGGAGGGTAGGGTAGGAGGTGGCGTCTTTTCTGATACCTTACGCGTTAAGCTCAAGTTCCGATTACCCGACTTTTGCAGTGTTTTTCAAGCTGAGATAATGGCTATAAAGGAGACGGCAACGTGGCTTCGCTGTAATATAATATACTTCAAAGATGTTTTTATCTACACCGACAGTCAAGCTGCCATTAAATCTCTCGCAGGAACGTTCGCCAAATCGGCGAACCTTAAATGCCGCTCAGCTCTTAACGAGCTGGCGGAGCACTACAATAGATCTCTGGCACTAGGTCGCCAGAGATCTATCCATCTCATCAAGCCGGAATTCCGCATGCAAGCTTCTTATCACACAACATTATCTCACCATAGCCAACAGAAGATGACGGGATGAGAGCTCTTGTGCTCTTGGAAAATCTGGCCAACCCTTGAAAATAGACGAACCCGTTCACTGTTGTTAATGGGCAGGAAAATCATAAGTATTGTAGTCGCCGTACTCACGGGCCACTGGCTTGTGGGTAGGCATGCTTCAAGGCTCGGCTTACCGGCCAACGATTTTTGTCGCAGCTGCCAGGACGAGGAAGAGGAGGAAAGTGTTCACCACTTCCTCTGTAGATGCCCCGCCTTGGTACGCAGAAGGCACACTGTACTAGGGAGTGCCTTTTTTACAGATACCACTGAGCTTGGAGCCATGGATGTCAGGGACATTGCTCTATTCATTAGGAAATCCCAATGGTTCCGCTTAACAGAGGAGATAGGATGGTAGGCATCAACGATGCATGGTGACACAATGGGCCAATTATATGGCCTAAGTGCGCCCCCTTTGGGGGGCGGCCGCATAACCTAACCTAACCTAGAATACCTCAAATCAGATCACATGGAGCAAATAATCCCAAATGTTCATTTAGAGCCCAGCTTTTCATATTACCTCCCTCACCATTCCGTGGTGAAACCAGATAGCACTACCACGAAACTTTGTGTAATTTTTAATACCTCTAGTCGTACATGCAGTGGCAATAGTCCCAACGACGTGCTGTGTACTGGGCCTATATTGAAATCCGATTTAATGATCTTAATTCTGAGATGGAGACTCTATCGCTTTGTTTTCAATGCTGACATTGAGAAAATGTATCGGCAAATTCTCAACGAATATCAACGAATTTGTTTCCGGAAATCGCCGAATGAAGAGCTACAAACCTTTGAGTTACAAACAGTAACATTCGATGTGAATTGTGCGCCATAATTGGCCATCCGAACTCTTTTGCAACTAGCATAGACTGGTCGAAACTATCGCGGCATGTAATCAGTTGGCTTCGGTACTAGATACAGCAAGATTCTCGCTAAGAAAATGGAAGTCAAATCATCAAGGAGTGCTTGACGAACTCCCGTCAGAGCATCTTTTAGACTCTGAATTCCTGAATATTTGTGATGCTAGTACAGCGAAAACCCTTGGGCTTAGATGGAATGCAAGTTCTGACTGCTTCTTCTTTACTCCGGGCCCCCTCTCAACAAAAGCCTCATTCACTAAACGTGAGGTTTTATCGATGATTGCCAAACTAATCGGTCCAACTGGATGGTTGGCACCCAAAATGATTGTTGCGAAATTTGTTAATGTAACAGTTGAGGCTAGATAACTCCGATTGGGATGAATCTATTAAGCCACTAACGCTGCACAAATGGCAGACATTTTTGTCGGATTATCCGAATCTGGTATCCATACGCATTCCCCGTTTTGTGGAGTTCTTTCCCGACTCAAATTTGCAATTTCACGGCTTCTGCGATGCATTGGAGAGAGCTTATGCCACAAAAGTATACATACGTATGGAGAATTTATCTGGTGAAATTCGTACCCATTTGTTAGCGGCAAAAAACACGTTTAGAATTATGTGGACCAGATCTGCTAGCAAATATACTAGACGTTTTAATTCTACAACTCCAAGTCCCGAGATATACTATATTTCCTGGACTGATTGGACAATCGTGCTCTTTTGGCGACACTGTACGACATTTGTGGCGAATCGAGTTTCATACATCGTTGAGAAGATTTGAAACTCAAATTGGTCTCATGTTTGTTCTCTCGAAAATCCCGCCGATCTGGCACTGATTATTGCTTTGCTTCTCTCAGCATCTCGACTCAAGAGATCGTTTCCACACGAAATAAGTTAATAGTACTATGTCAAATGCGACATTATCCTAAAGAATATGCTGACTTAGGCATAAGTGCAGAATACGGACTCAGAAGGAAAAAAAAATAAAAAATTGCCTCGGATAGAGCTTCATTTTGTGAATATAAAAATAAAAAATTTGTCTCTGCAAATGCCCACACAAGGCGTGGTTCAAGGTCAAAGTTCAAAATTGAGGTCGAGATTACTCGAGAGACAAACAAGTTTTTTCTACAATATGGATATCAAAACAAAGGTAATTTTAATACCTTTTTATAGGTATATAATATTTTATATGAATTTTTAACTTTTTAAATGTTATGAAGAAAATTATAAATTTTTTATAAAAATTTTGTAAAAACCGATTTTTTTTCGAAAAAGTCCCCCATTAACCTATCAAAAATTATATATTATTTCAAAGATCATAGGATTACCTTTCCAATGGTATATAAAACATATTTTTAAAGAATTTTTAATATATTTTTTTATGGTCATACTTTCGCTATAGCAAATATGTGCACAGAGGAATAGTGAGGCAGTTATAATCATAGCGGTAGACATAGACAAAAGAATTAAGGAAAAATAGGATGAAATAGTATAATTAAGTAATTCTTTTATTAATCTGATAAAGACAACATTGTTTGTGTATTGGCGCAACCAGCAAAATTATTGTTAATTGCGAATACAAAAATTTTAGGTTACACTGTTCAGTCCCGTTATTTCAAAAGTTACGAATTAGCTTCAAGTAAGACAAATTTGATGTGGGTGCCGTAGCTCAGTGGTTACTGTGTTCGCCTTCTGATCTGTAGGTCGTGGTTCAATACCCGGCTGATGCATAACAAATTTAATATCGAAAAGATTTTTCTTTCGAACGGTACCCACCTGTCGGCAAGCAATTGGCAATTCTTCCGACAGTAACAACTTGCCATGAAAAAGCTTTTAAAAAGAACTCTGTGACAAAGCTCAGAAAAAGTGATGTCACAAGTGTTCAGCCGTTCGGAACCGGCTAAAATAATTAGGTCCATTTTAATACTGTCCAAAATTTAAGACGCACAACAGTAATGGAAGAGAAGCTCGGCCAATGAGCCCTTTGGGGCTTTAAGTGCCACATATTTATTTTTATTTAAGACAAATTTGATTTGATTTTAGCAAGGATTTTTAATACAAATTGAAATGAGTGAACTTAATTTGTGTAAACCAGCTATCAAAAAAGCTTTTGTCCTAAAATACTGTTGGTCGCGAAGCCGGCTTCGGGCCTATAAGGGTTATTTTTTTTGCGCCCGGCCGAAGGCCGGCTATCAAAAAAGCATTTGTCCTAAAATACTGTTGGTCGCGAAGCCGGCGTCGGGCCTATAAGGGTTATTTTTTTAGCGCCCGGCCGAAGGCCGGCTATCAAAAAAACTTTAGTCCTAAAATACTGTTGGTCGCGAAGCCGGCGTCGGGCCTATAAGGGTTATTTTTTTTGTGCCCGGCCGGCTATAGAAAGAGCTTTTGTCCTAAAATACTGTTGGTTGCTATACTGAATTTGAAGACATGCAGGTAATTGTATCGAAAGCCGTCCATATTGGAAACACTTGATGAAGTATCAGCTTGAAAACAATTTTTGAAATGCATACAAATTCTGGAAAAATATGTTTTATACACCGTTGTAAAGGTAATTGTATAAGCTTTCGTATGGTGCTAAATTTTCGATAGGTAAATAAGGCTTATTTTCGAAAAAAAAAATTGGTTTTTGGAAAAAAAAATTTCAAATTTATAGTTTTGATAATAACTTTTAAAATGTAAAAAATAGGTATTCAATTATATATATCAGTAGAAAGGTATTTAAAAAATCTTTCTTATGATACCCATATTATAGAAAAAAATTACTTCTCTCGAATAATCTCGACCTCAATTTTGAACTTTGACCTTGAGCCACTCCTTGTATGGGCATTTGCAGAGACAAATTTTTTACTTTTTATATTCACAAAACGAAGCTCTATCCGAGGCAATTTTTTATTTTATTTTTTCCTTCTGAGTCCGTATTCTACACTTGTTCCGCTGACTTATCAAAGAAGATCCCGATTCCAGACTCGCGATTCGTTTAGAGACTCGGGTGGAATAATGCGCATGAACGGTCGCTTAGCCGTGAGAGATTTTCTATATTGCTCCCGTATGACGGACGATTAACCCAGCTGCTACTTGAGTTTGTTCATTTGGTCCCAATGCCCAGCGCTAATCAGTTGCTCCTACGCTTAATTCGTATGGAGTTCAAGATTTCCAAGCTAATAAACTTAGTAAAGACAACCGTGCATAAGTGTAAAATATATGTACTTGAAAAAGAAAAGCCAGATAGTGGCTGCTATGCCACCCGAACACACATCTCTTTCGAGACCCTTTTCTACGACTGTTGTCGATTTTGCTGGTCTATTCGATATTAAAACATATATCGGCCGTCCATGCCGCATAACCAAAGGCTATGTTTGCCTGTTTGTATGTTTTGCCATGAAGGCTATACATTTGGATGTAACGAGCGATTTGACAACGCCTACTATTCTTGCCGCGTTCTCTCGCTTCTTCTCCCGTCGTGGATGCCCACCATTAATATTTTCTGATAACGGAACATCGTTTGTTGGTGCTTCTCGTGCTCTACGAGCTGAAAATGAGAAGTTTCTACGTCATTTACGTGAAGATATTGAATCTTTCCATAACCATCAGAAGCTAGAATGGCGCTTCATCCCTGATGGTGCACCTAACATGAGTGACCTTTGGGAGGCGGGTGTAAAGAGTTTTAAGGCTCATTTCAAGAAACTCCCCGCAACTCAAAAATACACCTTTGACGAATTCAGCACGTTACTTTCTAGTATCGAGGCTTGTCTCAACTCGAGACCCTTAAGTCTTATATCTGATAATCCATCAGACTTAGCACCCCTTACGCCTGGTCACTTCTTGATTGGATCTCCATTATTGTCACCAGCTGAACTTGACGTCTCTGGCCCATCAATAAGTACGATTAACCGTTAGCAACATCTTAAGATAATCTGCCAATCCTTCTGCTTACGGTGGAAGGAGGAATACCTTAGAGAATTCCATAAAACCAGCAAATGGAAATCCCCAGAGAAAGATGTATGCATACCTGACCTAGTTGTCATACGCAGCGAACAACTTCCACCCAATAAATGGAGGATAGGTAGGATCCATAAGACTTATTTGGGACCCGATTCACGTGTACGAGTGACTGATGTGAGAACTTCACGAGGTATTCTAACTTGGCTTGTTGTTGCGCTTCCCTAAGCGCTCCTTGCCACATTCTGTTTAGTTCATTCTTATACGATTCTCAATATTTCCAATTATTTCCGTATTTAAATCTTACTCTGTCACTAAGCCCGTAGTAAAACTTGACGGACTTTCTATACCCATCCCTAATCCATTTTTCCTTTTTTCAATATTCCAGCATTCTAATCCTTTTTTTGCTTGTTTTGTTTTTTTATTATTATTATTGCGCCAGACAATATGCCTCCGAAGAACAGAGTGACGAGCCGAGAGAGTCCTGCTCGTCCACCTCGTAGATTCCGTGACAATGTTGCAACGCGATTGTCACGTATGTAATCGCGATCATCCGTTGCACTTATGCACACGGTTTCTTTCAATGCCATTGGGAAGCAGGTTTGAGGCAGTTGTCCGTCATCGGTATTGCCTTAATTGCTTAGCATATAGCCACAAAGTTCAGCGATGCACAAGGGCACACACGTTTCCCATGAACTTGCTATTTGGAAATCAGTCTCGCCTCGCCTTTCCTCCTTCATCTACCGTCATGCCGCCCTTGCCATCTACAGACTGGGCTGTCACCCCCTTTTAATAGAGTTCCTGATTCCAGCAGTATATTGCATTTGTTATATTATAATTATTAATTGAAAGTTGAATTGTATTATTTTAAGTTTTTTTTTCTGAATTTACTCTGAATTTGTTTCGAATTGTTTTATATTTTCCTATCTCGATATCTACATTATTCAATACTATTTATAAGTTACTTTTCCTCTTGTAATGAATTTATTTTGAATTAGTTTTTAAAGTATTTCTCGTTACTACTATTACTCTTAATGCTACTTTAACTTCCCTGAATTTGTTTTATTTTATTTATTTTATTTAGTAGTTTTAATATTGCTATTCATTTTGGCTTATTTTCAATTTACTATACTCTCTCTTTCTCTGTTTGGTGTAAGCTTTGCGTCTTCATTGCAGTGTTCCTGCAAGGGTGGGCGGAATGTATACGCCAAAACGTATCTTTGTACTGCACTATGTGTTCTAAATTGAGGGAATGGGTTGAGTAGCGATCTGACATCACCGATTTTTGCCAACTCTTCCCATTCCGCTTAATATTGTTTCTTCGTGGTAGTTCTCTTGTTCACTTTTTCCCTTTTAGATCCATATTCTTTTGGTCCAAAATCATATTTTAATTTTTGTTTTCGATTATTAATCTCAAGTCTGCTTCGTACTCTCACAGACCAGTGCAGTACTAACATTAAATATTATATTATCTTTTTTAAAGTCAAAGTGAATAATATCAAGTGTACATCAATGATTACTTAGGATTAAAGTGTAAAAAATAAAATTTGTAACAAACATTCTTGAGCGAAAAGAAAAAAGGAAGTGTATCTTTTTTCATTTACCAACACCCACAGCAGTAACAACAACAGCGGCAAGTATATACTCTCACCATCTGGAGTAGGAACCGACGGGAAACGCCCACCGGCACAAAAACTCCCTCACACAATCACCAGTAATATAAAAGAACTCAGCCCAACACGGAAATTACTGAACTGAGAGACATGGTTAAGCAGCTAACTTTACAACTAATAAACATGATGAATATTATTCTAATATTAGTTCAAAAACTTGATGAAAAGCACTAAAAAATTAAAAATAGTTGCCTGGAATGCCAATGGACTCAATAAACAGGTCCCTGAACTCAAACTATATCTTATAGAAAACTCCGTAGACATCTTATCTTATATAACGTATCTGTACAAAATTTATAATTCGTTAATAAAAAAAGAAAAATATCACACATAATAGCTATATCAAAATTCCAAGTATTCCATTTTTAATACTAATCATCCTGATAACAGAGCTCATGGTGGAACTGGAATAATAATAAAAACAAATATAAAATGTAATGTGTTAGCGAAAATGTTATTGTTGTTTTTCCATACGCAAAGAGAAAAAAAACTAAGCAGAGCAAGGTTAATACACAAAAGACTTCCCTCGTTGACAGAATTTGTTCGAGTGAATTATAGGTTTAGTGAATATTATAGGTTGAGAATTGAAATCACAGTTAGAATGACAATGAGAGAGAGAGAAAATGAAATATGAAAGTAAAGATGCAATTGGGTTGTAGAGTTACCATATCCAATTTATATAACATACTCCAGCTCAATCCAAATGCATTTACAATATAGGAATATTCCAAAAAAATTTTTTTTTTTTTAAATACAAACATTTTATATAAATTTCAAATGAAGCAAACTACATGATTTCTTATGTATTTCCTTTGATAGGGTCTTCGTTAAAACGTCGGCTGCATTATTTTCAGATGCAATGTATTCAGCCTTAATAGATCCATTGTCGAATTTTTCACGAATTAGTGGTATCTGAAATTAACGTATTTACTTCGAGTTTGAACGCGTGTTTTCTTTATCATAAAAAGGGCGCTTTGGTTGTCATATAGGATATTAGTCAGTTTAATCAAATATTCATCGAAACGCTCTTCTTGGAGTAGGCTGCGCATGAACATAACTCCTTGACGCCTTGATTTGCCGCTACGTACTCAGCCTCCATTGAGCTTAATGTGTAAAATGTTTTTTGGACTCCCATGCCACTAAACCGCCAGCCATAAAAATAGCGTAACCAGTGGTATCCGTACCCCAATCAGAATCTGTAAAACATAAAAATTCGTCTTGTTTATGACGATAAGAGATTATACCTTTTGAAGTTTTTTTTTGCAAATATCTAAGCACATGTTTAGCAGCTTGAAAATGCTCTTGATGCGGATGCGAATTAAACTGTGAAAGCTTCGAAACGACATGTGTAATGACATGGTGTGATATTATGGACAGATATATAAGACCATCAATAAGACTTTGGTCCTCTGTGGTCACCAGCTCCACACATTCTTTTCCGCATTTCTGTAAAACCATTCCACTTGCCCATGGAGTTGATTATGCTTTGCAACCACTCATATTCCAACGTTCAACATGTCGATTTAACTGCTCGAGAATGTGATGCATCTCTGCTTCAGTTAACACTGCCACGATCATATCGTCTACGTATATGGCGATGTAGTTAAAAATGTCATCTTGACCCTTGATATATACACAGCTATCTGATTGACACCTCTTATAGCTCATAGCCATCAAAATTTTAATCACCTTTTTGTTCCATTCACGACTAACTTGTTTTAGCCCATATAAGGCCTTTTGAAGCTTACACACTTTGTTGCGATTATTGAAGTCTTCAAAATCAGGTGGTTGACGCATATACACGCCCTCTTCTAAATCACCATTTAAATATGCTGCCAGTTTGCCAACATGATTTATCAATAACCCTTTTTTCGCTGCCAATGCCAGCAGTAACCGGATCGTGGAATGACGCACTACGGGGGAAAACGTATCCTTATAGCCAACGCTATGAACTTGCGAACATCCCTGAACCACTAGCCTCGCCTTATATTTTTCAATTGATCCATCAGACTTCTTCTTAACGGTAAACACCCACTTCGTTCCAATAACATTTACACCTTCAGGCTTGTTAACCAACGACCACTTTTTGTTTTTAATTAAAGAATTATATTCAACATTAATGGCTTTTTTCCAAAATTTGACCTCATCAGATTGTAGGGCCTCCTCTACAGTTTGTGGATATTTTGCTTATATGCTCAACTTTTGTTGTATTGTATTGCTTCGTGTCGTAGTCGTCAATGAACGTAATAAAATACGACGAACCGCCTAGTGATTTTACAATAAATGGTCCGCACAAATCACTATGTACTGACTCAAGTGGCTGTTTCATACATATTTGAGAATTATTTGTACACAATTTTGAACGAATTTTGCATAAAGCACAAGTGACACATTCAAAGTTTTCAGGCATTTTTATTTCGCACTACTTTCATTAAAAATGATTTCATTACTTGCCTTTAGCACTTGTTCCGTTTCCCTCTGAGTAAACGCAATCTCCAAAAGACAACACAACTCTTTGCTTCCATATCTTAATCCAGTCAAACATCTCTTTTTTCAGGCACATGTGAGAAGTTGCGCCGCTGTCTAAAACCCATGTGTTGCCACTTACGTTGCCCGTAACTGCACTAAATGCCGACGCTGCGGTCTCTGTTGATTGTGCTGCCTGCGTACACTGTGAACGTATGTGTCCCTTTTGATGACACTTATAACATTCGATGTTGTTTTTGGTGTTGTCGTAGCATTTTGTTATATTACCGTTTTACTGCTGATTTAGTTTTTTGCCTTTATTCTTCTTAAAACGATTATTATTGTTGTTGCGAATCTTTGCATATTCGCTATTCGATATATTTGCCCATAAAAGCCGTTCCTCCTTCCCGTCACTTTTAACTCCTTGTCTTCGTTCCTCTTCTATAATCTTCGACACGAGCTGATCGTATTTAGGCAATTCATCTTTGCTTTCTAGTACGAAATAGTACGAAAACACACACTAAGAGTGCGGACGTGTCTTTCTATGCTCCGTGCTTTTATGAGTTTTATGAGTTTAAAATTGTGTTAAATTGCATATGTGATAAAAAACAATTGCGAAAGGACGCTCAAGTAATAGTTGAAATAAAGGTATTGCTTTGTTTGATTCAACGGAAGAATCAAGCAAACAAACAAAACTATAAATAACTGATAAAACTAAATTAAATATTAAAATTAAAAAAAAAACCAACACAAGTGCAAGTAAAAAGAAATAAATAGATGTTAAACGCTCTCCGCAATCAGTGCGATGCTCTTTTATGACCGAACGTGAATCTCACAAAACAGAAATTCAAAATAACAGTGAAAGTACACTGAAATTGTTGAAGCACTGTGAGACAACAACAACTGAAGACTCTTTGTCTTATACTCCTTCTCCGAGCAACAACATGTCTTGGAGTGCACAATGTGTCACACCTGAAGTGCAATGCACTAATACAATTGTACCAAAAGCATTTGAAAACAACAACATCTTGCTAACCGGTAATTCGCAACATTTGCAAATAAACATGTTGATAAACATTCATCGCTATCAATATCATCAACCAGAGACATATATGCTTAGAGAATTCTCATATTCCAGTATACAAAATTTTAAAAGGAATAACCAGAAATCAGCGGGAGTGGATTTTCTGTTGAACGTGTATGAATCGAAATATCAGACGAAATAGAAGTGGACTATCGAACAAATGGTTCGATCATACGGCAAAAAGTAGAAAACAACATTGGAAGAAGACGAAAGCGGACTGCACATAACATACAACAGCATGCGTACATACGTACAGATTTTATATTGTTTATACTTGTGAATTTTGATATTCTTCCATCATATTCAATAATATTTCATCATTTATATCATTTATTTAATATTATTTGTTATTTAATATTTAAGTAATATTTGTTATTTAGACATAATTTATTTATTTCAATTAATAATTTGAAAAACATCTTATTTTATAAAAAAATAATAGAATTGAAATTTACAAAAAAATATACATATATTTTAAAATATCATTATCAGAGAAATAAAAATGCCTTATCAATATCCAACACGCATGTGCAATCAATTTTTATTCTATCCACATAAGTACATACGCTCATACATATCTGCAATATACAAACAATCAAACTCGCTCAATTTCAATTTCTTTATTTGCCTATGTAAAAAGAATATGTACGTATGCGCAGCAAAATACTATATTTTTCATTGATAATTGCACTCAATCGGCAACACAGCTCTTGTGATTGGATAATTTGGCATTTTTTGAAGATTTGGTCATTTCATGCCATCCAACATCCACCAAAATCAAGAAGAAGCACTTCCACACATCAAATTGTTCGTCTTTCGTCGATTTCAGTCGCATTGGTACACACACTCATCTACTTACGCCTGCGTGTTTGTTGTTGCTTTTGCTCTCGTTTCTTGGGGAAGAAAAATATTCTTCAATTTCCTGATCTATTTTGCCTTCCATACACAGAACATTCATGTGTGACCAGGCGGCTCGAACTTGTATGGCGAAAAAATCAACAAAAGTTATAGCAAAATCTGAAACTGCCATAGATTCTAGATATATTTTTCTAAGATACCACTTATTTAAAATCTATTTAGACTTCGTGTATTTCCACTAGTAAAATTAAAATTAAAATCTTCAATTATAATATATTAAAACAATTATTTTTTAATGGATAGAAATTTGTTGGCCACATATTGTATAGCAAAAATAGAAATTTTTTCGAGAAACGAAGGGTCTAGAATTAATTTTGACTTCCCGCATTTGAGATATAAGTATGTTTATTCATACAAAATTCATATTTTCAAATAAAATTAAAAAATATATATCTGTGCATATTTTGCCATACAAGTTCGAGACTCCTGGTCACACATGAATGTTCTGTGTATGGAAGACAAAATAGAACATCAGAAAATTGAAGAGTATTTTTCTTCCCCAAGAAACGAGAGCAAAAGCAACAACAAATACGCAGGCGTAAGTAGATGAGTGTGTATACCAATGCGATTGAAATCGACGAAAGACGAACAATTTGATGTGTGGAAGTGCTTCTTCTTGATTTTGGTGGCTGTTGGATGGCATAAAATGACCAAATCTTCAAAAAATGCCAAATTATCCAATCGCAAGTGCTGTGTTGCCGATTGAGTGCAATTATCAATGAAAAATATAGTATTTTGCTGCGCATACGTACATATTCTTTTTACATAGGCAAATAAAGAAATTGAAATTGAGCGAGTTTGATTGTTTGTATATTGCAGATATGTATGAGCGTATGTACTTATGTGGATAGAATAAAAATTGATTGCACATGCGTGTTGGATATTGATAAGGCATTTTTATTTCTCTGATAATGATATTATAATATATAAATTTTTTGTAAATTTAAATTCCAATTTTTTAATAAAATAAGATGTTGTTTTTCAAATATTAATTGAAATAAATAAATTATGTCTAAATAATAAATATTTCTTAAAGATTAGATAACAAATAATATTAAATAAATGATATAAGTTATTATTGAATATGATGGAAGAATATCAAAATTCACAAATATAAACAATATAAAATCTGTACGCATGTACGCATGATGTTATATGTTATGTGCAGTCCGCTTTCGTCTTCTTCCAATGTTGTTTTTTACTTTTTGCCGTATGATCGAACCATTTGTTCGATTGTCCACTTCTATTTCGTCTGATATTTCGATTCATACACGTTCAACAGAAAATCCACTCCCGTTGATTTCTGGTTATTCCTTTTAAAATTTTGTATACTGGAATATGAGAATTCTCTAAGCATATATGTCTCTGCATCAACAAAGGTACAAACTGGAATGGATAGGTATATATTAATTACAAAGAGGAAGCGAAGCCCTCAGGGTAACGTACATAAAAATACCCCGAAAATCCATAAGCAGAATGTCACTAATAATAATAATAACAATAATAACAACAACAACAATATAAATAATAATAGATTTGCAATGCTAAATCAACAAGAAGTAGAATCAACAGTGCAGAAATCTAAGCCACCCCCAATATATGTAAGGGAAAACAACCAAACTGAATTAATAAAATGTCTTACGCAACTTATTGGTGCAAAGAATTTTCATATAGTAACAATCATGAAGAGCACTATTAAAAAAATTAAACTGCAAATATATGAAGAAAGAAATTACCGTTCTGTCACAAAATATTTTGATGACAAACAGAAATACTATTACACGTACCAGTTGAAAAGCAGCAAAGGATTAGTCGTTGTGATAAAAGGCATTTAGCCAAATGTTGACTGCAATGATGTGAAAATAGCTATAGAAGAACAGGGTTTTAAGGTCAAATCCGTGTTCAACATAAAAAATAAAGAAAAACAGCCTACGCCATTATATCGCGTCGAGTTTGAACCCGATATTAAGAAACTTAAAAAGGGTGAAATTCACCCAATATATAATATAAAATATTTAATTCACCGAAGAATTTCGGTGGAAGAACCTCATAAAAGATCGGGCCCAATACAATGTGCTAACTGTCAAGAATATGGCCACACAAAATCTTACTCTACGAAGTGTATGCGTTATATGTGGTGACTTTCATCCCACCTCCAAATGTATTGTTAACAAAGAAGATTCTTCTGTTCAAAAATGTCGTAACTGCAGTAACACTTCAAACTATAGAGGTTGTCCAGTTTATACTGAGCTCAAACTCAAACTTAAAAGTACTTCCCAAGTAAGACCTCGCAACCCATCAATGGTTAATGCTCCTCAAATAGAGCATGTATCTGCTCCTCCTCCACAAAATGTTACAAATACTACTCATGTTATGCCAACATCTTATGCAAACATTTTAAAGGGGACTACTCCTCCAGTTCAAGTTAATCAAGATAGTGTTCCAAACACTCTTGAAAATTCTGTAAATAATCTGGTCCAGTTAATGACACATTTTATGAATTCAATGTAAGGCATGATGAAAGAGCTAATGAAAAATCAGTCCATGCTCCTTCAAGCAATTCTGTCAAAACAATGAACGAACTGAAGTTATGTTTTTGGAATGCAAATGGGTTAAGCCAACATAAAAATGAACTGGAAGTATTTCTCCATAAAAATCAAGTTGATGTAATGCTTATTTCAGAAACTCACTTCACAAAATTGAATAATTTTTCAATAAATGGGTTTACGCTTTATGATACCAAACACCCTGAAAATAAGGCAAGAGGAGGGACAGCTATCCTCATCAAAAATAGAATAAAACATTATCCATTAGAAGAATTTTGCAAAGAATATATTCATTCCACCTCTATTTGTATAGAAACAAGTACCCAAAAATTAACAATATCTTCTGTTTACTGTCCTCCTAGACATAATATTACAGAATCACAATTTTCTGAATTTTTTGCAACTTTAGGGCATACGTTTATCGCGGCGGGGGACTATAACGTCAAGCACACTTATTGGGGTTCCAGGCTTATATCTCCAAAAGGTAGACGTCTTTTCTCGACAATATCAAGCAAGGGATATGATGCCATATCTACCGGCCAACATACTTACTGGCCTTCGGATCCTAGAAAAGTACCGGATCTTATTGACTTTGCAGTAACTAAAAGTCTAAAAAGAACCCATTTAAAGGCATGGCCATCCTTTGAACTTTCATCTGATCATTCTCCATCGTTCATTTTACTAAATGTTTTAGTTAGTTTTAGTGAATCAAGCCAGTATCTTACAAACGAATTCACTAATTGGCTAAATTATAAAAAATATATTAGTTCTCACATTGGCCTTAAAATACCTCTTAAGACAGTAAAGCAAGTCGAAAGTGCAGTTGAAAATTTCACCAAATTGGCTCATGAAGCTGCTAAAATTGCAACACCTCAAAATAAATTACAAGATTATAAAAAGCATACAAATGCCGATATTGAGGAATTAATTAAAATTAAAAGGAAAGCCAGGAGAGAATGGCAGCAGCATAGATCACCAAACCTAAAACAAAAATTGGCAGACTGCACTAAAACACTTTAAAGAAGCCGAAGAGAGACGTTTAAATGTATATAATAGTAATCTTGCTGCAACAAAAGATACAGATTATTCTCTGTGGAAAGCAGTCAAAGGTGTAAAGTGTCCGATAATAAGAGAGGCTCCAATACGAATGCCAGATAGATCATGGGCAAGAAGCGATCAAGATAAAGCAGAAGCATTTGCAAATCACTTAGAAGGCGTTTTCAAACCAAATGAATCTACAAGAGATGGAGGATTACCAATCATGACCAATAACAGCTCTACTACCTTAGTGAGATTTTCTTTAAAGGAACTTAACAAAATCATAAATGAACTAAACGTCAAAAAAGCTGCAGGGTATGATAAAATAAGTGCCAAAATAATCGCCGAGCTACCTCAAATTGTAGTAAAACAGCTGTTACACATAATGAATGCAATACCACGCCTTTGTTATTTCCCCTCAGCATGGAAAATTTCCCAAATAATTATGATTGCAAAACCTGGAAAAGATTCAACTAATGTATCGTCGTACAGGCCTATTAGCCTGCTGCCTATCCTATCCAAAGTGTTTGAAAAACTATTAATGTTGAAGATACAGCCAATTGTTAAAGCAAATAACATTATACCGTTGCATCAATTTGGGTTCAGAGCAAAACATGGTACAGTAGAACAAGTTCACAGAATAGTATCTAACATTACAAAAGCGTTCGAAGCAAAGCAGTACTGCTCAGCAGAATTTCTGGACGTCGCACAAGCTTTTGATAAGGTTTGGCATGATGGGCTACTTCACAAAATCGGTTGTATCTTTCCTGATAACATTTGCAACATATTAAAGAGCTATCTATTGAATAGGAAATTTATGGTTAAACAAAGATCGTATTTAACTCAAACACGTACGATAATGGCTGGGGTCCCGCAAGGAAGCGTCTTAGGTCCCTTTTTATATCTAATCTACACTTCAGATATACCGACAAATGGCAATCTTTTCACTACTATCATTACTATTATATATGTATGTCCTTCATGACATCACATGTTATATTTGTTTGCTTTAATTTATTTGAATGATGTACACATTGGTGTAGAATCAACAAAATGTATTTTTTAGTATATAAGATTTGTATAATTATTGTTAGTTTCGTAAGAAAGATACAATAAATAGAAGAAATTGAAAAAAAAAAAAAAATCTTTGCTTTCTATTGCAATTACGCATTTCGTCTGGCAAAGCACTTAGCAATAATATAGATACGAAGTCATCATTCAATTGAATATTCATGTCTTTAAGATAATCGATTATGCCACAAAATTCGCCGATTTGACTCGAAATTTTATTTTTCGATTTAATTTTAAAACGCACAAGTTGCTTAAATAAATTCACCTTTCGGCATGCTGTATTAGCTTTATACATGTTGCTTAATATGTCCCAGGCATCATTTGCCTTGACGCAATTTTTTATGTGAATCAACTCACTGGATTTCACAATTAAATTTATGGTTGCAATTGCCTTTTGATCTCCTGGTACCCATTTAACCTTTTTGGTTTCATCATCTTCCGGACATTTTGACACAACGATGCCCACAAATCTAAGGTTATCAAAAGACTTTTCGCTTGCACTGACCATGCCGAATAATTATCACCGCTTAGTTTTTCAATGTTTGAAACAGAAAACATTTTCGTTTTCGACATAAAATTAATATTTTAATTCCGAATAAACCTATTACGCACGTGGATAGCTACCGTTGCCTAGGCCCATAACCACCGTTAGCGAAAACGTTATTGTGGTTTTTGCATACGCAAAGAGAAAAAAAAAAAATAATATCTCAAATATCTCAAATTTTTTAACTCTCTCGGGCAACGATTTATTGTTGGAGGCGAATTCAGTATCAAAACTATTGTCTGGGGATTGAGAATTACAAGACAAGAAGACCTATATTCAAATGTTTCCCTAAAAATGGGAGATGAAATCGAGAGTGCGGTGGCACATTTAAATGATGTGTTATTCTTTGCAATACAATCAACACCCGATATCTGTACCCCGAACACGAAATTCCACGAAAACCTCGGCTCATATAAAAAATAAGATAACGCAGAAACAACAGTTAAGAAAGATTTGGCATAGAAATCGATCACCCCAGATAAAGAAGGATATCAACATGCTAATCAAAGAAATCAAAGAGCTATTGAAAGTTAAGAGTGAAGGGATCTTGAAAAACCATATAAGCAGATTAAGTGCTCTAAAGGTTACAAATTAGCATGAGCAAAATACTTCAAAACAACATTTACGAACCCGACAAATAGAATTGTACCACCTCTTCAACCAAGAACAGCTAATCAAAACGAACTCATACAAAAAATATCGGTTGCGGAAATTAAAAGCATGTTGATAAACAAAATTAATGTCAAAAAATCTCTATGAATTTGGATTCAGAAAGAAACGGTCGACAATTCAACAAATACATCGAGTTGTCAATATAATATCAATGGATATTGATTCAAAGAAATACTACGTGGCTTTATATTTAAACGTAGCAAAAGTATTCGATAGTGTATGTCATGATGGGCTACTGACAAAGCTGAAAAATCAAGTGCCTGAGAGCTTTTATCAAATTCTGAACAGTTATATAATAAACAGCTACTTTTATGTCATATTTCCAAAATTTTAATAATGGAAACTGGAGCTCCACAAGGTATTGGTTCCAAAGAGAAATCGGAATAAGTGCAGAATAGCCCACTTAAAGGAAAAAAAAAAGAAAAATTTCTCCGTATAGAGCCTATTTTTGTGAATATAAAAAGCCAAAAATTGTTTCTCGCTAATCCCCGTATAAGGCGTGGCTCAAGGTCAAAGTTCAAATTCGCGTTCTAAATTAGTAAAAAAAAATCGTAATTTTTCTTCCAATAATGGTATCAAAAAGGCCTTTTTAATATCTTTTCATTGATATAAAACATTTATGACCTATTTTGAATATTTTAACAGTTATGGTAAAAATACAAAATCTGAATTTTTTTTTCAAAAACCGATTTTTTTCCAAAATAATCACTATTGACTTATAGAAAATTTAGAACCATATTGAAGGCCATATAATTCCCTTTTTAATGGTATATAAAACATATTTTTAAAAAATGCTTATGTATTTTTGATACTTTTTTTATGTTGATACTTCATGAAATTTTTTCAACGCCACCTACGCGACCATCCGTATTTTCGGATAAGAGCTTTTCTTGGTAGTCGGTAGCCTTTAGCCTAGCGCAAAAAAATAACTCTTATAGGTCCGACGCCGGCTTCGCGACCAGAAGTATTTTTACAATATTTACATTTCTCACTATAATTGTCCTCTCTGTCGCTACTTTTTCCGTATGCACTTAATTGCAGTATACAAAGTATGAAGATAAAAAAAATATTAAAAATACATAAACATTTTCTTAAAATCTGTTTTATACACCATTGAAAAAGAAATAGTATAGCCTTAAATACTATTCACATTAATCGTTTGGAACAGTTTCAAACAAGGCTCATTAAATATGGACTTTGTTCAATCCGTTTTGTATATCCTATACCTGCTTATAATGCACAATGTTTGTTATCGGATATGAAATCATTGGATTGGAGATTGGTCCAATCCCTAACTTTTATAGCGGATGTCGTTTGTGGTCGTATTAACTGCCATTACCTACATTTTTAAATTCTCTCTCTATATATCTTTCTATCTGTGATAGATGGAAGTATATACATGAAGTTAAGGATTAGCTATTCGGAAAAGTCCTTTTAGAAATAGTAGATCGAGTATTATTCTGGAAGTAGTAATGTTTTCTAATTTTAAGTTTTTTAAATTTAAATTTATTTGAATTACCTACCTTCTTATTATTTTCTTGCTACTAATTTAAGTTGTTTGGTTTTTCCTTATCCTCGTTTTTTTGGCTAAGCCAAATCGTTCTGTTTATTTATACAGATGAACTAATCTGTGGTTGATATCTCTCCCATGTGGAACAGTGTGCGATTTGGTCTAAAATTGTTTTGAAATTACCTAAATTTTGTAAATTCCTCAAATTACCTTAAATATTATTATTATATTAAACTTAATAAATATTGTGATTTTAAAATTAAATATCCGGAAATGTGTGTGCAAGCTACTTTCTTTTCGTGTGTGCTTTGTGTTGCGCACTATCAGCATCAACAGCAGCATCAACCGCTTCACAGGTCCTGGCAAGACGGTCGACACCATCGTTGTCGTAGCTCACCAGCAACTCTTCCCCAGCTATTCAACGACCAATAAAGCCCTTTAAATACAACATAAAAAACGCAATAGATTTTTTATGCTGTATTTTGTCGAAGTTATGTACCTTAATATTTGGCTTACGTGTTTTGCCAACTCGTAACATGGTACTGCCATGGTACCTCCTTATATATTTTTGGTACTCCATATAACCTGGGTGCATTTGCAGCCAAGCGATGGAGTGTGTACTTCAGTTTTGCGTAAACATATTTAAAGTGGTGTAAATCGTTAATTAGCTGATTATTTTTCTTGATGAGTCGTTGTGTTGGATCATTCCTGATTGTTTATAAAAAAATGTTTGTTCTAAAAAACCCAAATTAAAAAAATATATATTTATATCGTCTTAATTGTGATTAAACTTTAGTTCTATATTTCAATTACTTTCATAAAATATTAATTATTCATAAAATATAACTTCTAAAATAATGGGAATTTTCAAAAAACATGTCAGAATGTTAAATTTCAGCAATAAGTATTTAAGGTTCTGCATTCAAAATTTTCGGTTAAACAAGGAGATTTTTAGTGTTCCCACTTCAGAAAACTTTTGACTTATTCGCCACAGCGAAAACAATTTTGTTAGTCCTTATACATTAAAATCATTGTATAATTTTGGAGATGAGGAGGTCGGAGAGACGTCTTTTCAGGCGCAAGAGTAGAAAACAGGAAGGATTCGTTTAAAAGGAAATAGAGATGAGTAGAGACAGGAATGAGACTGGAAGCACTTCGAGAAGATCAAACGCCTTAGTGGCGATTTAAGTCCCGGAGCTTCTTCTAGTCGTGACAAAAATGAGAATCTGGTTACAGATGTTCAGGATGTACTAAGCTTAAGGAGGGCACACTTCTCTACGTTATTAAATGGCGACGCTTCGAACAATTCCTCCGGTGAAGAAGATCAGGAGAACTCTACAATCATGGATGATGGTATAATTGTCCACCACTTGACCATGAGGCGGTCAGAGAGGCGATTTCCTGCCTGCTGAGTTGTTTAAGATCGGAGACGATATGCTGCTTATCAGCATGCACCAGTGTTCTTCTCAGTGTTCTCTGTCCCGTACATAAAAAAGGAGACCCGACAATTTGCACCAATTACCATGGAATAAATCTTCTTAGCATCGCATACAAGGTTCTATCGAGAATACTGTGTTGAAGATTTGAGCCTATGTTTCACAATCTGATTGCACCTTATCAGGCTTCTGACCTGGTAAATTTACTATCAACCAGATTATCAAACGGCGCCAAAACCTGAAGAATGACACTGTAACTACCGTTGTGGGGTGATAACTGGGAAGGACCTCTCCCCTCCGTTTAATACCGAACGGGGTTTCAGACAAGGTGATTCGTTATCGTGCGACTTCTGCAATCTTTTTATGGAGAAAATAGTACGAGCTGCTGATCTACAACAAAATCGCACTATCTTCAACAAAAGTGTCATGCTGTTAGCGTAAGCCAATGATATTGACATAATCCGCATGAACACGTGAGCAGTCAGTGCAGCATTCTCAGAGTTGGAAAGAGTTGGGTCTCACGGTGACCGAGGGTAAGACGAAGTACCTGTCCCAGTATCTTGGACAGCACGTCATTGTTTATAACTACACTTTTAAAGTAATGAAGAACATTATATCTATTTTGGAACCAACATTAACACCAGTAATGGCGTCAGCCTGGAGATATTGCAAAGGATCACTCTTGCTAGCAGGTGATACTTTGGACTAAGTAAGCAATTGAGAAGTCGAGCCCTCTCTCGAAGAACGAAAACTACACTCTACAAGTCTCTCATCACGCCTGTCCTAACATATGGCTCTGAAGCGTGGACAATTTCCACCTCGGATGAGCGAATGCTTGGAGTTTTCGAGAGAAAAGTCCTACGCAAGATCTTTGGACCTACTTGCGTTGGTGGCGAGTACCGAATATGGTACAACCATGAGCTGTACGAGCTATATGCCGATATTGACATAGTAAAGCGCATCAAAATCCAGCGGCTGCGCTGGCTAGGTCATGTCGAGCGAATGGAAGAACACGCTCCAGCAAGGAAGGTGTTATATTCGGAACCCGCTGGAGGACGACGCAGAAGAGGAAGACCAAACCTCAGGTGGAAAGACCAAGTACTGGAGAACCTGACGGCGCTTGGAATTTCTAACTGGCGCCAGCTAGCGAAGAACAGAGATGGCTGGCGAAGCATGTTAAAACAAAAACAACAACAACAAACAATTATATATATATATATATATATATATATATATATATAACTATATATATATATATATATATATATATATATATACATATATATAATTATATATATATATATATATATATATATATATATAATTTTATATATATATATATATATATATATATATATATATATGTGGCAACCCCCACAAGAAAATCATTTTTTACATCATTGCCGACTACTGTGGCAACTCCCGCATCGCCTCAATGCACCTACTGCATGATAGCAGAAATAACTTTCACACATTCATTCCGATCTTGTACTCTTTACGAATAAAAGCAAATACTAACCTTCAAAGTGGTGACCCCGGAAGTATAAAATTGAGGTTAGCTCATTCGTAAAAGTGAAAAAACTCCACGTGCATTTGTCGGCGCTAAAAAGCAATTTCTTCGGTTGTGGAATAATCTTTTAACCCACAAAAATTACAAAGATGCTTGGGCCGGAGGACAATGGCACAACACCTCCACAACAACCACCAAATGCACAGCTTATCGGAAATGATGTTCATGTGGATTCTGCTGTGGTTCCAAGAATAAATCCACCGAGCATGGCCGCCACGAACATCGAATCATATTTTATGTCGCTCGAGTTTTGGTTCGCTGCGTCGGGAGTAACTCAAGACATCAGGAAATACAACCTCGTGATGGCGCAAGTGCCACCAAATAAATTGACAGAACTGCGCGCAATCATTGAAGCCACCCCTCAACAGAACAGGTATGAGTACATCAAAACCAAACTAACCTCACATTTCGCCGACAGTCAGCAAAGGCGCCTGCAGCGTGTTTTATCGGACATGCCACTAGGAGATATGAAGCCTAGTCAGCTCTTCAATGAAATGCGTCGAGTTGCTGGTAGTTCACTATGTGAAACAGTTCTAGTTGATTTGTGGGCATCACGATTACCACCTCACGCGCAGGCTGCAGTGATAGCTGCAAAAGGGGACCCGGTGGATAAAGTTGTAATCGCAGATGCCATAGTAGAGTCGATGGGCCTACGTGGTATAAATAGAGTAGAGCAATCTTCCGCCGTCTCACCCTCATCGAACCAGTTTAACACAGATTCTGAGGTTACCCTGCAAGCACTTCAACGACAGATTGCGCAACTCTCAAAGCGACTTGAGGCGATACAGACGAAAAAAAGGAGTTTACGAAGCCACTCACGTTCATACAGCCGTAATCGTTCACCTGAACCTCGGACAACCAGTAACTCAGCAAATAGGAGTTGCTGGTATCATCGTACTTTTGGCGACAACGCGCGTAGATGCAAAACCCCCTACAGTTACGCCAACGCAAATTCACCGAATTGATGTTACTTGACTCAAGCTGCACCGAGTACGGGCAAACATCTTGATGCAGCAATTTTTCGCCTTCAGGTATCAGACATCACAAACAATTTAAAATTTTTAATTGACACCGGCGCAGACGTGTCTGTTATACCAAAAGGCTCACGTTCAGTCAAGTATCAACCTTCTTCCATGAAATTGTTTGCCGCTAATGGAACTCCTATCAACGTTTACGGAGAAGTGCTCTTAAAAGTTAACCTGGGACTAAGGCGCGAGTTTTTGTGGACGTTTTTGATCGCTGATGTTACTTCGGGTATAATTGGTGCAGATTTCATCAGTCACTTACTCATTGATTTAAAACGAAGTCGCCTGATCGATAATAATACTTCATTAGAAACTACTGGACATATGGTCGCCGCCAAACACCTTTCCGTCAAGTCATTCGATACATCTTCGTCGTACGCTGAATTATTAAACGAGTTCCCAGCAGTAACACGCTTCGCCCAGCCCGGCACTACATCCGTGGTACACTATATCGACACGCACGGCCCACCCGTTTTCGCTCGCCCTAGACGCCTATCTCCTGATAAGCTAGCAGCTGCGCGGGCCGAATTCGAAAGCTTGATGAAGCTTGGAATTTGCAGACCCTCACGAAGCAGTTGGGCCAGTCCGCTGCATATGGTTAAAAAGGCAGATGGCACCTGGCGCCCATGTGGCGACTATCGGGCATTGAATGCTATCACGACACCGGACAGATACCCAATACCTTACCTACAGGATTTTACAAGCAATTTGCAAGGCAAGACAATTTTTTCAAAAGTCGACCTGCAGAAGGCGTTTCATCAGGTACCTGTCCATCCGGATGATATCCCAAAAACTGCTATTGCCACGCCCTTTGGCTTATTTGAGTTTGCATATATGACGTTTGGACTGCGAAATGCAGCTCAAACCTTTCAAAGGCTAATTCACGAGGTCGTACGTGGTCTGGATTTTGTCTTCCCATACATGGACGACATCTGCATCGCTTCATCAAGTCCAAGAGAGCACGAACTACACCTCCGCCAACTTTTTGAAAGACTTACGAAGTACAATTTAACTATCAACGTAGCGAAGTCTGAATTCGGCCGAAGCGAGATAATCTTTCTCGGCCACATGATATCCGTTAAGGAATTGAAGAGTTTCTTGGCGATGATAAACTTTCGCATACAAGGTTCTACCGAACATACTGTGTGAAAGGTAGAAGCCTATGCTCAACAACCTGATTGGACCTTATCAGTGTGGCTTCAGACCTGGTAAATCCACCATCGACGATATTTTCACACTGCGCCAAATCCTGGAGAAGACCCAAGAAAAACAGATCAACACACACCACCTATTTGTTGATTATAAAGCCGCTTTCCACAGTCCGGTAAGGGATTACCTCTACGCAACAATGTCTGAGTTTGTAGAATGACACTGCATAACTCCCCTTGTGCAGTGAAAATTGGGAAGGACCTCTCCGCACCGTTTAATACCGAACGGGGTTTCAGACAAGGTGATTCGTAATCATGCGACTTTTTCAATCTTATTATGGAGAAAATAATACGAGCTGCTTATCTACGACATTATCGCACTATCTTCAACAAAAGTGTCATGCTGTTAGCGTATGCCGACGATATTGACATAATCGGCATGAACACGCGAGCAGTCAGTGCAGCATTCTCAGAGTTAGAAAGAGAGTCACGTCGGATGGATCTTACGGTGAACGAGGGCAAGACGAAGTATCTAGTGTCAACAAACAAAGAGTCCCGGCGTCTTGGACAGCACGTCACTGTTGACAACTACGCTTTTGAAGTAGTAAGGGACTTTGTCTATCTTGGAACCAGCATTAACAGCAGTAATGACGTCAGCTTGGAGATCATGCGTAGGATAACTCTTGCTAACAGGTGTTACTTTGGGCTGAGTAAGCAATTAAAAAGTCGAGCCCTCTCTCGAAGAACGAAAACTACACTCTACAAGTCTCTCATCATGCCTGTCCTAACATATGGCGCAGAAGCCTGGACAATTTCCATCTCGGATGAGCGAATGCTTGGAGTTTTCGAGAGAAAAGTCCTACGCAAGATCTTTGGACCTATTCGCGTTGGTGGCGAGTACCGAATAAGGTTCAACCATGAGCTGTACAAAGCACACGCTCCAGCTTAGAAGGTGTTATATTCGGAACCCGCTGGAGGACCTGACGGCAAAGAACAGAGATGGCTGGCGAAGCATGTTATTTTCGGCCTAAATCGATATTCGGCTGTTATGGTCACATAAGTAAGTAAAAAAGTAAGTAAGTATATATATATATATATATATATATATATATATGTATATATATATATATACTTATATATATATATATGTATATATATATACTCATATATATATATATATACTTATATATATATATATATATATATATATATATATATATATATATATATATATATATATATATATATACATTTTAACCAAATGTTTCTGTGATATGATGATGAATACGATATTAACGATCAACGTAACAGTTACCGACAAGAATATAAATATAATTATATATATGTATATATATATATATATATATATATATATACATATATATGTGTATATATATATATATATATATACATATATATGTGTATATATATATATATACATATATATGTGTATATATATATACATATATATGTGTATATATATATATATATATACATATATATATATATATATATATATATATATATACATATATATATATATATATATATATATATATATATATATATATATATATATATATATATATATATATATATATATACGCGTTAGTTTCGGTAATCACTTCTTCGTTTGAGCTGAATCTTTTTCCTGCGACCCATTTTTCAAGTTTGGAAACAGGAAAAAGTCACTTGGAGCTAAATCTGGACTATAAGGTGGATGATCAACCAATTCGAAGTGTATTTCACGTAATTTTAGCATCGTATCTAATGCTGTGTGAGCCGGTGCGTTGTCTTGAAGAAAGAGCACGTTTTCTTCTTTAAATGTGGTCGTTTTTTCTTGATTGCACCATTCAATTTATCCGATAATCCACGATAATACTTTCCTGTGATTGTGGATCCTTTGTCAAGATAATCGATAAGCAATATTCCGAGTGCGTCCCAAAATACAGTGGCCATAACCTTGCCAGCCGATTTCACTGCCTTCGCCTTCTTCGGAGCTCTTCCACCAGCTTCTATCTATTGTTTCGATTGATTTTTGGTTTCAGGTGTGTAGTGGTGGACCCACGTTTCATCAACAGTTATTAATCGACGCCAAAAATCAACAGGATTACGCTTTATCATGTCCAAACACCGCAGTGAAGTGGTCTCTCTAACTCGCTTTTGTTCGACACTGAGCAAACGCGGCACCCATCTTGCCAATAGCTTTTTCATATGCAAATGTTCATGCAAAATGTTGAACACACGTTCATATGAGATGTTTATTATTTCAACAATCTCACGTAACTTGACTCGGCGATCACTCATAACGATATCGAGGATTTTCTTGATATTTTCTTCAGTAACCACCTCTTTTGCCCTTCCTGTTGATGGTATTGTTGCAGTACTTGTTCGGCCGCGTTTAAATTCAGAAATCCAATATTTTACCATGTAATCTGACGAAGCAGAGGCACTGTAATGTATATCGGGCTTTTCTTTTGTCTCTTTCGCTGTTTTCCCTTTCAAATAATAGTGTTTAATCACTGCACGAAATTCGCTTTTTTCCATTTTTCAAGAAACACAAAAGTTGGTTACTTCAAACGACTACAACAAATAAACTAATCGATGAATTTGGGTGAAATTTTAACAGCTGACGTTTGACAGATCGCAATTTCAAAAAAAAAGTTTTTGTGTTTGTGCTGCCTTTTTCTTACTTAGGTAGCTTCTTTATCAATCCGCACTCGTATATATACAGTGGCTCACAGCTTATTTCGTACAGTGTATATATTTTTATGTACATGGCTGTAACATCGAAACTAAAAAACTTATCAATAAGTTTTGAATGTAGATGTCTATGTATGTGTTTAGTAAACCTAATAAGAAAACGGGGAACCCCAAAAATTGTTCTTTTTGTCATGCAAGAGAGAAAAACTATTGATCAGCTGATTTTCAGCTCACATCTTATTTCGTACACAAACTTCAATGTAAGTAAGTTTCATTCTGCCGCGCAGTTACAAAGTTTTTTTGAATTGTATGAGTTTTTGGACCTTTTTAACTATTATAACAATTTTTATTATTATTATTTTAAATAGTTAAAGTGCTGTAAATTAAACATTTAGCGTTATGGGTCGTCGTACAACGATGGAACAGCGTAAACTGGTAATTAACCATTTTAGGAAAGGTCAGAGTGTGCGAAAAATTGCTGAAATGACAAATTTAAGTGCCTCAACTGTCCAATACATCATTCAACGCTTCGTTCGCGAAAATCGGTTGGAGAACAAGGGCAGAGAAGCACCTAATAAGATTTTCAACGCTTCAGACGAGCGTTATATTGTACGAAAAATTAAGAAAAATCCAAAGTTATCCGCTCCGAAGTTGGCTGCAGAGGTTCAGCGTGAAATAGGAAAATCATCCAGTGCTGAAACTGTCCGACGTGTGCTGCGCAATCATGACTTGAACGGTCGAGTAGCCCGAAAGAAACCATTCATTTCGAAAATGAATATACAACGCCGACTTGACTTCGCCAAAGAGCATATTATTAATACTCCTGCGTTCTGGAATACCGTTATTTTCGCGGATGAGTCTAAGTTTAATATTTTTGGCTCGGACGGAATGTCATATGTTTGGCGTAAAGCGAATACCGAGCTAAACAAGGAGAACCTTAAGCCCACAGTGAAGCATGGTGGCGGTAGCGTGATGGTTTGGGCCTGTATGTCAGCAGCCGGAGTAGGTGAATTGGTTTTTATTGAGGAAACAATGGACAAAATGAAGTACCTCGAGATTCTGAAAAACAATTTACTTCAAAGTGCAGACAAACTGGATTTGCGGGAAGAATTTCGGTACTACCAAGATAATGACCCAAAACATAAATCTGGGATTGTGCAATCTTGGCTTATTTGGAACTGCCCACACTTGATGTCTCCACCACCACAGTCACCTGACATGAATGTGATTGAAAATCTTTGGTCTATTTTGGACAATAAAATAAGAACACACAAGATTTCTAATAAGCAAGACCTAAAGAAGGTACTGATGGAGGAATGGAAAAAAATCACACCAGACATCACTCAAAAATTGGTGGATTCAATGCCAAATAGACTCCAGGCTGTCATTAACGCTAAGGGATGTCAACTAAATATTAAAATCAACTTACTTTGTTTTTAGTTTGAACTTAAAGAGACTGTACGAAATAAGCTGTGACATGAATTTTCCTATTTTTTTCTTATTTTATTTTTTTATAGTGTCAAACACTAAAATTTTGAAAAAGTAAATTTTGGAAAAAAAAAAACAAACCTTCCTTTCTAAAATGGCATTTATATTTTGTTCAAATTTTTGCTATATTAGGAATTACGACTGCAGCAATTTTTAAACTGTCACTGTACGAAATAAGCTGGGAGCCACTGTATATATATATATATATATATATATATATATATATATATATATATATATATATATATATATGTATATATATATATATATATATATATATGTATATATATATGTATATATATATATGTGTATATATATATATATATATATATATATATATATATGTATATATATAAATGGGTGCCGTAGCTCAGTGGTTAGTGTGTTCGCCTTCTGATCTGTAGGTCGTGGTTCAATACCCGGCTGATGCATAAAAAATTTAATATCGAAAATATTTTTCTTTCGAACGGTACCCACCTATCGGCAAGCAATTGGCAATTCTTCCGACAGTAACAACTTGCCATGAAAAAGCTTCTAAAAAAGAACTCTGTGACAAAGCTCAGAAAAAGTGATGTCACAAGTGTTCTGCCGTTCGGAACCGTCTAAAATAAGTAGGTCCATTCTAATACTGTCTAAAATTTAAGACGCACAACAGTAATGGAAGAGAAGCTCGGCCAATGAGCCCTTTGGGGCTTTAAGTGCCACATATTTTTTTTTTTATGTATATGTATATATATATATATGTATATGTGTATATATATATATATATATATATATATATATATATGTATATATATATATATATATATGTATATATATATATATATATATGTATATATATATATATATATATATATATATATATATATTATGTATTAAGACTGACTCGAGAAAACACAATAAAACCACGATATCTGCTCATTTTTCGGTATATTTACTCGAAATATTCTCCTCCTGATTCAATACACTTACATCGATTTAATAGTGGGTCCGACGCGTGTTCCAGCTCATTTTTCGGAATTGCCTCCAGTGTCTCGTCGAAGCCCGTTGTATGGTCTGAATGCCATCAAAAAAAGCATCCTTTCAACTTCAAATTCAGTTTTGGGAACAAAAAGAAGTCGCACGGTGCCAAATCAGGTGAATACGGCGGGTGATTCAACACATAGACCTGATTCCGAGCCAAAAATTGACGAACAATGAGTGCTGTGTGACTTTTATCTCTCTTTGCTCCATGTTAAAATTTCAACATCAAACGAACACGTGTTTTGTAAAATGAATGTCAATAAACATTAAATGTCAACCAAATGCCATGAAATTTTGACAGTTAGTAGAGGAAGGTTGAAGCTTCAAAACTCACACATAGATGGCGTGCTTGGTTGCTGAGATATGGTTCGAGTCTTAATACATATTTGTATTAAGATCAACATACGTTGATCGATAATACCATATACATGTATACCCTTCTATATCTGTGGAGCTTCCTTCAAGAGGTTACAAACAATTAATTGCAATAACTTGGGCTGGGTATAAAAATGTTTATAACAGATAACAACCTTCCCGTTGTCAATATATAGTTAACGTTATCACTGAAACATTTGATTAAAATGTATTTGTGTACCATAAAAGATCAGATTCTAATTGTTCGTCTGCAAATTGTTATAAGATTTTCAACACTTTGTCGATTTTTATCAAATAAAGATTTTTTCAAAAATCCCACAAAGTTCGAAAACAATATAAAATTTAGCAAATGATTTGAGCTGTGTCTGCATACGTTTTGGAAATAACTGTTTTGAACAATCAGATTTTTTAAAGATATCAATTTATATTTTAAAGTTACTCTCCTAAATATATACTTCATTGTGTGTTGAGATGTGATCAAATACTTACAACACAGGTACTCTTTCAAACTTACCTGATACCGCTGTGAGCAACAACGTCCACAGCAAGATTGCATTAGTCCCACTGCACTGTTTGTTGAATGTGCAGGACTGGCCATTGGCGAAGGCGAACCTGGACGTTTTGGTTGTCCATTATAGGGTATTTCGAGCTCAACAAATTCACGATCCTTTTGATTTTTAGTTGTTAGGTGGAATAGATTGAAGTAAACATATACAAAAGTATGAGAAAAGAAATGTAGAACCCATTTATGTACACAGTATAATTCAAAACCAATAAAGCATATACAAACAAAATATTACAATAAATAAAATAATGAAATTAATTAGAAGAAATGATTTTGACATTATGGATCAAATTTGTGCAATATGTCGAAATATTTATTCTTCCGAAGGCATAAAAAATAAAGTCTACATTCTGGCAACGCGGCTCTTGCTGTCTGCGAACGTACGTATATGCAGCAAACGAAACAAATAACAGTTACTTACCTTCACAAACCAGAGCTGTCATTGATCGATGCAAGACGTGCGAGAATCTGTCATTAATAACTGCAACACTTATTTTGTACTAACTTTATACAAGAACAATTTATTTAATCGAAATTTCTATTTACAAATATAATAAATTGTTAACACAAAATCATTGCTGGTTTTTCTGCAACATAATTGATGATCTTATAAATCCCGCCTGTACACCTTCCCCTTGATATGGCATAAATCGCACCAAGTGTACTACCTTAAACTTTGATCATTTATTCCATGCACATTGAATATGATGCACTACGTCATTAATTTTTATTATAATCTCATATAGTCCTTCCCAATGAGTCTGTGGTTTAGAGGACAGGCCTTTCTTTCGTTGTGGATTATGAAGCATTGCAAGCTCTCCTTCATAGAACCCTTTTGAATTTGGTCTCAAATCATACTTGGCCTTCATCATATTGCTTAACATTTGTGATAGATCTCTGATAAACTGACGTACTTCGTCCAACTGTTCCCGCTTTTAGCTAGTGTAATTACCTTCGGTTGATCTCGTTGGTGTTGCTACTTCAAATTTTAAATCAGCTGGCAGTCTTAACTCGGTCCAAAAATTGCATTGCATTGCTGGTGTAGTAGCCGTCGTATCATGTTGTGCGCATCGATATGCCATGAGTATTTGGTATTTTCATTCTACCATGCCGTCAGATTGTGGATGCAAAGGTGTTGTATAAGATTTGTATATACCCAACATACGGCACATCTCATGGAATACAACTGATTCGAAATTTCGACCTTGGTCTGATTGTAACTCCATCGGTACACGAAAACGAGTAATCCAATGGTTAACGAATACACAGCTCTTTGATATGGAATGGGGTATACTTCTGGCTATTTACTTGAGTAATCTATAACCACCAGAACATACTTGTTCCCTGCGTTGCTTTTTGGAAATGGTCTTGCTAAATCCATAACAATTTGCTCAAATGGAACGCCCACAGTGTATTGATGCATTTTCCCTCGACTTTTTTTAGTGGAACCTTTGGCCATTGCACATTGTTCACACTGGCAACCAATCCAATAAAATCGTTACTTTATTTTCTCGGGGGTTTTGATGATGCCCACATACCCTCTACTGGAAGCATTGTGGTACTTAGCGATCACTTCATTTAGTCTTACCTTGGGTACCACTAGAAGATCATTGGTGGTTTTTCCATACTCACCTTTCCATGCTCGTAATAGACATCCCTCTCTCAAGTGCAGGCGTTGCCACTGCGTCAATTTTGCTTTTGCTAATGGGCTCTCATTAGCCATTTCTTGCAATCTGAACGTATGCCCTGTTCCTTATATTCCATAATCTTTATGAGATCTGGGTCGTTCCTTTGATTTTTTTGTACTTGCTCGGTCCATGACTTTTGAGGCAAGATATTCGTAAGTCGTATGTCAATGTTTTCCTTGCTTTCTGCTCGAGAAAAATGTTTACATTCCATTTTGCAAGGACGACGGGATAAAGCAGCCGCGTCACCATTATGTCCTCTTTACGACGCTCGATTGCAGAGCCCTAACTCTTCTGCCGTTCTGTATAGCGCGCCAATTGTTCTTCTGAATTTTAAAATTGTATTTGTGGAAATACTTTGCACATTCCAGTATTGCGAGCAATTCTCTTCAAGTGACACAGTAGTTTCTGTCTGGTTTTTACAGAATTTTACTGTGCTATTACTTTTTCTTGCCCATCCTTGATCTTAGATAGCAATTCACCTATTCCATAGCAAGTCGCATCTGTGTCCAACACAGATAATGGTGCTGAACAGTCTTTGTTTCAGCTGTTCGAATGCTTTCTGTTGTTCAACATCCCACACAAATGGTTTGTTCTTTCTTGTTAATGCATGCAGGCTGCTGGCGATATTTGCAAATATAGGAATAAATCGTCTATAGTAGTTGCATAAGCCTAGGAAGCTTCTTAACTCGTGAAGATTCGCCGGAATAGGCCATACCTGTATTGCTGTTACCTTCTCATTGTCGGTATGTTCCCCTTCTGTTGTTACTTTATGACCAAAATATCTAACTTCTCGCCTGAAAAGTGAACACTTTTTCATATTCAGTTTAAGCTCTGCTGATTTTACACGCTCAAATACGTCTTTCAACTTTTCCAGGTGGTCGTTAAAATATTTTCCCATCACTGTAATATCATCGAGGTACACCAAGCACGTTTCCAATGTAACCATTTGAGTACACGCCCCATCCAACGTTCGAAAGTAGTCTGCGTATTACATAAGCCAATGGCATCACTGTGAATTGCCATAGACCATCGCCAATACTGAAAGCTGTTTTTTCCTTGTCCTCCTCACCAAGTGTCACTCTCCAGTAACCACTTTGCAGATCAAGAGTTGAAAACTACATCGTACCAGGTAGTGTGTTCCGACGGTCATCGATTCTTGGCAGTGGATAGCTAACTTTTTTCGTGATATCATTTAGCTTAGTACTTTAGTACTTCTATCTTTCTTCTTTACCAGCACAACTGGTGATCCCCATCAACTCGCTGGTAGTTTAATAACACCTTGCTTCTGCATATCGGTATTCAGTTCAATGGCTTCATCTCTTTTGGCCAATGGAACTCGTCGTGGTGCTTGACGGATTGGTGGAGAATCTCCGATGTTAATGTGATATTTCACAAAGGTTGTGCGTCCACCAGTTTATCCTTACTTATGTGGCTTTATGTGTGAGCTTACTTTATCCATTTGATGGAAATATTGAACTGTACTTCTCCAATAGTTGTAAGGCCTTTTATTTTTGCTGTTTGGTAAGCACACCTGCCCGTTCTTCCATCTGTGCTTTTAATTCTGCTCTAGTAGTTCCAGATCTTCCACTTTTTATCGACGAACCCCTCTCACAATCTACTACTGCAGTAACTTCCTGGCAATGACCAATCACCATTCCTTTCTTCACAACTGTAGGTGTATTAGGTGAATTCTCACTAGTACCGTTCCATTTTTTTTCCGAAGTATTATGTGTTTATTCGTTATTTCTTTATCCACTTCCACTACCCACAACTCGCCTGTCCCATCATCCACATTCACCTGTGCCTTATTCACCGCTTCTGATTTTGCTGGAACCACTTAGCGTTGACATGCCAATATTAGTTTGATGTTTCCACTACGCTGGTAACCGATGTTTAATGGTAACTCTGCATTTGCATAGCGTAGTATCTGTTGATTTAAGTCTAACGTAACTCCATTATCAATCATAAAATCAAAACCAATTATTACGTCATTGATGATGTCGGCCACAATGAATCCATGTTCTCAGGTACAATTTCCAATAGAAACTCGTTCTTTATTTTACTCAGAATCTGTGCATCCTCACCCGTTGCCGTATGAAATTTTATTCCTAGTAAGGGCTCAAACCTATTCGCCATATCGCTTTTGATTATAGAATGTGATACACCAGTATCCAAGGTTATCATGAACTCCATATTGTCCAGATTTCCGTCAGTAGTCAAGCTGCTTGGCACACGCTATAGTTGTGAAATTTGTTCGATCTTGATCGCTTTCGTCGTAGATGGCAGTCAAGCACCATATGTCCTGATTTGTCGCAAATGAAGTACTTACCAGTAAGTTTGTTTTCACGTCAACCTATTGTTCTTGCTTCAGGTTGCACTACTGACTTAACAGTGCCTGACACACTGGTTCAACCAGATCAGATCAGATTTTCTGCTTCTATTTGGCGTACCCGTTGCATTGGTTTACACATTAAATTGGCGACTTCATGCCTCAAGGCACTACTAACGCTTTCCGCATATGTACTCCTTCGTGACATGACTAGGGCACGTTTAGTCTCTCCATCGCGTATACTGTCTATGAATGCCTCTACTTTTATTTTTCTATGAATTCTTCCGAATTATCGGAGAACTCTAGATGAAATATGCTCTCATAGCCTCGATGACTTGCCTTAAACCCACCAGCAGTTCCGCTTTTGCACCTGATGACGATAGATCATCTCTACCAACAGCTTTTTAAGCTGATCCACTTTTAGTTGGTCAATTTTTACCACCTTAAGAGAATCCCACTTCTAATACCAATTGTTTCGTTTTTATTTTGTGAATATTTAATTCTACCCGAATCAACCCTACTCGATCACTGGATTCTGTCAATAATAATTGCGACACTTATTTTGTACTAACTTTATACAGCAACAATTAATTTAATCAATACTTCTATTTACGGCCGCTCGTTAATGTACTTGCTATCGTGTGATGGTGCCTCTACCACTTTCGGAATTGAGTTAATCGATCTGTCAACAAATTTGCCCTATATATACTCTATGGCAACACTCTAGAATCTGCCTTTATCATAATCAAGTTTCTTATTTTTCTTTCTTGTAGGTTTGTTCTATTTATCGCCTATTCCTTTTTGTTAACATTTGTTACGATCCTACCATTATTAGTGCTATTCACAATTAGTGATGAATAACCATCGATACTGGTTACAATATTGTCGGACAATTACTTTACGAGAGGCAAAATTTACTTTCGGTTACTCTTTTGGTTGTTTGTTTTAACTTATTTTTTTCTTCACGATAATGGTTGTTAAATAAGTGCTTCTTATGTGATCACCTCTCCCGTATCGATAATAATGTTATCTTTTCATACATTGCTGTTATCCCGAGAATATTTGAAAATAAAATCAATAAGTGTATACTAATATTGACACAAGCAAACCGCCTTCTCTTAATCTGTGCTTGTTTGCCTATATGCAAAAACAACGTGTTATCGAGTTATTTGCTATTTTCCTGTTGATGTTAAATCATTAGCGAACGGCATATCTCTCTATTCTAACGGAGAAAACGGATGTAAGCGTTGACATTTGTCAATTTACGAAGCATACAGAGAACGTCAAACATACGAATTCCATACGTCGAACATACGTATATTCAATGCCTTTCAAATATAAATGTTCATATAACGATCTCACCATTAGGGGGTCCTCTCCCTCAGCTCCCAGCAATCCTTCCGAAAATCCCAGCAATCAACGCAGCTTTCTTGCGATCCAGTTGGCTCCATGCGACACACCTTGTTACTCGGGCGATTATGTATCTTGACCTAGCTTCCGAGGTCTTTTCACGGCCTTATACTGAAATAATCACGTTTATCCCCAGTTGAAAAATTGTACGATTTGCTACAAAAGACCTATGGTGAAGCGCACAGTATCACTAAGTCGACTCCATTGACAAATGATGGCTTCGCATTGACGTGATATTGGAAAAATATGAAAATAAACGAATTCTTATCAACCTACAGCTACATAGTCTCATTAATCTGCAGTCGGTTCTTGAAGAAACTGTGCCAAATTTAAAGCACTTACAGCCGTAGCGCAGTGGTTAGTACGTTGGCTTTCTGATCTGTAGGTTGTGGGTTCAATCCCAGGCTGAAGCATAACAAAATTTAATATCGAAAAGATTATTCTTTCTTTCGAACGTTATCCATTTGCCGCAAGAATGGGCAATTTTTCTGGCAGTAACAATTTGCCAAAAATGCTTCTTAAAAGAGCTCTGTGACAAAACGAAGTTTAAATGATGTTCCAAGGGTTCTGTCATTCGGGACCGGCTAATATAAGTACGTCCCTTCTAATGATGTCCATATTTAACACGCACAACAGTATTGGAAGAGAAGCTCGGCGGTATCACAATGGGCCTTTCTGGCCTAAGTGTGTCCTCACAGAAAGAGGGCAGCCATATAACAATGGCTGTATCACAAACTTAACGCTTTTAAACGTTGACACGAGTCACTGACACGCGATTATCGTGTACTTGTGTTCCGCAAAAACTCCCCGATAGAACATTGGCGCTTTCTTATCTGAGCGTTATCAGACACTGTGCCACTCGAACTCACATGACTACAGTAACTACAAGAGCCTGTTCACGTGCTCATTTCGCAGAAAAGGACATCATTCCCTTCTTTATAGACTAGACGATCTTGTTAGTAGCTCACGCCTCAGCTGCAAGCTGTTACTACTGACTATCAAAATACAGCTTTGGATACAACAAGCCCTTTAACAGCATGATCTCAACAGTGCTCCTAGGAACAGCACTGGTGCATATCCGTCATCATAACACGACATTTTAAGCCCATGTCTTGATTCGAGATTTAATGTTCACCGTTTTTAAACTCCCTCTCCAGCTGCAAAAGATAGATCTCGCAGATCATGTAGAATTCAAAGACAAATTCCGCCCAATATATCTACAATCCGCAATATTGCATTCCCTAACACGGAACTCAAAGTAATAGTGAATTCGAATCATCACTTCCCAAAGAAGTCTCGCTCATTTAACGATAGGAATGATTTGCGAAAGATTCGCAAATCATTCGATCTCTCCAAATATTGGCCCTCTAAGGCTACTCTCGCGGAAATATTGATACAAGAATTGTGGCCCGGGCATTACACAACCTTCTAAAGCCGCATTCGCATCATGCAAACCACGTTCTAAAAGATAACACGATATTGACTCCCAGACGAATCCTTCTTTCAGCTTGTACAGTTCTTTGTATCATTTGAAAAATATTAAAAATTCCAGTAATTTTGCCTTTATTTGTGTGTTACATCATATGGGACAAAAGATGGCATATGGCACGTGATTGCCTCCTACGACGCACGCAACCGAAATCGAATTCTTCAGGACAACGAAAGGAAGAGCGTGATGTAAGCCATCGTAGTAATGCTGATAATCCATCTCATCCTTCTGGCAAGAATATCATTGGCACGACTCAGATCTCGTAAAGGTTATGGAATACAAGGAGCAGGGCGTACATCCAGATTAGCAAGAAATGGCTAATGAGAGTCCAATAGCAAAAGCATAATGGGTGCAGTGGCAAAGCCTGCACTTGAGAGATGGATGCCTATACCGAGCATGAGAAAGTGAAAATGGAAAAATCACTAATGATCTTCTAGTGGTACCCAAGGCAAGAATAAATAAAGTGATAGCTGAGTATCACAATGCTTCCAATGAAGGGCATATTGGATTGGTTGCCAGTGTGAACAATGTGCAATGGCCAAAGGTTCCACTAAAAAAAGTCGAGGAAAAATGCATCAATACACCGTGGGTGCTATGGACATAGCTGCACCATTTCCAACAAGCAACGCAGGGAACAAGTATATTCTGGTGGTTATAAATTACTTCAGTAAATGGCCTGAAATACACCTATTCCCAATCAAGAAGCTAGTACAGTTGCATATGTATTCGTCAACCAACGGATTACTCGTTTTGTAATATTGCCCTATCACAACGAGATCAACCGAAAACCGGGAATAGATGATGAAGTACATCAATTCTTCAGAGAGCGGTCACAGATGATAAGCGACAAGATGAAGGCCCGGTATGATTTAAGAGCAAATTCCAAAGGCTTCTATGAAGGAGGCTTGTAATGTTTCATAATCCACAACGAAGAAAAGCTCCCCTGAACTACATACTTATTGGGAAGGGCCACGTGAGATCATAACAAAATTAATGACGCAGTGAATCGTATTCAAGATGCCTGGAATAAAAGAGCAAAGTTTAAAGTAGTGCACTTGGAGCGACTTGAAACGACTTGCGCAATATCGGGGGGAAGTATAAAAACTTGTTCGGGACGAACAAGGTTAGAGGAGGGCAGTGTAACGAGTATCGATGGTTGGTTACTCATCACTATTGTGACTGACACTATTGTGAATGACACGAATATTGGCAGCATCGAAAGGAATGTCAACCAAAAAAATATGCTGTAACCAGAACAAGCCAACGAGAAAGAAAGAGAAGAAAATCGATAAAGGAAGAGTCTGGGGAGCTGCGAACAGAGTATAAATAGAGCCAGTATTGACAAGTGCAAATGAATCGAATCCCGAACGTGATTGCGCAAACATCTATACAGTTTCAGAGGCAAAAGTTGCAAGTACATTAAAGTGTTATTGTAAATAGTTGATTGTAAACAGAGTTGATTGTAAATAGACTTTATTAAATAAATTGGTGCTGTATATAGTTGTATAAAATAAGTGTTGCAGTTATTATTAACAGAATCCAGTGATCGAACAAGGTTAATTCAAATAGAATTAAACGTTCCCAAAATAAAAACGTAACAATATTCACAAAAGTACACTCTATACGAAGAAATTTCTTTTTATTTTTTCTCTTTAAGTGGACTATTCTGTACTTATGCCTTTCTGACTAAATCCAAGGCGAATTCATACAAGGTGGTATTAATAGCTTATTTGGGTTTTTTGAGAGTTTTACTTCCATCACATGTATGGTGCTGCACGCGCAAATTAATATTTTGAAGATAATAAGTTTTGTAAAGCTTAAAATTATATTTTAAATCAATGCCGGCCACACGAATCCTAACGCATTTGCATTAGTGTGTGTGTCAAAGGGAGTACGTGCTTCTACAGTGCTTTTTTCAAACATGCGCAGCAGCCTTGCTTCGTCAAAAGATAAATAGCAACTGAAAGCATAACATCATGCTTACACATCGTTATCGTTGGTGTGAAAACACGAAGGCAAACTGCACATTGTGCAACTCTTGGCCGCCTAGGTTTTAAATATAGCTATTTCCTTAGCGCCAATTGCATATCAAATATTAAATGGCATTTAACTTTAATTATGAGTTCTTATTAAAGTGTCATTTAATATTCGTCGGTTTTCAGACCGTCTCTATTTAATTATGTTAAGCAGGCGGCTTAATTGATTGATTGATATTGAGAAAATGTATCGGCAAACACTCATGCATACTAATCACACCTCGTACTAACAAATTTGCTTGCGGAAATCCCAAAGCAAAGCGCTGCACAGCTTTGAGCCCCAAATTGTCACATTCGGCGTGAATTGTGCGCCATACTTAGCCATAAGGACTCTCTTGCAACTTGTGCAAAAGACTGGTCCCGATCGCTTCCGATATTTTGAAACACTCAATATACGTAGATGACGTACTTGTCGGAGCTCACACGCTGAATGGAGCTCTCACGGCACCAAATAAAATGGATTCTGTGTTGAACTCAACAGGATTCTCCCTCAGGAAATGGACATCGAGCCATCAAGGTGTTCTTATTGATCTTCCTGCAGATCATCTCTTAGATTCTGAGGACGAATAGGACTCCAACGGTTCGAAATTTTATTGTTCGAGGAAAAAAAACAAACAAAAAATCAAACGCTTTAGAATTATGCTGGAAGAATGTATCAAGAGCTAGATATGACAAGCGCCTCAAGCGTTACGATAAACCGCTTTAGCCGTACAAATATTGGCCACAAGTACACGGCAATCAGGACCAGAGTATGTTTTTTGAACCCGACCGAGCTTCCACTTTTTCATAGGTAAGTGTTCGTTGCGTATGACCACTAGATCTCTCACGCAAATGTCGGTTTCTGGGATCTTTCATTTTGTGCGCTTGTGCAGATCCTTACGGTAGTCTTCCTTCCACCGCATGCAGAAGGATTGGTAGACTATTTTGACACATTGCCAGCGATTAAGTACTCTTAAGGATTGATCTCCTACATCGGGCTCAGTGGATACCAATAAAGGCCATCCGATCAAAAAATGACCAGGCGTAAAGGGAGTTAAGTCTGCTGGGTTTTCAGACATTGGGCTTAACGGCCTCATGAAGATTCCACGTTTTTATGTATATGACGTAAAAACTTCGTTCTCGGCTCGCAGAGAACGAAGAACAAAGGATGTTCCGTTTTCAGAGAAGATAGTTGTCGGACATCCACAACGGAAGAAAAAGCGAGAGATGTAGGGGTAGTCATGTCCTTCGTGGCCTCCAAGTGTAGAGCCTTTGCGGCAAAGCATACGAACACGCATGTGTAACATTTCGTAATGCGACGTGCGTGGCCCAGAGAGGACTTAATGTTAAATGGGCCGGCGAAATCTACACCGGTGGCAAAGAATGGTCTTGTGAGGGAAGTCTACTCGAGTTGCAACGTGACTATAATCTGAGTATACTGCTTTTGCTTTTCGAGTACACATATTTAAATTCTTTAGTTTGGGCCCCATACGTATCAAACTCTGAAGTAGCGGGTTATCACTATGTATAGACATGAGTCAAAAGTCAAGTAATAGCTGGGTAAATCGACCAGCATATGGGCGAATAGGGAATCTCTCTCTGTAAGAGAGAGCAGGGGAATCAATCAAACGGCCACGAAGGCCATGAAGATACACTCTTAGATATATGAGCCATCACATAGTTCAAAAAAATTTGAATATATTTTTCTTTTCTATTCATTTAAAAAAAAACCCAGTCACTTATATCCAAAAATCACGGCACTATTTATTGTTTCTCCGCTCTCTCGCGCTCACACTCCATAAGTTTTTTTTTCCCCTTCTTCTTTCTTTTGTCATTAATTTGGTTTTGATGATAATAATAATAATAAATGAATCCACAAGACAAGTGCGCTATTGCGATCTTTACCCATATTTTTAATATTATATATTTTATTTTAATTTTTATAAGTGAATAAATAAGCAATCTCGAAAGTTCAATAATTATGTTTATTATGAAAAATAGAAAGACAACAAAAATTAGTGCACACAGTGCCAGCAGCAAAACACAATTATAATAATAGGAGCAATATCCACAACCGAGGCCGCAAGCATCTCATCACATTTCATCACCATCCATACCACAACGGTAGAGCAAGGCATTTACCATTAAATGTCTTTTCAGCTCAGGCTATTATGACCAATTTGGAATCCATATGTGACAATAATGGCAAACTTACAAAATATTTATCAGTATTCAAAGGACGAAGCGAGGGTTTGTAGAATTTTTCACACCATTTCTCTGATTCCGACAGGATAGGTTCCGAATTGGTCATGTCTTCGAACTCCCAATATGTGCGTCTTGAGAACTCCAATTCAACTTTGAGCCATTGGGAAACCCTTTAGACCACGAGAGGAAACTGGAACATGTAGAGAAAAATTGTCAGTTGAAAAATAGCGAGCAAACAAGGTTTTTTAAAACGCTCGTATATCGCGGGTATATACACGACCTGCTCTTAAATATTTGTGTTGTTCGCTGTAAACAGATGTTTGAACCAAAAATTTCTTTAAAACTATTTCGATTCCAATTTGACAATTTGATTTACGCGAATATTTCTCCAAAGCAATTAGAAATACATAAACGGTACTACATTTAGCAAACTATTCGTGAATATACTAAGATAAAATAATATCGGAAAATAATTTTAATTGCTACAAATGCCACCAAGAACACACCGAACGAATGGTGCAATGTGATTCGTGTTAAAAGTGGTTTCACTTCATCGGCGCGAATTTCAAATCTGTAGGGAAATTTCTTCGCTAAAAAAAGCGAAATCTCGACCATCGCCATGTCTCCTTAAATCATGACGAAATTAAATGGTGCTTTAATGCTTCTTCGTCTTCCCATATCGGCACATGGGAACATTTAATTCATGCATTTAAATTCAACGACGAAATTCGTGCATTTAAATTCAATCCTTAAGACGCACATTGTGGGAAGTTGAATTCATCATTAACTCTCGCCCTCTGACCTTTGTAGCTCTCGACTCAGTCAACGACGATTATTAGATCTGCAGTCTTTATGTGAGCTACCAATAAAGCTACTTTATTACATTTTGAGGAGCAATTTTATTGATAATGGGTAAGCCAAGTCACAACGTCAAGGTTGCTGCCATCGACGTGGTCATAACAGAATACTATATTTGTCTGAAGTAAGTATATTATAATGAATATACCTAATTGTGGAAAGGTGGGGCAAATAAAGAGTTTGCAATTTGAAAAGTAAGTATGGAATTCAGGTGATTCAAGTAAGTAAATAAGAGGTAAGAATTCATTTAATTAAAGTCATATTTTTCATTTCATCCAGGCACCAGCCGCATGACTTATCTAAAGGATATAGATATCACAGAAAGAAATGTTAGTTCCTTTCAACATTTAGGTAACGATATGTAGTTACTAAATACAACTAATATATTTATTTATTTAAATATTTCCATTTATATTTTACAAATTATTTTTATTATATATTTTTATTGATATATGTATTTGTCTGAAGGACCTGCATTCACCGTATAGTCCAGACCTGGCACCAAGTGATTACTACCTATTCCTGTCTATGGCGAATGATTTTGCTGGTGAAAAATTCGCCCAAGAGAAGCTTGTGAAAATCGACTGTCCCAATTTTTTGCCATAGGGACGAGGGTTTCTATGAGAGCGGCATTATGAAATTACCTTCAAAATGGCGACAAGTTATCGAACAAAACGTTGCATATTTGACCTAAATCGGATTTCTTTTTACTAGACCTTATATGTACATCAATGTACAATTACAACGCAAAAATGGGAACAAAGCAAGGTTGAAAGGAAATCAAGAAGAAGAACACTACTTCTTTTTCACCTTAATGTATTGCTGTTTATAAAATCTGCGGTGATGGGTGTATGCACAATGCACAAACACACTAATGTAAAGGGTTATCCATTTCGCGGTTTCAAAAGTATAGGGCTAGAATTCGACATCTGTCAAACTGAGTTGTTAAAACAATTTCTTTCTTTTTCAGTTCAAAGTCTGACATTTGCGAAAATGGATCGCTTAACTATCGCACAACGCATTAAAATTGTAAAAACCTACTACAAAATTGGTGATTCTGCCACAGCCACATATCGTGCTTTAAGAGGAGATTATGGTTTACATAATCGTCCAACTACGCAAGCAATTGGCAAAATTGTGAAGAAATATGAAGAGACTGGATCGGTTACAGATATTGTAAGGCCTGTGCATCATCGTTTCGCTCATACCACCGAAAATATCGCTGCTGTAAGTGAAAGTGTTGCCGAAGACCCGAATGTGTCGATTCCTCGTCGTTCTCAGGAATTAGGACTGTCTCACGGCACATTATGGCGTATTTTGCATTTGGATCTACACCTACATCCATATAAAATCCATCTCACACAACAACTGAAGCCAGCTGACCATTCACAACGTCGTAGATACGTCGAATGGGTGCTTGAACAACAGGCGGTGGACGGCGATTTTTCGAACAAAATTTTCTTCAGCGTCGAAGCACATTTCTCACTCGGTGGGTATGTTAACAAAAAAAATTGTCGTATTTGGGGTTCTGAGAATCCTCAAGTAATTGAAGAGAGGCCACTACATCCACAAAAGTCACTGCTTGGTGCGCTCTTTGGTCCGGAGGTGTGATTGGACCTTACTTCTTCGAAAACGACGATGGAACGACTGTCACCGTCAATTCGCCCAATATGTGTCAAAAAGTGGTCGAAAATTACCTCAAAAGAATCGATGCTTGCAACAATTCGCGTGGTGGTCATTTAAATGATGTAGTATTTCACACATAATGTCAACGTTCAAACTTTATAATAAAAAAGAAATATCATGATAAAAAATATTTTATATGTGTTTTATTTACATTTACTTTTGAAACCGCAAAATGGATAACCCTTTATATATATATATATATATATATATATATATATATATATATATATATATATATATATATATATATATATATATATATATATATATATATATATATATATATATATATCGAGTTTTTTTTCTTTGTACAAAGTGATATACATAAGAAACAATTGGTTTGCAATTTACGTGTTTTTCTCTATCGTCTCAATGCGGAATTTCTTCCGATAACGAAATTAATTGAATGAATCACAATTTGATTTAAACATATACTTTGAGCAATGGAATTGGCCACCAACGAAAGGCTTAACAATTTAGAAGGTGATAAAAAGTGTGATGATGCAAATTCAACAACAACGGCAGGTAGCAGCAGCACCACCATCACATCAACCGTATCAATAACAACAATAAAGCAGAACAAATGGAAGAAAATCTGCAGCAACAGCGACAACAACAGCAAGATTTGTCATCAAGTAACAATAGCAATAGTTTGAAATTGGAAAATATGATGGCGGAAAATGATATTACCCGAAAACATCAACAACAGCAAAAACACCGGCAACGGTTAAACAAAAATAACTTTAATTTATTAGAAAGCAAGAAACAGTCGGTAATTGAGGCAGAAGAAGAATCAGAATGGAAGCATCCAAGGTATGAGCTCACCGGCATCTCTCTCACACACACACACACACACACACACACACATATATATATATATATATATATATATATAAATATGTATATATATATATATATATATATATATATATATATATTGTAACGCGTGCCGTATACATACAGTGGCTCACAGCTTATTTCGTACAGTGTATATATTTTTATGTACATGGCTGTAACATCGAAACTAAAAAACTTATCGATAAGTTTTGAATGTAGATGTCTGTGTATGTGTTTAGTAAACCTAATAAGAAAACGGGGAACCCCAAAAATTGTTCTTTTTGTCATGCAAGAAAGAAAAACTATTGATCAGCTGATTTTCAGCTCACATCTTATTTCGTACACAAACTTCAATGTAAGTAAGTTTCATTCTGCCGCGCAGTTACAAAGTTTTTTTGAATTGTATGAGTTTTTGGACCTTTTTAACTATTATAACAATTTTTATTATTATTATTTTAAATAGTTAAAGTGCTGTAAATTAAACATTTAGCGTTATGGGCGTCGTACAACGATGGAACAGCGTAAACTGGTAATTAACCATTTTAGGAAAGGTCAGAGTGTGCGAAAAATTGCTGAAATGACAAATTTAAGTGCCTCAACTGTCCAATACATCATTCAACGCTTCGTTCGCGAAAATGGGTTGGAGAACAAGGGCAGAGAAGCACTTAATAAGATTTTCAACGCATCAGACGAGCGTTATATTGTACGAAAAATTAAGAAAAATCCAAAGTTATCCGCTCCGAAGTTGGCTGCAGAGGTTCAGCGTGAAATAGGAAATCATCCAGTGCTGAAACTGTCCGACGTGTGCTGCGCAATCATGACTTGAACGGTCGAGTAGCCCGAAAGAAACCATTCATTTCAAAAATGAATATACAACGCCGACTTGACTCCGCCAAAGAGCATATTATTAAGACTCCTGCGTTCTGGAATACCGTTATTTTCGCGGATGAGTCTAAGTTTAATATTTTTGGTTCGGACGGAATGTCATATGTTTGGCGTAAAGCGAATACCGAGCTAAACAAGGAGAACCTTAAGCCCACAGTGAAGCATGGTGGCGGTAGCGTGATGGTTTGGGCCTGTATGTCAGCAGCCGGAGTAGGTGAATTGGTTTTTATTGAGGGGACAATGGACAAAATGAAGTACCTCGAGATTCTGAAAAACAATTTACTTCAAAGTGCAGACAAACTGGATTTGCGGGATGAATTTCGGTACTACCAAGATAATGACCCAAAACATAAATCTGGGATTGTGCAATCTTGGCTTATTTGGAACTGCCCACACTTGATGTCTCCACCACCACAGTCACCTGACATGAATGTGATTGAAAATCTTTGGTCTATTTTGGACAATAAAATAAGAACACACAAGATTTCTAATAAGCAAGACCTAAAGAAGGTACTGATGGAGGAATGGAAAAAAATCACACCAGACATCACTCAAAAATTGATGGATTCAATGCCAAATAGACTCCAGGCTATCATTAACGCTAAGGGATGTCATACTAAATATTAAAATCAACTTACTTTGTTTTTAGTTTGAACTTAAAGAGACTGTACGAAATAAGCTGTGACATGAATTTTCCTATTTTATTCTTATTTTATTTTTTTATAGTGTCAAACACTAAAATTTTGAAAAAGTAAAAAACAAACCTTCCTTTCAAAAATGGCATTTATATTTTGTTCAAATTTTTGCTATATTAGGAATTACGACTGCAGCAATTTTTAAACTGTCACTGTACGAAATAAGCTGGGAGCCACTGTATATATATTATTGTATATGTATATACACATACTGTCAATTTGACAATAATATTACTGACACTGCAGTGTTCGTCTCGGTTGGTATACCTTTTTTGGTACAATTCCTACTTTTATTATTATATTATTATTTGAAGAAAGAATTAAGAAGATTCTGAATATAAAATAATTTATGCGAAAAAAGGCCACATAAATAATTTGAATACCGTATTAACATCCTACACAAGCAAGAGGAAAAAAAGAGATGGAATGATGGTGGGACCAACGCTCGAGTTGATTGCTTCTGGATTTTTAAGTAATCAAAGTGACCACCTAACCCGTACCCGTATTTTGGTTCACTTTAGGGCAAGAACTATTATGTCGCGCACCGTATATAGTACATCTCAAATATATACATTATTCTTAATACTATGGGGTATAATATACATTTTAAATATTAACATGATTTTTAATGATACAGGGTTGGCTTCAACATTGCCGCCCGCCTTGCAGTAATGCACATATAAAAAAATTCATAAAAAATATTGAGTGTAATGGGTGTACGCATTGACTCAGTCGATTGACTCCTTTAACTCTTTTCTCAATTCTTCTTCACTCGCCGTTCATTATGACCGCCTTTCGCTTGGTCAGTAATTTTTAAAAGAGGCACGAGTGCTGATGCACAGCACTGTTCTTTGCATTACCTTCCCCATACTGAATAGCCGCCAATCACTGGGTAAGCTACTAAGCACTGCTGCTGATGACTGCCGTGGAGAGTGTTCTGATGCTAGAGATGGGATTAGTCTGTCGTACTCCAGCTCCAGCTGCACGCACTGTGCTACTCAGACCAGAAGTACTGGTATTTGCTGAGGCAATCTTCGAGCTAGGTATAACCGCTGCTTTTATGGTGGACCATGAAGTTCCTTCCGTTTTGGTTAAGCTCCTAGCTCCTAATTACGCAGGTAAGGCTTATCGCGAAGGGCACCAGGTATAATAGAGATATGAAGGTGTTGAGTGGTTAGTGTGTTGGCCTTCTGATCTGTAGGTCGTGGGTTCAAGAAACCATATGTTTTTATTGATAAAAATTTTTTCACAATAAATCAACAACAAAAAAACATATGTTAATATCTACCTTCACAATGCATATTACAATTACACTATTTTTCATTTGTTCATTTTCCTTATAATTTTAGCAGCTAATTGCTGCCGTGTAAATTTGTTTGATATTGTCTATGTCTTAATTATGGTTAATAGCTATTTTCGTCTTCTGTTGTATTCTCAATGCTTCTGTTCTTCTGTTTCTTTGTCTTCATTCTATGTATAATATTTTTGCATTGTGAGAGTCCGCTATGTGTTTAGTTTCTTGTAAGTGTTGTGCTACTGCTGTTGTGGTCTTTTTACTCCTTACGTATACTGTGGAAAATAATTTATTTTTTGTAGATTTGGCATATTTTCCTTTTCGGTGTAGAAATAGGAATCAAATGTCATTTTTGACAATCTTGGTAAAGGAGTTAAATTTAAGAGAACCAAAATGGGAAATAAGATAATTTCGAATGTTTTACTAGCCTATGCAGTTTATAACTGTTTCTATTTGCCTCCATTACTGAAATCAATCAATACAACATATTATATTATTAAAATTTTAATCAAACAAATGTTTCGTATTCAATTTCACTTCAATTCATTTCGATATGAAACGTTCTAACGAAATAAACATATGCCCATATATTTCGTTTCTTGAAATGTCATAATAAAGTCTCCACAACTCTACAAAAGTACTATAAATATCAACCATAGATATTTTCAACAGTATACTTCCTAAAAAAAGTAAACGAAAAGAATTTATTTTGACATTTCGTTTAAAATTATCTAATGTATTTTCTAATGGGAGCGGAATTTATTTTCTACAGCGTACTGATGTTAATGAGGTAATTTGCTCTCAAAATTTTGTATGATGAAATAAGTAATTCAGTACGTACGTGGACTGGGAATTGTCAGTGAGAGAGCTAACAACGTAATAGCCCTGACAGACTGACCGGATTGACGATTTAATTCGAATTAACTCGGGCATTAACTGCAGCTAATCCGCTTCAACTCCACGAGTTAATTCTCAAAATTAAAGAGGATTAGGGCAATTTATGATAGCAACACTGCTGAAAAATTTCTATTGTGAATTTTTCTCGATCCAACTTATAAAACAATAGGTGTGTTCGCTTATAAAAAACTATCAACAATTGTTAACAGTTTTCGACATGAAAAGCGTTGGCGAACAAATAAATCCAGCTGTCAATTACGAACTGTGAATGTCAATTTACAAGTTTCTGACAGTTTTCAGTTCACGTACTTCTTGTAGATTTCCTCATATCGAGAGTGACAGATGACAGAAATTGATAGTGATAGTAATGTAAGTGGACAGACCTAATAAAACAGCAATCAGCCGTTTAGTTAATCCGCAATACTGCCGTCTGTCAGGTTATTATTTTATTCGGATTAAGTGCGCCGGTAATCCGGAATTAGGCTGCCGTCTGTCTAGGCTATAAGAATATGTTAAATTCACCATATGTATTACTTCAGTTTTTCTTTGCATATATAGGTAATCAGAATTCTTTAAATTATTATGGAACATGGAATTTTGTATTAAAATTTTATTAATTTACAATAATTTATCGGATCGGCAACGAAACAATAATGCAATTGAATGTTTGCATTTTTTGAAGATTTTGTTATTATGTGTTTACTCCTGATATAGAATACGGTACTGTTGAATTCGTAAAAAATAAAAAACTGTTGAATTCGTACTCCTGATAAATCTACAAATAAGTAAATCAAATTGTGCTTATAATTTTATATTGGCGCCTTACTTGAAGCAACAACAAAATTAAGATAAATATTACAGAAAAAAAAAACAAACAAATAAACAAAACAACTAGTAAATATTAAAAGAAAACAAACGAGAGAAGAATAACTGTCATTTAGCATACAGATGATATGCAGCAGTGCTGCCAAGTTTTGAGTCGCCACTCTGCAAAACTGGTAAATGCCAGTTCAACGATCACCACCACCAGGGGGCGGTAATAACATCGAGGATGATTTAGTTCCCGTGTCAATAGGTGGCTCAGCAACAAAATAATTAAAATGCCGGAGATAATATTCAAAAATCAATTAGCGATCGAATAAATGAATTAGAAACATTATGTAATGGTCTTAAGAAAAAGTTTGTAGGCTCAAAGCTGAAAACCTCAAACTAGTGGAACTTATACCACAGCTAAGTTTGCAGATGACACTGCTATCAGAGCTGTAGGGAAAACCGAAGAGGAATCAACAAACATTTTGCAGAGAGCTCTAAATAACGTTCGCAACTGGACAAAGCGGTGGCGCATTAAGCTGAATAAAAGCAAGTCAGTCCATGATGACTTTTCAAATAAAAATATTCGATATCAGCCTCAATACATTGACGGCGATCAGGTTCTTAACTCGAACTCAGCGAAATATCTTCGAATCACCCTTGATGCAAAGCTCCGCTGGAATGAGCATGTAAAAAAGAAACGAGATGAGCTCGAGCTGAAATATTGAAGTATGTACTGGCTCATGGGTAGAATATCAACACTATCCCTTTATAATAAAATTGTTATATACAACCAAGTTCTAAAGCCAGTGTAGACATGTGGAGTACAACTATGGGGTTGTGCCAGTCAGAAACATATTGAAACAATCCAAAGATTCCAAAACAATGTCCTGAGGAGTATCGTTAATGCCCCTTGGTATATCCGTAACACTGATCTTCAGCGCGATTTAGATGTTGAATCAGTGCACACAACAATAACAAAATTCGCGAAAGCCCATAAGGAGCGACTAAAAGCACACATTAATCCTGAAGCAACAAAATTTGCCAACACAAACTTGGTCCGAAGACTTAAACGAACGAGGCCACGTGATCTTACCTTGTGATGACCAAATTTCTGATATACGAAGAGTAGCAGAGAATCTTTTGAAATATATATATTACTTGAATTAAATTACTCGTTAGTTGCAATTCAAAAAACCTATTTTGTTGATTAGTTAATTTATTTGTACAAGTATATTATTTATTTACTAAAATATCGTTATATATTAAAAAGAATGTGTACCTCGCAACCATCAAAATCAAGATAAAGACACACTGACTGTTAAACATGATTACAGTTTGCATCACAGTGTAGAAATCGGTAAAATGGATAAGGCGCGTGAGCATTGTGTTTCACTTTAGTTCAACAATGAAACATTAGATCAAGATCAATGCATGCCTACTTTCAAATTTTAAGAACGAATATACATATAACTATGTTGGGTTATTTCTACCGCTTTCCGACGATAAACATACATTTTTACAAATAAACGTTATGGCTGATGATGATGAACAAATGGACCAACGCTGCGCGAGCTCGAAATATTACTGCGGCTGCATTATTAGATTCGATGCTCAAATTTCCATTGGATATATATTTCTCGAAATCTCTAACATGTAACTTTCCTAAAGTTGCTGGCATGAGAAAAGTTATGCACCACGTTAAGAAATAGTTTTAAGCGCTTAATTGAACTCTTAAAGATTTTTTAAATGCTTGCCTCAAAGCATATTCATAGGCAGTCACATTTTCAAAAGGCCAGTTGATGCTACTACAAAATGTTCAAATTGCGAAACATTAATCCACCCCACTAATGTAATGGAACAAGATTCGCTGTGAAGAAACTGATGTCGAATTTTCTCGAGCTAACTATTCTTAAAGGAAAGTCGAAAGGAGAAGATGTGCTCATTCCACACATTCCCACCAATCCCACCGACATGCCGCTAAATTTCCCCAATCAACTGGAATTCTCAACTACCATCAAGAAAGTACAGGTTCAATAATTTCAAGTTTTCATGTTAAATCTAGAAAAACTATGTTTTTCACATGGCCAGTTGTATGTGTATGCTTAAGAGTCAGACAGCCGAGGAATTAATTTGATTTTGCTGAAGACGGAAAAACAAAAAATATTGTGTTCCCTTAAATAACATGCATAACTTGAATAATAAAGTCACCAAAATAAAATAAAAATAATTTATACTTTTCATTTATATTTATAACATTCAATTTCTATAAACGTGTTCATTGTCGGCAACAACTCTTTTAAATTTAAAACGATTTTATCATAATTATGTTTTCTGAGGCAAAAACACTTTTGTTCCATTATAACTTTTAAATCACTGTATGAATGACACGTATATTTGTACAATGACTCATCAGATAAAACGCCAAAATTAGGAAATAATTATCGTATTTTGGAAAAAAATTGTTTTCTCATACGTCATGTGGGCAACAGTAATAGTTCGCAACGTCGTCATGTTATTTCGTAGTTCTCGTAATCGCATAAGTACTTATGAAATACCAATGAGAATAAAATAACAGGAGTAAACGGATAATTGCGCAGCGCCACTTATCTGTAGAAAATATAGTTGCACCCATTATCTATGAGTGACTAAGTTGTCTGTGTGTTGACTCGGCTGCCAGCATAGTTGTTCACTCTCTAAATTATCAATGAGATTATAACAAAAAGGAATTGAGTACAAATTTTCCACAGAATATATTTTAAGAATCTTCAGCTTCTATCTATCGAAAGAAATAAAGAATTAAAGCAATTAAAAGAAAATTGTTATTGTCACTCTCTTTGCTTTGCTCAAATATTAGACCATACGGTATTGGGGGGCAATGACAAAGAATGCATATTCAACTTGATATATAAATATTATATATATCTTATTTACGTATGTAAGTACTGTGATCGAAAATGTCGCATATGATTTGTTGGTTGATATAAGTACTTACATACAATTATTGACAAGATTTAGAAAACCATAAAATCAATATCAAATAAAAGTAAAAACACAAAATTTCTCGTATAGGTACAAGCACATTAAGGTGAGTGAGTTTGTATGGATTTTCTTCTTTTTTTCTTTCATAGAATACAAATAAAAAGTTTATATCAGTTAATAAATCATACTTTTTGAGATTCATACTGATGTCAGATTTACTTCATACTTCCATGAAATCTTACAATATTTATTTGTGAAATGCCATTCTTTTCATTGTTCAGAACTTGGTTTTCAATATAGTATTAAAGTATGTACATTAGATCGTATTACAACATATGAAGCAAAAAAAAACTTTAATTTGTTCCATTCGTTTATGAAAACTTACCTCTTATAACATGTTTAGACCGCTCGCATTTCCACAGATACATATATTTTTTAAATTTTATTTTGAAATATTATTTTGTTTTATATATTTGTTTTGTATATGAAATACAAAATAGAACATCAATAATTTGTTGAGTATTTTTCTTCCTCAAGAAGCGAGAACAAAAACAACAACAAATACGCAGGCGTGGATGAGTGTGTGAACCAATATGAGTGAAATCGACGAAAGACGAACAATTTGATGTGTTGGCTGCTGAACAAGCGCAAAATGACAAAATCTTGAAAAATAGCAAAAATTCAATCGCATGCTTGCTGTGTTGCCGATCTCGCGTATTTATCAACGAAAAATAGACAATGTTGCTTTGCATACGTACATATAGTTTTTCGTAGTAAAATATGTAGAAAACGAAAAATGAGAGCAATAGAAAGATATGATAGAGTTGATTTGTTTGCAGTAGGTAAATATGGGATGATCTCTTACTGAAAATCACTTGAGTTTCTATAACTAAACATTTTGGTAAGAATTAATTATTGTAAACAAATTAATTAAACAAAATTATGTTCCATGATAATATAATTAATTCTCATTACCTACATAATATTTTTAATAAATGGTGATGTTCGTATATAATTTCAATATTAATTGAATTTTGATCGTCGGATTCACACATAGGAGCATATGAAAGTATTTATATATGTGATAATGAAACTGAAAATTCTTAAAATACATATTATTCTGTGAGAAATTTGTACTCAATTTCTTTTTGTCATTATAATCTCATTGATAATTCAGAGAGTGAACAACTATGATGGCAGCCGAGTCTACTCACAGACAACTCAGTCACTCATAGATAAAGTGTGCAACTATATTTTCTATAGATAAGTGGCGCTGCGCAATTATCCGTCTACTCTTGTTATTCTACCCTCTTTGGATATAAGTATATGAAAATATCACATGAATGATTGTCTTTGCTTTCCGCTTATAATCATTTATATACGTATTGGTAAAAAATATTTTCTCATATTCCAACATCACCCAGAGTGTTCTTACAAAATAGACAAGGTAGACAGAGAGAAAGAGAGAAGTGATAGTATGGCAGAAATATTATCCGTCTACTGTTGTTATTCTATCCTCTTTGTTTAAACCGAGATCATTAAAGCACAATTCAAGTTAAAGCTTATTGACGCAACTCACCATTATCAAAGAGGATAGAATAACAAGAGTAGACGGGTGCTTCGAGAAAACGATGCCTTTATGCCTTGATTCTTTATCAAAATTACTGAAATTTTATCAAATTTAATATTATGAAAATGATAAATAATATTGTGAATCACTTCATATGTTATATAATAAGTGCATATATTTATAAATATATGCATTGCGTGAATGGAGTATGCCTATAAGTACTCCATACGCATATACATACATATATATTGAATAATAGTAAAAATTCTTCTTAAAAAATCTATTCCACATACATATATAGAATTCATTCTTAAAATATTTACTATTATGTGATCTATTTCAACATATGTTAATTTACAGCATTTGCTCTTCTGGTCATGGCATTACTCTCTACAAAATCTCTGTATACTGAAACTCTGTTGAGTGACCCTGATATTGTAATCAGAAATATGCTTAAAAGCCAAAGTAGGACTTCTCTGGTATTGAAAGTTCTCTAACCAAAGACACACCGATAACACAATAAAATATCCTGACACAAATCGACGACGGCATTGCATCTCTGCGCTTGAATCGGTCTATCCTAACTACTCGCATGTAATAAGTTATACAGCGAAGCGGTCCTACGATGGAAGGCGACAACGCCGTCGCTTGGCAGTGTGCCGCAAAACGTCTGGAAATACTGAGCTTAGTTCCTTGCTGAAAGAAATTACAAGACATTCAGATAATTTCGAAGATTAGCGAAATAAGCGGGTCAAAATAACACAGAAAGCGATAGATGAAGCATTGGCATTTATGTTTCGATTTTCACTAATTAAACATGTTTATCAAAATAGGCGTTTAGAGACGATATCGTGTGGCGCGGATATTTGGCCAAATTCTGATGAAGTAAGAGCTGCAAAGTAAAATTATATTCTTCCAAATTATGATATATTATGATATATTAAATCATACCACTGAAAGAATTTTTGAAATTCAGACAGAAGTGATATTGCAATATATGAAATGCAGATCGGTAAGCTACCTAGAAGTTCTAATGAAGTTTTTCTGAGATCCGTGCTATAATCAGAATTATGCTTGCGAGAAGATACGTTGAGATAAGATGAGAAACAATAACGAATCCAACAATGTGATTGGAATAATCCTTGCTGTCAGTCTCCAAATTCTTCCCGCTCGTCAATTCTTCAGTACGCTACAGATACCACTGATATTTTCATTGAAGAAAGAAGTAGATGAGGAGATAGAGAAATTGGTTGCTCTTAAAATTTTATTAGATGCCAACAATTTGAAATACATTTTGCGCTCTTGCTGACTGAAATGTTTTGATAATACATAATTACCAACACTAAGCCAATGCAAAGCTACGTAATATGCTATGCAATGCCTTCAATTTTCAATGACTTCTCCAACTTTGAAAAGCCAATTTTGTTATGCATGCTTGAACAAGGATTTTCTTAACGATTCTTAACGAAGAAAATGGTACCCAAATGTTTTGCTCTAAGCTGCTCTCTTGTAAGTTTTTTTTAATTTTAATGTGTTGCCTTCGGCTTAAAAATTAAAATTTGAATATGGTTTTCGGCATTTCCTGCCTACAAAAAGTAAGTATCGTAGATTAAATTTGATAAGTAGGCTACACTTAAAAGTCAAACCGTTATGAGTTACGGTTATCTGTAATTTGACTTTCCGAAAAGTTCTAAAAGTGAATATAAACCCGAAAAAAGCGTAATGGCTGAAAATAGTAAGTAATATTTAATATTATATGTATGAAATAAAAGCAATTTTTAAATTTTAGTCGTCACTAGACGAGATATTTGCGAAAACCTTTTAAAAACAAAAAAAATGCAAAAACTTTACGGAGGCGGTAGAAGCGATACAAGGTTATATTGTAGAGCGTGGACAGCCTATTCCACTGTCCATTCTGATTACATTCAACATTTTTTAAAAAATTGGAACAGTCGATGGGCTAAAAATAATAGAATTTGGAGCCGTATTTCCATACACTCAAGTGATGTCGTACCATATTTACATAAAATACGTACAATTTTGGCGTTAAAGGAGAAAAAAACGCTGAAATACAAGAACACAAACTACTAAGCTGCACGTTTTTTGTACAACATTGTCATATCAGACCAATGACTTTTCAAAGAATTTAACATCTGGCTGTAGGGTGAAGAAAAAAACATAACGCGTATCAGACAAATCTCAAAAAAATCTTGATGAAAACACTAAAATTTGTAATAAAGGGTTATCCATTTCGCGGTTTCAAAAGTATAGGGCTAGAATTCGACATCTGTCAAACTGAGTTGTTAAAACAATTTCTTTCTTTTTCAGTTCAAAGTCTGACATTTGCGAAAATGGATCGCTTAACTATCGCACAACGCATTAAAATTGTAAAAACCTACTACAAAATTGGTGATTCTGCCACAGCCACATATCGTGCTTTAAGAGGAGATTATGGTTTACATAATCGTCCAACTACGCAAGCAATTGGCAAAATTGTGAAGAAATATGAAGAGACTGGATCGGTTACAGATATTGTAAGGCCTGTGCATCATCGTTTCGCTCGTACCACCGAAAATATCGCTGCTGTAAGTGAAAGTGTTGCCGAAGACCCGAATGTGTCGATTCCTCGTCGTTCTCAGGAATTAGGACTGTCTCACGGCACATTATGGCGTATTTTGCATTTGGATCTACACCTACATCCATATAAAATCCATCTCACACAACAACTGAAGCCAGCTGACCATTCACAACGTCGTAGATACGTCGAATGGGTGCTTGAACAACAGGCGGTGGACGGCGATTTTTCGAACAAAATTTTCTTCAGCGTCGAAGCACATTTCTCACTCGGTGGGTATGTTAACAAAAAAAATTGTCGTATTTGGGGTTCTGAGAATCCTCAAGTAATTGAAGAGAGGCCACTACATCCACAAAAAGTCACTGCATGGTGCGCTCTTTGGTCCGGAGGTGTGATTGGACCTTACTTCTTCGAAAACGACGATGGAACGACTGTCACCGTCAATTCGGAGCGTTATGGTCATATGATAACCGAGTTTTTTTTGCCTGCTCTTGAAGAATACGACTTAGAGAATATGTGGTTTCAACAAGACGGTGCCACATGCCACACAACTCGAGCGAATATGGCTTTATTGCAAGAGAAATTTTCTGGCCGCGTAATTTCTCGTCGTGGCGATATCAAGTGGCCACCAAGATCATGCGATTTGACACCGCTTGACTTTTTTTGTGGGGCTACGCGAAAGACCGTGTTTATGCAGATAAACCTTTAACTCTTGAGCACCTAAAAACCAACATTCGCCACGTTATGGCTGAGATGCCGCCCAATATGTGTCAAAAAGTGGTCGAAAATTACCTCAAAAGAATCGATGCTTGCAACAATTCGCGTGGTGGTCATTTAAATGATGTAGTATTTCACACATAATGTCAACGTTCAAACTTTATAATAAAAAAGAAATATCATGATAAAAAATATTTTATATGTGTTTTATTTACATTTACTTTTGAAACCGCAAAATGGATAACCCTTTATTTTTATTTTCTCACGTTATAATATATAATTAAACAATTAACATTATTAAATATCGAATATATTTAATCCGTTTCGTATATATACCGAGGTGGTTTTTTTTGTAATAAATACTATAAATAAACGCATATATACACGTATATCTCGAGTTTTTTTTTTCTTTGTACAAGTAATATGCATAAGAAACAATGTATTTGCAATTAACGTGCTCTGCTCTTCCGTCTCAATACGGAATTGCTTTCGATCACGAAATTAATGCAATTCATAGAAATTTGATTTAAACATTTACTTTGAGTAATGGAATTGGCCACCAACGAAAGGCTTAACAATTTAGAAGGTGATAAAAAGTGTGCTGATGCAAATACAATACAACAGCAAGTAGCAGCAGCACCACCATCACATCAACTGTATTAGCAACAACAATTAATAAAGCAGAACAAATGGAAGAAAATCTGCAGCAACAGCGACAACAACAGCAAGATTTGTCATCAAGTAACAATAGCAATAGTTTGAAATTGGAAAATATGATGGCGGAAAATGATATTACCCGAAAACATCAACAACAGCGAAAACACCGGCCCCAGCATCCGAGATGCAAAACTTACAAAAAAGTCAAATCCAACATGGCCTGGTATAGTTGACAGAAATTTCGGATCATACGATGTTTACTCCATAAAGCATCTGCAACATTTTGTAGAAAATTTCTCAAAAACAATTAAATTTTCAATGTAAATTTTCTGATGATTTCTATGCAAATGTTATGAATGAAAATTCTACATATGTATATATTGAAAAATTTACTATAGAATTTTTTTAGTACATGATTGAATGATGTAGACAAATTTTGTATTTCATATTTTGAAAACTAAAAATTGAAAAATTATGATATCTTCAATTTCGTTTTGTACAAAATCGTGAAAATTAAAAACTTTTCATTTCTAATATTCAAAACCATTCAAATAAAAATTCAATGTAGCATTTTTCACATAAATAAAATTTCATAAATAAATAAATATCAGCTTTCGCATCAAGAAATATAATATTTTCAAATGAGTAGGTATCTCAACCATATGGGGGAGCACCACACAAGAAATGCCGGTTTATAAGTCTAATTTTTAGTCATACCCGAAATTCATGTGTGTTGGCTCGTGCATATTATTAGTTCAATATTCTTTGCTCTTGGTATAGGTATAGCGATAAACAACAAACATTGTGTATTAACGACAATTTAACGACAACAACAACAGTAAATTAGTGTATGTACATATAGTGAACAGCGACAATAAGAAACGTACACAGTCAACATCAACATCAAAAACATCAACATCAAAAACATCAACATTAAAACCATCGGCATCCGCCGAGGGACCCTCAGGATAACCCGTACAACATGCTGTGTTTGCTTGTCTATATTAAACGAAATCAACAAACAACAGCGATCAATATACATCATATATGTTCACCACATAAATAAAGATTGCAAAATACATTTTTTAATTGTTTTTATTCTCTGCTAATTTTGAAAGAAAAATAAATCCAAAAACAAAAATAAATACTTATGATCTTGGACTTAAAAATAAATATTTTCTCTCATTGGCCAATTGTTCACGGATATTATTGGTGGTGAAATTTTCTTTTGAATTAGAAAATAAAAACGAAATATAAATTTAAACTGCATTTCCGGTACATTTATTTGAAAATTTGGTTTTTTTTTTTGTTTTTATCACATTGCACATTGGGCCAGGATAAAAAAATGTGGCTAAAATTATGAAACTTGGTTTTGTGGGTTTCCGTGGTTGCTGAGTTCGAATATGAACTTACCTTTTGAACGAACATAATGCGGATCCAAAATGGCGAACTGATTTTAATTAATCAGTTTTAATTAAAACTTTGCAGTAAGGTGTTGAGGGGGTCGCTGAGTTCAAAGCTGTACTCAGTTTTTAGAAAATACAAAAGAGCTGAGCAAAAACGGCAGTTAGTATACTGATGCTCAGTATGGGAATGTGGTCAACAAAATGGAGGGCCTCTTTTCGCAAAAATAATTTGTCATCAGGATTCCCTTGCATTTAAGTCACTGGATGCAGCTAAAGTTGAAACTTCTAAAAGTTCTCCGATCTTTTTTCGTACGACAGATTAGATTCGGGATTGTTTTTGGAACTTATATTTGCAATGACGGGATTGGAATTATACATTGCACTGAAAAACGAATCTTCTAAATTAGAGGTACTGCTAGTTTTTCGCGCATGATGTAGTCTATCATATTTCTCTTGTAGTATTTGTTACGTAACTCTGAATTTTCCTCGCAAATGAATTAAGAACTTATATAATGTAGATGACATTTGATAGAAACTGTGCTGTTTGAGGTACTGTTCAGCCGTAACTTTACACAATTCGAGAGATTTAGAGGCATTAATAGGAAATGGGTGCCGTAGCTCAGTGGTTAGTGTGTTCGCCTTCTGATCTGTAGGTCGGTGGTTCAATCCCCAATAACAAATTTAATATCGATAAGATTTTTCTTTCGAACGGTACCCACCTGTCGGCAAGCAATTGGCAAGCTCTGTGACAAAGCTCAGAAAAAGTGATGTCACAAGTGTTCTGCCGTTCAGAACCGGCTAAAATAAGTAGGTCCCTTCTAATATTGTCCAAAATTTAAGACGCACAACAGTAATGGAAGAGAAGCTCGGCCAATGAGCCCTTTGGGGCTTTATGTGGCCACATACTTATTTATTTATTTTTATTTATTTAATAGGAAGATGGCATATCAAAGATACTAAAAATTTTTTCAATTCGGAATCAGTCCAGCATTAAGCTGTAAAATATTAGCAAGTTTCTACGGATTTTCAACAGCTTTTCTAGCAGTCTTCGCATTATTTGTAGACCCTGGTCCACTTGGCTTAGGTATGCTGACTATTAAACCTAATTCTTGCCACATAAGGTCTTGAATATATATTTTTCTAGCGTTCACCACAATTCGATCTTTCTCGTTTTGAATAAGTCAAAGTTTCATTCCTAACTTGCTAGAAATATTGAGGCATATCTGAAAAATCCTTGTTCAAGCATGCATAACGAAATTGGCTTTTCAAAGTTGGAGAAGTCATTGAAAATTGAAGGCATTGCATAGCATATTACGTAGCTTTGCATTGGCTTAGTGTTGGTAATTATGTATTATCAAAACATTTCAGTCAGCAAGAGCGCAAAATGTATTTCAAATTGTTGGCATCTAATAAAATTTTAAGAGCAACCAATTTCTCTATCTCCTCATCTACTTCTTTCTTCAACGAAAATATCAGTGGTATCTGTAGCGTACTGAAGAATTGACGAGCGGGAAGAATTTGGAGACTGACAGCAAGGATTATTCCAATCACATTGTTGGATTCGTTATTGTTTCTCATCTTATCTCAACGTATCTTCTCGCAAGCATAATTCTGATTATAGCACGGATCTCAGAAAAACTTCATTAGAACTTCTAGGTAGCTTACCGATCTGCATTTCATATATTGCAATATCACTTCTGTCTGAATTTCAAAAATTCTTTCAGTGGTATGATTTAATATATCATAATATATCATAATTTGGAAGAATATAATTTTACTTTGCAGCTCTTACTTCATCAGAATTTGGCCAAATATCCGCGCCACACGATATCGTCTCTAAACGCCTATTTTGATAAACATGTTTAATTAGTGAAAATCGAAACATAAATGCCAATGCTTCATCTATCGCTTTCTGTGTTATTTTGACCCGCTTATTTCGCTAATCTTCGAAATTATCTGAATGTCTTGTAATTTCTTTCAGCAAGGAACTAAGCTCAGTATTTCCAGACGTTTTGCGGCACACTGCCAAGCGACGGCGTTGTCGCCTTCCATCGTAGGACCGCTTCGCTGTATAACTTATTACATGCGAGTAATTAGGATAGACCGATTCAAGCGCAGAGATGCAATGCCGTCGTCGATTTGTGTCAGGATATTTTATTGTGTTATCGGTGTGTCTTTGGTTAGAGAACTTTCAATACCAGAGAAGTCCTACTTTGGCTTTTAAGCATATTTCTGATTACAATATCAGGGTCACTCAACAGAGTTTCAGTATACAGAGATTTTGTAGAGAGTAATGCCATGACCAGAAGAGCAAATGCTGTAAATTAACATATGTTGAAATAGATCACATAATAGTAAATATTTTAAGAATGAATTCTATATATGTATGTGGAATAGATTTTTTAAGAAGAATTTTTACTATTATTCAATATATATGTATGTATATGCGTATGGAGTGCTTATAGGCATACTCCATTCACGCAATGCATATATTTATAAATATATGCACTTATTATATAACATATGAAGTGATTCACAATATTATTTATCATTTTCATAATATTAAATTTGATAAAATTTCAGTAATTTTGATAAAGAATCAAGGCATAAAGGCATCGTTTTCTCGAAGCACCCGTCTACTCTTGTTATTCTATCCTCTTTGATAATGGTGAGTTGCGTCAATAAGCTTTAACTTGAATTGTGCTTTAATGATCTCGGTTTAAACAAAGAGGATAGAATAACAACAGTAGACGGATAATATTTCTGCCATACTATCACTTCTCTCTTTCTCTCTGTCTACCTTGTCTATTTTGTAAGAACACTCTGGGTGATGTTGGAATATGAGAAAATATTTTTTACCAATACGTATATAAATGATTATAAGCGGAAAGCAAAGACAATCATTCATGTGATATTTTCATATACTTATATCCAAAGAGGGTAGAATAACAAGAGTAGACGGATAATTGCGCAGCGCCACTTAATAAAGCAGAACAAATGGAAGAAAATCTGCAGCAACAGCGACAACAACAGCAAGATTTGTCATCAAGTAACAATAGCAATAGTTTGAAATTGGAAAATATGATGGCGGAAAATGATATTACCCGAAAACATCAACAACAGCGAAAACACCGGCCCCAGCATCCGAGATGCAAAACTTACAAAAAAGTCAAATCCAACATGGCCTGGTATAGTTGACAGAAATTTCGGATCATACGATGTTTACTCCATAAAGCATCTGCAACATTTTGTAGAAAATTTCTCAAAAACAATTAAATTTTCAATGTAAATTTTCTGATGATTTCTATGCAAATGTTATGAATGAAAATTCTACATATGTATATATTGAAAAATTTACTATAGAATTTTTTTAGTACATGATTGAATGATGTAGACAAATTTTGTATTTCATATTTTGAAAACTAAAAATTGAAAAATTATGATATCTTCAATTTCGTTTTGTACAAAATCGTGAAAATTAAAAACTTTTCATTTCTAATATTCAAAACCATTCAAATAAAAATTCAATGTAGCATTTTTCACATAAATAAAATTTCATAAATAAATAAATATCAGCTTTCGCATCAAGAAATATAATATTTTCAAATGAGTAGGTATCTCAACCATATGGGGGAGCACCACACAAGAAATGCCGGTTTATAAGTCTAATTTTTAGTCATACCCGAAATTCATGTGTGTTGGCTCGTGCATATTATTAGTTCAATATTCTTTGCTCTTGGTATAGGTATAGCGATAAACAACAAACATTGTGTATTAACGACAATTTAACGACAACAACAACAGTAAATTAGTGTATGTACATATAGTGAACAGCGACAATAAGAAACGTACACAGTCAACATCAACATCAAAAACATCAACATTAAAACCATCGGCATCCGCCGAGGGACCCTCAGGATAACCCGTACAACATGCTGTGTTTGCTTGTCTATATTAAACGAAATCAACAAACAACAGCGATCAATATACATCATATATGTTCACCACATAAATAAAGATTGCAAAATACATTTTTTAATTGTTTTTATTCTCTGCTAATTTTGAAAGAAAAATAAATCCAAAAACAAAAATAAATACTTATGATCTTGGACTTAAAAATAAATATTTTCTCTCATTGGCCAATTGTTCACGGATATTATTGGTGGTGAAATTTTCTTTTGAATTAGAAAATAAAAACGAAATATAAATTTAAACTGCATTTCCGGTACATTTATTTGAAAATTTGGTTTTTTTTTGTTTTTATCACATTGCACATTGGGCCAGGATAAAAAAATGTGGCTAAAATTATGAAACTTGGTTTTGTGGGTTTCCGTGGTTGCTGAGTTCGAATATGAACTTACCTTTTGAACGAACATAATGCGGATCCAAAATGGCGAACTGATTTTAATTAATCAGTTTTAATTAAAACTTTGCAGTAAGGTGTTGAGGGGGTCGCTGAGTTCAAAGCTGTACTCAGTTTTTAGAAAATACAAAAGAGCTGAGCAAAAACGGCAGTTAGTATACTGATGCTCAGTATGGGAATGTGGTCAACAAAATGGAGGGCCTCTTTTCGCAAAAATAATTTGTCATCAGGATTCCCTTGCATTTAAGTCACTGGATGCAGCTAAAGTTGAAACTTCTAAAAGTTCTCCGATCTTTTTTCGTACGACAGATTAGATTCGGGATTGTTTTTGGAACTTATATTTGCAATGACGGGATTGGAATTATACATTGCACTGAAAAACGAATCTTCTAAATTAGAGGTACTGCTAGTTTTTCGCGCATGATGTAGTCTATCATATTCCTCTTGTAGTATTTGTTACGTAACTCTGAATTTTCCTCGCAAATGAATTAAGAACTTATATAATGTAGATGACATTTGATAGAAACTGTGCTGTTTGAGGTACTGTTCAGCCGTAACTTTACACAATTCGAGAGATTTAGAGGCATTAATAGGAAATGGGTGCCGTAGCTCAGTGGTTAGTGTGTTCGCCTTCTGATCTGTAGGTCGGTGGTTCAATCCCCAATAACAAATTTAATATCGATAAGATTTTTCTTTCGAACGGTACCCACCTGTCGGCAAGCAATTGGCAAGCTCTGTGACAAAGCTCAGAAAAAGTGATGTCACAAGTGTTCTGCCGTTCAGAACCGGCTAAAATAAGTAGGTCCCTTCTAATATTGTCCAAAATTTAAGACGCACAACAGTAATGGAAGAGAAGCTCGGCCAATGAGCCCTTTGGGGCTTTATGTGGCCACATACTTATTTATTTATTTTTATTTATTTAATAGGAAGATGGCATATCAAAGATACTAAAAATTTTTTCAATTCGGAATCAGTCCAGCATTAAGCTGTAAAATATTAGCAAGTTTCTACGGATTTTCAACAGCTTTTCTAGCAGTCTTCGCATTATTTGTAGACCCTGGTCCACTTGGCTTAGGTATGCTGACTATTAAACCTAATTCTTGCCACATAAGGTCTTGAATATATATTTTTCTAGCGTTCACCACAATTCGATCTTTCTCGTTTTGAATAAGTCAAAGTTTCATTCCTAACTTGCTAGAAATATTGAGGCATATCTGAAAAATCCTTGTTCAAGCATGCATAACGAAATTGGCTTTTCAAAGTTGGAGAAGTCATTGAAAATTGAAGGCATTGCATAGCATATTACGTAGCTTTGCATTGGCTTAGTGTTGGTAATTATGTATTATCAAAACATTTCAGTCAGCAAGAGCGCAAAATGTATTTCAAATTGTTGGCATCTAATAAAATTTTAAGAGCAACCAATTTCTCTATCTCCTCATCTACTTCTTTCTTCAATGAAAATATCAGTGGTATCTGTAGCGTACTGAAGAATTGACGAGCGGGAAGAATTTGGAGACGGACAGCAAGGATTATTCCAATCACATTGTTGGATTCGTTATTGTTTCTCATCTTATCTCAACGTATCTTCTCGCAAGCATAATTCTGATTATAGCACGGATCTCAGAAAAACTTCATTAGAACTTCTAGGTAGCTTACCGATCTGCATTTCATATATTGCAATATCACTTCTGTCTGAATTTCAAAAATTCTTTCAGTGGTATGATTTAATATATCATAATTTGCAAAGTTACTTTAGCTACCTTTTCGGTAAAATAATGACCTTTTTTGGAGGAATATAATTTTACTTTGCAGCTCTTACTTCATCAGAATTTGGCCAAATATCCGCGCCACACGATATCGTCTCTAAACGCCTATTTTGATAAACATGTTTAATTAGTGAATTTCGAAACATAAATGCCAATGCTTCATCTATCGCTTTCTGTGTTATTTTGACCCGCTTATTTCGCTAATCTTCGAAATTATCTGAATGTCTTGTAATTTCTTTCAGCAAGGAACTAAGCTCAGTATTTCCAGACGTTTTGCGGCACACTGCCAAGCGACGGCGTTGTCGCCTTCCATCGTAGGACCGCTTCGCTGTATAACTTATTACATGCGAGTAGTTAGGATAGACCGATTCAAGCGCAGAGATGCAATGCCGTCGTCGATTTGTGTCAGGATATTTTATTGTGTTATCGGTGTGTCTTTGGTTAGAGAACTTTTAATACCAGAGAAGTCCTACTTTGGCTTTTGAGCATATTTCTGATTACAATATCAGGGTCACTCAACAGAGTTTCAGTATACAGAGATTTTGTAGAGAGCAATGCCATGACCAGAAGAGCAAATGCTGTAAATTAACATATGTTTAAATAGATCACATAATAGTAAATATTTTAAGAATGAATTCTATATATGTATGTGGAATAGACTTTTTAAGAAGAATTTTTACTATTATTCAATATATATGTATGTATATGCGTATGGAGTACTTATAGGCATACTCCATTCACGCAATGCATATATTTATAAATATATGCACTTATTATATAACATATGAAGTGATTCACAATATTATTTATCATTTTCATAATATTAAATTTGATAAAATTTCAGTAATTTTGATAAAGAATCAAGGCATAAAGGCATCGTTTTCTCGAAGCACCCGTCTACTCTTGTTATTCTATCCTCTTTGATAATGGTGAGTTGCGTCAATAAGCTTTAACTTGAATTGTGCTTTAATGATCTCGGTTTAAACAAAGAGGATAGAATAACAACAGTAGACGGATAATATTTCTGCCATACTATCACTTCTCTCTTTCTCTCTGTCTACCTTGTCTATTTTGTAAGAACACTCTGGGTGATGTTGGAATATGAGAAAATATTTTTTACCAATACGTATATAAATGATTATAAGCGGAAAGCAAAGACAATCATTCATGTGATATTTTCATATACTTATATCCAAAGAGGGTAGAATAACAAGAGTAGACGGATAATTGCGCAGCGCCACTTAATAAAGCAGAACAAATGGAAGAAAATCTGCAGCAACAGCGACAACAACAGCAAGATTTGTCATCAAGTAACAATAGCAATAGTTTGAAATTGGAAAATATGATGGCGGAAAATGATATTACCCGAAAACATCAACAACAGCGAAAACACCGGCCCCAGCATCCGAGATGCAAAACTTACAAAAAAGTCAAATCCAACATGGCCTGGTATAGTTGACAGAAATTTCGGATCATACGATGTTTACTCCATAAAGCATCTGCAACATTTTGTAGAAAATTTCTCAAAAACAATTAAATTTTCAATGTAAATTTTCTGATGATTTCTATGCAAATGTTATGAATGAAAATTCTACATATGTATATATTGAAAAATTTACTATAGAATTTTTTTAGTACATGATTGAATGATGTAGACAAATTTTGTATTTCATATTTTGAAAACTAAAAATTGAAAAATTATGATATCTTCAATTTCGTTTTGTACAAAATCGTGAAAATTAAAAACTTTTCATTTCTAATATTCAAAACCATTCAAATAAAAATTCAATGTAGCATTTTTCACATAAATAAAATTTCATAAATAAATAAATATCAGCTTTCGCATCAAGAAATATAATATTTTCAAATGAGTAGGTATCTCAACCATATGGGGGAGCACCACACAAGAAATGCCGGTTTATAAGTCTAATTTTTAGTCATACCCGAAATTCATGTGTGTTGGCTCGTGCATATTATTAGTTCAATATTCTTTGCTCTTGGTATAGGTATAGCGATAAACAACAAACATTGTGTATTAACGACAATTTAACGACAACAACAACAGTAAATTAGTGTATGTACATATAGTGAACAGCGACAATAAGAAACGTACACAGTCAACATCAACATCAAAAACATCAACATCAAAAACATCAACATCAAAAACATCAACATTAAAACCATCGGCATCCGCCGAGGGACCCTCAGGATAACCCGTACAACATGCTGTGTTTGCTTGTCTATATTAAACGAAATCAACAAACAACAGCGATCAATATACATCATATATGTTCACCACATAAATAAAGATTGCAAAATACATTTTTTAATTGTTTTTATTCTCTGCTAATTTTGAAAGAAAAATAAATCCAAAAACAAAAATAAATACTTATGATCTTGGACTTAAAAATAAATATTTTCTCTCATTGGCCAATTGTTCACGGATATTATTGGTGGTGAAATTTTCTTTTGAATTAGAAAATAAAAACGAAATATAAATTTAAACTGCATTTCCGGTACATTTATTTGAAAATTTGGTTTTTTTTTTTTGTTTTTATCACATTGCACATTGGGCCAGGATAAAAAAATGTGGCTAAAATTATGAAACTTGGTTTTGTGGGTTTCCGTGGTTGCTGAGTTCGAATATGAACTTACCTTTTGAACGAACATAATGCGGATCCAAAATGGCGAACTTATTTTAATTAATCAGTTTTAATTAAAACTTTGCAGTAAGGTGTTGAGGGGGTCGCTGAGTTCAAAGCTGTACTCAGTTTTTAGAAAATACAAAAGAGCTGAGCAAAAACGGCAGTTAGTATACTGATGCTCAGTATGGGAATGTGGTCAACAAAATGGAGGGCCTCTTTTCGCAAAAATAATTTGTCATCAGGATTCCCTTGCATTTAAGTCACTGGATGCAGCTAAAGTTGAAACTTCTAAAAGTTCTCCGATCTTTTTTCGTACGACAGATTAGATTCGGGATTGTTTTTGGAACTTATATTTGCAATGACGGGATTGGAATTATACATTGCACTGAAAAACGAATCTTTTAAATTAGAGGTACTGCTAGTTTTTCGCGCATGATGTAGTCTATCATATTTCTCTTGTAGTATTTGTTACGTAACTCTGAATTTTCTTCGCAAATGAATTAAGAACTTATATAATGTAGATGACATTTGATAGAAACTGTGCTGTTTGAGGTACTGTTCAGCCGTAACTTTACACAATTCGAGAGATTTAGAGGCATTAATAGGAAATGGGTGCCGTAGCTCAGTGGTTAGTGTGTTCGCCTTCTGATCTGTAGGTCGGTGGTTCAATCCCCAATAACAAATTTAATATCGATAAGATTTTTCTTTCGAACGGTACCCACCTGTCGGCAAGCAATTGGCTTGCTAAAATAAGTAGGTCCCTTCTAATATTGTCCAAAATTTAAGACGCACAACAGTAATGGAAGAGAAGCTCGGCCAATGAGCCCTTTGGGGCTTTATGTGGCCACATATTTATTTATTTATTTTTATTTATTTAATAGGAAGATGGCATATCAAAGATACTAAAAATTTTTTAAATTCGGAATCAGTCCAGCATTAAGCTGTAAAATATTAGCAAGTTTCTACGGATTTTCAACAGCTTTTCTAGCAGTCTTCGCATTATTTGTAGACCCTGGTCCACTTGGCTTAGGTATGCTGACTATTAAACCTAATTCTTGCCACATAAGGTCTTGAATATATATTTTTCTAGCGTTCACCACAATTCGATCTTTCTCGTTTTGAATAAGTCAAAGTTTCATTCCTAACTTGCTAGAAATATTGAGGCATATCTGAAAAATCCTTGTTCAAGCATGCATAACGAAATTGGCTTTTCAAAGTTGGAGAAGTCATTGAAAATTGAAGGCATTGCATAGCATATTACGTAGCTTTGCATTGGCTTAGTGTTGGTAATTATGTATTATCAAAACATTTCAGTCAGCAAGAGCGCAAAATGTATTTCAAATTGTTGGCATCTAATAAAATTTTAAGAGCAACCAATTTCTCTATCTCCTCATCTACTTCTTTCTTCAATGAAAATATCAGTGGTATCTGTAGCGTACTGAAGAATTGACGAGCGGGAAGAATTTGGAGACTGACAGCAAGGATTATTCCAATCACATTGTTGGATTCGTTATTGTTTCTCATCTTATCTCAACGTATCTTCTCGCAAGCATAATTCTGATTATAGCACGGATCTCAGAAAAACTTCATTAGAACTTCTAGGTAGCTTACCGATCTGCATTTCATATATTGCAATATCACTTCTGTCTGAATTTCAAAAATTCTTTCAGTGGTATGATTTAATATATCATAATATATCATAATTTGGAAGAATATAATTTTACTTTGCAGCTCTTACTTCATCAGAATTTGGCCAAATATCCGCGCCACACGATATCGTCTCTAAACGCCTATTTTGATAAACATGTTTAATTAGTGAAAATCGAAACATAAATGCCAATGCTTCATCTATCGCTTTCTGTGTTATTTTGACCCGCTTATTTCGCTAATCTTCGAAATTATCTGAATGTCTTGTAATTTCTTTCAGCAAGGAACTAAGCTCAGTATTTCCAGACGTTTTGCGGCACACTGCCAAGCGACGGCGTTGTCGCCTTCCATCGTAGGACCGCTTCGCTGTATAACTTATTACATGCGAGTAGTTAGGATAGACCGATTCAAGCGCAGAGATGCAATGCCGTCGTCGATTTGTGTCAGGATATTTTATTGTGTTATCGGTGTGTCTTTGGTTAGAGAACTTTCAATACCAGAGAAGTCCTACTTTGGCTTTTAAGCATATTTCTGATTACAATATCAGGGTCACTCAACAGAGTTTCAGTATACAGAGATTTTGTAGAGAGTAATGCCATGACCAGAAGAGCAAATGCTGTAAATTAACATATGTTGAAATAGATCACATAATAGTAAATATTTTAAGAATGAATTCTATATATGTATGTGGAATAGATTTTTTAAGAAGAATTTTTACTATTATTCAATATATATGTATGTATATGCGTATGGAGTACTTATAGGCATACTCCATTCACGCAATGCATATATTTATAAATATATGCACTTATTATATAACATATGAAGTGATTCACAATATTATTTATCATTTTCATAATATTAAATTTGATAAAATTTCAGTAATTTTGATAAAGAATCAAGGCATAAAGGCATCGTTTTCTCGAAGCACCCGTCTACTCTTGTTATTCTATCCTCTTTGATAATGGTGAGTTGCGTCAATAAGCTTTAACTTGAATTGTGCTTTAATGATCTCGGTTTAAACAAAGAGGATAGAATAACAACAGTAGACGGATAATATTTCTGCCATACTATCACTTCTCTCTTTCTCTCTGTCTACCTTGTCTATTTTGTAAGAACACTCTGGGTGATGTTGGAATATGAGAAAATATTTTTTACCAATACGTATATAAATGATTATAAGCGGAAAGCAAAGACAATCATTCATGTGATATTTTCATATACTTATATCCAAAGAGGGTAGAATAACAAGAGTAGACGGATAATTGCGCAGCGCCACTTAATAAAGCAGAACAAATGGAAGAAAATCTGCAGCAACAGCGACAACAACAGCAAGATTTGTCATCAAGTAACAATAGCAATAGTTTGAAATTGGAAAATATGATGGCGGAAAATGATATTACCCGAAAACATCAACAACAGCGAAAACACCGGCCCCAGCATCCGAGATGCAAAACTTACAAAAAAGTCAAATCCAACATGGCCTGGTATAGTTGACAGAAATTTCGGATCATACGATGTTTACTCCATAAAGCATCTGCAACATTTTGTAGAAAATTTCTCAAAAACAATTAAATTTTCAATGTAAATTTTCTGATGATTTCTATGCAAATGTTATGAATGAAAATTCTACATATGTATATATTGAAAAATTTACTATAGAATTTTTTTAGTACATGATTGAATGATGTAGACAAATTTTGTATTTCATATTTTGAAAACTAAAAATTGAAAAATTATGATATCTTCAATTTCGTTTTGTACAAAATCGTGAAAATTAAAAACTTTTCATTTCTAATATTCAAAACCATTCAAATAAAAATTCAATGTAGCATTTTTCACATAAATAAAATTTCATAAATAAATAAATATCAGCTTTCGCATCAAGAAATATAATATTTTCAAATGAGTAGGTATCTCAACCATATGGGGGAGCACCACACAAGAAATGCCGGTTTATAAGTCTAATTTTTAGTCATACCCGAAATTCATGTGTGTTGGCTCGTGCATATTATTAGTTCAATATTCTTTGCTCTTGGTATAGGTATAGCGATAAACAACAAACATTGTGTATTAACGACAATTTAACGACAACAACAACAGTAAATTAGTGTATGTACATATAGTGAACAGCGACAATAAGAAACGTACACAGTCAACATCAACATCAAAAACATCAACATTAAAACCATCGGCATCCGCCGAGGGACCCTCAGGATAACCCGTACAACATGCTGTGTTTGCTTGTCTATATTAAACGAAATCAACAAACAACAGCGATCAATATACATCATATATGTTCACCACATAAATAAAGATTGCAAAATACATTTTTTTATTGTTTTTATTCTCTGCTAATTTTGAAAGAAAAATAAATCCAAAAACAAAAATAAATACTTATGATCTTGGACTTAAAAATAAATATTTTCTCTCATTGGCCAATTGTTCACGGATATTATTGGTGGTGAAATTTTCTTTTGAATTAGAAAATAAAAACGAAATATAAATTTAAACTGCATTTCCGGTACATTTATTTGAAAATTTGGTTTTTTTTTTTGTTTTTATCACATTGCACATTGGGCCAGGATAAAAAAATGTGGCTAAAATTATGAAACTTGGTTTTGTGGGTTTCCGTGGTTGCTGAGTTCGAATATGAACTTACCTTTTGAACGAACATAATGCGGATCCAAAATGGCGAACTGATTTTAATTAATCAGTTTTAATTAAAACTTTGCAGTAAGGTGTTGAGGGGGTCGCTGAGTTCAAAGCTGTACTCAGTTTTTAGAAAATACAAAAGAGCTGAGCAAAAACGGCAGTTAGTATACTGATGCTCAGTATGGGAATGTGGTCAACAAAATGGAGGGCCTCTTTTCGCAAAAATAATTTGTCATCAGGATTCCCTTGCATTTAAGTCACTGGATGCAGCTAAAGTTGAAACTTCTAAAAGTTCTCCGATCTTTTTTCGTACGACAGATTAGATTCGGGATTGTTTTTGGAACTTATATTTGCAATGACGGGATTGGAATTATACATTGCACTGAAAAACGAATCTTCTAAATTAGAGGTACTGCTAGTTTTTCGCGCATGATGTAGTCTATCATATTTCTCTTGTAGTATTTGTTACGTAACTCTGAATTTTCCTCGCAAATGAATTAAGAACTTATATAATGTAGATGACATTTGATAGAAACTGTGCTGTTTGAGGTACTGTTCAGCCGTAACTTTACACAATTCGAGAGATTTAGAGGCATTAATAGGAAATGGGTGCCGTAGCTCAGTGGTTAGTGTGTTCGCCTTCTGATCTGTAGGTCGGTGGTTCAATCCCCAATAACAAATTTAATATCGATAAGATTTTTCTTTCGAACGGTACCCACCTGTCGGCAAGCAATTGGCAAGCTCTGTGACAAAGCTCAGAAAAAGTGATGTCACAAGTGTTCTGCCGTTCAGAACCGGCTAAAATAAGTAGGTCCCTTCTAATATTGTCCAAAATTTAAGACGCACAACAGTAATGGAAGAGAAGCTCGGCCAATGAGCCCTTTGGGGCTTTATGTGGCCACATACTTATTTATTTATTTTTATTTATTTAATAGGAAGATGGCATATCAAAGATACTAAAAATTTTTTCAATTCGGAATCAGTCCAGCATTAAGCTGTAAAATATTAGCAAGTTTCTACGGATTTTCAACAGCTTTTCTAGCAGTCTTCGCATTATTTGTAGACCCTGGTCCACTTGGCTTAGGTATGCTGACTATTAAACCTAATTCTTGCCACATAAGGTCTTGAATATATATTTTTCTAGCGTTCACCACAATTCGATCTTTCTCGTTTTGAATAAGTCAAAGTTTCATTCCTAACTTGCTAGAAATATTGAGGCATATCTGAAAAATCCTTGTTCAAGCATGCATAACGAAATTGGCTTTTCAAAGTTGGAGAAGTCATTGAAAATTGAAGGCATTGCATAGCATATTACGTAGCTTTGCATTGGCTTAGTGTTGGTAATTATGTATTATCAAAACATTTCAGTCAGCAAGAGCGCAAAATGTATTTCAAATTGTTGGCATCTAATAAAATTTTAAGAGCAACCAATTTCTCTATCTCCTCATCTACTTCTTTCTTCAACGAAAATATCAGTGGTATCTGTAGCGTACTGAAGAATTGACGAGCGGGAAGAATTTGGAGACTGACAGCAAGGATTATTCCAATCACATTGTTGGATTCGTTATTGTTTCTCATCTTATCTCAACGTATCTTCTCGCAAGCATAATTCTGATTATAGCACGGATCTCAGAAAAACTTCATTAGAACTTCTAGGTAGCTTACCGATCTGCATTTCATATATTGCAATATCACTTCTGTCTGAATTTCAAAAATTCTTTCAGTGGTATGATTTAATATATCATAATATATCATAATTTGGAAGAATATAATTTTACTTTGCAGCTCTTACTTCATCAGAATTTGGCCAAATATCCGCGCCACACGATATCGTCTCTAAACGCCTATTTTGATAAACATGTTTAATTAGTGAAAATCGAAACATAAATGCCAATGCTTCATCTATCGCTTTCTGTGTTATTTTGACCCGCTTATTTCGCTAATCTTCGAAATTATCTGAATGTCTTGTAATTTCTTTCAGCAAGGAACTAAGCTCAGTATTTCCAGACGTTTTGCGGCACACTGCCAAGCGACGGCGTTGTCGCCTTCCATCGTAGGACCGCTTCGCTGTATAACTTATTACATGCGAGTAGTTAGGATAGACCGATTCAAGCGCAGAGATGCAATGCCGTCGTCGATTTGTGTCAGGATATTTTATTGTGTTATCGGTGTGTCTTTGGTTAGAGAACTTTCAATACCAGAGAAGTCCTACTTTGGCTTTTAAGCATATTTCTGATTACAATATCAGGGTCACTCAACAGAGTTTCAGTATACAGAGATTTTGTAGAGAGTAATGCCATGACCAGAAGAGCAAATGCTGTAAATTAACATATGTTGAAATAGATCACATAATAGTAAATATTTTAAGAATGAATTCTATATATGTATGTGGAATAGATTTTTTAAGAAGAATTTTTACTATTATTCAATATATATGTATGTATATGCGTATGGAGTACTTATAGGCATACTCCATTCACGCAATGCATATATTTATAAATATATGCACTTATTATATAACATATGAAGTGATTCACAATATTATTTATCATTTTCATAATATTAAATTTGATAAAATTTCAGTAATTTTGATAAAGAATCAAGGCATAAAGGCATCGTTTTCTCGAAGCACCCGTCTACTCTTGTTATTCTATCCTCTTTGATAATGGTGAGTTGCGTCAATAAGCTTTAACTTGAATTGTGCTTTAATGATCTCGGTTTAAACAAAGAGGATAGAATAACAACAGTAGACGGATAATATTTCTGCCATACTATCACTTCTCTCTTTCTCTCTGTCTACCTTGTCTATTTTGTAAGAACACTCTGGGTGATGTTGGAATATGAGAAAATATTTTTTACCAATACGTATATAAATGATTATAAGCGGAAAGCAAAGACAATCATTCATGTGATATTTTCATATACTTATATCCAAAGAGGGTAGAATAACAAGAGTAGACGGATAATTGCGCAGCGCCACTTATCTATAGAAAATATAGTTGCACACTTTATCTATGAGTGACTGAGTTGTCTGTGAGTAGACTCGGCTGCCATCATAGTTGTTCACTCTCTGAATTATCAATGAGATTATAATGACAAAAAGAAATTGAGTACAAATTTCTCACAGAATAATATGTATTTTAAGAATTTTCAGTTTCATTATCACATATATAAATACTTTCATATGCTCCTATGTGTGAATCCGACGATCAAAATTCAATTAATATTGAAATTATATACGAACATCACCATTTATTAAAAATATTATGTAGGTAATGAGAATTAATTATATTATCATGGAACATAATTTTGTTTAATTAATTTGTTTACAATAATTAATTCTTACCAAAATGTTTAGTTATAGAAACTCAAGTGATTTTCAGTAAGAGATCATCCCATATTTACCTACTGCAAACAAATCAACTCTATCATATCTTTCTATTGCTCTCATTTTTCGTTTTCTACATATTTTACTACGAAAAACTATATGTACGTATGCAAAGCAACATTGTCTATTTTTCGTTGATAAATACGCGAGATCGGCAACACAGCAAGCATGCGATTGAATTTTTGCTATTTTTCAAGATTTTGTCATTTTGCGCTTGTTCAGCAGCCAACACATCAAATTGTTCGTCTTTCGTCGATTTCACTCATATTGGTTCACACACTCATCCACGCCTGCGTATTTGTTGTTGTTTTTGTTCTCGCTTCTTGAGGAAGAAAAATACTCAACAAATTATTGATGTTCTATTTTGTATTTCATATACAAAACAAATATATAAAACAAAATAATATTTCAAAATAAAATTTAAAAAATATATGTATCTGTGGAAATGCGAGCGGTCTAAACATGTTATAAGAGGTAAGTTTTCATAAACGAATGGAACAAATTAAAGTTTTTTTTTGCTTCATATGTTGTAATACGATCTAATGTACATACTTTAATACTATATTGAAAACCAAGTTCTGAACAATGAAAAGAATGGCATTTCACAAATAAATATTGTAAGATTTCATGGAAGTATGAAGTAAATCTGACATCAGTATGAATCTCAAAAAGTATGATTTATTAACTGATATAAACTTTTTATTTGTATTCTATGAAAGAAAAAAAGAAGAAAATCCATACAAACTCACTCACCTTAATGTGCTTGTACCTATACGAGAAATTTTGTGTTTTTACTTTTATTTGATATTGATTTTATGGTTTTCTAAATCTTGTCAATAATTGTATGTAAGTACTTATATCAACCAACAAATCATATGCGACATTTTCGATCACAGTACTTACATACGTAAATAAGATATATATAATATTTATATATCAAGTTGAATATGCATTCTTTGTCATTGCCCCCCAATACCGTATGGTCTAATATTTGAGCAAAGCAAAGAGAGTGACAATAACAATTTTCTTTTAATTGCTTTAATTCTTTATTTCTTTCGATAGATAGAAGCTGAAGATTCTTAAAATATATTCTGTGGAAAATTTGTACTCAATTCCTTTTTGTTATAATCTCATTGATAATTTAGAGAGTGAACAACTATGCTGGCAGCCGAGTCAACACACAGACAACTTAGTCACTCATAGATAATGGGTGCAACTATATTTTCTACAGATAAGTGGCGCTGCGCAATTATCCGTTTACTCCTGTTATTTTATTCTCATTGGTATTTCATAAGTACTTATGCGATTACGAGAACTACGAAATAACATGACGACGTTGCGAACTATTACTGTTGCCCACATGACGTATGAGAAAACAATTTTTTTCCAAAATACGATAATTATTTCCTAATTTTGGCGTTTTATCTGATGAGTCATTGTACAAATATACGTGTCATTCATACAGTGATTTAAAAGTTATAATGGAACAAAAGTGTTTTTGCCTCAGAAAACATAATTATGATAAAATCGTTTTAAATTTAAAAGAGTTGTTGCCGACAATGAACACGTTTATAGAAATTGAATGTTATAAATATAAATGAAAAGTATAAATTATTTTTATTTTATTTTGGTGACTTTATTATTCAAGTTATGCATGTTATTTAAGGGAACACAATATTTTTTGTTTTTCCGTCTTCAGCAAAATCAAATTAATTCCTCGGCTGTCTGACTCTTAAGCATACACATACAACTGGCCATGTGAAAAACATAGTTTTTCTAGATTTAACATGAAAACTTGAAATTATTGAACCTGTACTTTCTTGATGGTAGTTGAGAATTCCAGTTGATTGGGGAAATTTAGCGGCATGTCGGTGGGATTGGTGGGAATGTGTGGAATGAGCACATCTTCTCCTTTCGACTTTCCTTTAAGAATAGTTAGCTCGAGAAAATTCGACATCAGTTTCTTCACAGCGAATCTTGTTCCATTACATTAGTGGGGTGGATTAATGTTTCGCAATTTGAACATTTTGTAGTAGCATCAACTGGCCTTTTGAAAATGTGACTGCCTATGAATATGCTTTGAGGCAAGCATTTAAAAAATCTTTAAGAGTTCAATTAAGCGCTTAAAACTATTTCTTAACGTGGTGCATAACTTTTCTCATGCCAGCAACTTTAGGAAAGTTACATGTTAGAGATTTCGAGAAATATATATCCAATGGAAATTTGAGCATCGAATCTAATAATGCAGCCGCAGTAATATTTCGAGCTCGCGCAGCGTTGGTCCATTTGTTCATCATCATCAGCCATAACGTTTATTTGTAAAAATGTATGTTTATCGTCGGAAAGCGGTAGAAATAACCCAACATAGTTATATGTATATTCGTTCTTAAAATTTGAAAGTAGGCATGCATTGATCTTGATCTAATGTTTCATTGTTGAACTAAAGTGAAACACAATGCTCACGCGCCTTATCCATTTTACCGATTTCTACACTGTGATGCAAACTGTAATCATGTTTAACAGTCAGTGTGTCTTTATCTTGATTTTGATGGTTGCGAGGTACACATTCTTTTTAATATATAACGATATTTTAGTAAATAAATAATATACTTGTACAAATAAATTAACTAATCAACAAAATAGGTTTTTTGAATTGCAACTAACGAGTAATTTAATTCAAGTAATATATATTTCAAAAGATTCTCTGCTACTCTTCGTATATCAGAAATTTGGTCATCACAAGGTAAGATCACGTGGCCTCGTTCGTTTAAGTCTTCGGACCAAGTTTGTGTTGGCAAATTTTGTTGCTTCAGGATTAATGTGTGCTTTTAGTCGCTCCTTATGGGCTTTCGCGAATTTTGTTATTGTTGTGTGCACTGATTCAACATCTAAATCGCGCTGAAGATCAGTGTTACGGATATACCAAGGGGCATTAACGATACTCCTCAGGACATTGTTTTGGAATCTCTGGATTGTTTCAATATGTTTCTGACTGGCACAACCCCATAGTTGTACTCCACATGTCTACACTGGCTTTAGAACTTGGTTGTATATAACAATTTTATTATAAAGGGATAGTGTTGATATTCTACCCATGAGCCAGTACATACTTCAATATTTCAGCTCGAGCTCATCTCGTTTCTTTTTTACATGCTCATTCCAGCGGAGCTTTGCATCAAGGGTGATTCGAAGATATTTCGCTGAGTTCGAGTTAAGAACCTGATCGCCGTCAATGTATTGAGGCTGATATCGAATATTTTTATTTGAAAAGTCATCATGGACTGACTTGCTTTTGTTCAGCTTAATGCGCCACCGCTTTGTCCAGTTGCGAACGTTATTTAGAGCTCTCTGCAAAATGTTTGTTGATTCCTCTTCGGTTTTCCCTACAGCTCTGATAGCAGTGTCATCTGCAAACTTAGCTGTGGTATAAGTTCCACTAGTTTGAGGTTTTCAGCTTTGAGCCTACAAACTTTTTCTTAAGACCATTACATAATGTTTCTAATTCATTTATTCGATCGCTAATTGATTTTTGAATATTATCTCCGGCATTTTAATTATTTTGTTGCTGAGCCACCTATTGACACGGGAACTAAATCATCCTCGATGTTATTACCGCCCCCTGGTGGTGGTGATCGTTGAACTGGCATTTACCAGTTTTGCAGAGTGGCGACTCAAAACTTGGCAGCACTGCTGCATATCATCTGTATGCTAAATGACAGTTATTCTTCTCTCGTTTGTTTTCTTTTAATATTTACTAGTTGTTTTGTTTATTTGTTTGTTTTTTTTTTTTTGTAATATTTATCTTAATTTTGTTGTTGCTTCAAGTAAGGCGCCAATATAAAATTATAAGCACAATTTGATTTACTTATTTGTAGATTTATCAGGAGTACGAATTCAACAGTATCAGGAGTAAACACATAATAACAAAATCTTCAAAAAATGCAAACATTCAATTACATTATTGTTTCGTTGCCGATCCGATAAATTATTGTAAATTAATAAAATTTTAATACAAAATTCCATGTTCCATAATAATTTAAAGAAATCTGATTACCTATATATGCAAAGAAAAACTGAAGTAATACATATGGTGAATTTAACATACAGTGGCTCCCAGCTTATTTCGTACAGTGACAGTTTAAAAATTGCTGCAGTCGTAATTCCTAATATAGCAAAAATTTGAACAAAATATAAATGCCATTTTAGAAAGGAAGGTTTGTTTTTTATTTTCCAAAATTTACTTTTTCAAAATTTTAGTGTTTGACACTATAAAAAAATAAAATAAGAAAAAAATAGGAAAATTCATGTCACAGCTTATTTCGTACAGTCTCTTTAAGTTCAAACTAAAAACAAAGTAAGTTGATTTTAATATTTAGTTGACATCCCTTAGCGTTAATGACAGCCTGGAGTCTATTTGGCATTGAATCCACCAATTTTTGAGTGATGTCTGGTGTGATTTTTTTCCATTCTTCCATCAGTACCTTCTTTAGGTCTTGCTTATTAGAAATCTTGTGTGTTCTTATTTTATTGTCCAAAATAGACCAAAGATTTTCAATCACATTCATGTCAGGTGACTGTGGTGGTGGAGACATCAAGTGTGGGCAGTTCCAAATAAGCCAAGATTGCACAATCCCAGATTTATGTTTTGGGTCATTATCTTGGTAGTACCGAAATTCTTCCCACAAACCCAGTTTGTCTGCACTTTGAAGTAAATTGTTTTTCAGAATCTCGAGGTACTTCATTTTGTCCATTGTTTCCTCAATAAAAACCAATTCACCTACTCCGGCTGCTGACATACAGGCCCAAACCATCACGCTACCGCCACCATGCTTCACTGTGGGCTTAAGGTTCTCCTTGTTTAGCTCGGTATTCGCTTTACGCCAAACATATGACATTCCGTCCGAGCCAAAAATATTAAACTTAGACTCATCCGCGAAAATAACGGTATTCCAGAACGCAGGAGTATTAATAATATGCTCTTTGGCGAAGTCAAGTCGGCGTTGTATATTCATTTTCGAAATGAATGGTTTCTTTCGGGCTACTCGACCGTTCAAGTCATGATTGCGCAGCACACGTCGGACAGTTTCAGCACTGGATGATTTTCCTATTTCACGCTGAACCTCTGCAGCCAACTTCGGAGCGGATAACTTTGGATTTTTCTTAATTTTTCGTACAATATAACGCTCGTCTGAAGCGTTGAAAATCTTATTAGGTGCTTCTCTGCCCTTGTTCTCCAACCGATTTTCGCGAACGAAGCGTTGAATGATGTATTGGACAGTTGAGGCACTTAAATTTGTCATTTCAGCAATTTTTCGCACACTCTGACCTTTCCTAAAATGGTTAATTACCAGTTTACGCTGTTCCATCGTTGTACGACGACCCATAACGCTAAATGTTTAATTTACAGCACTTTAACTATTTAAAATAATAATAATAAAAATTGTTATAATAGTTAAAAAGGTCCAAAAACTCATACAATTCAAAAAAACTTTGTAACTGCGCGGCAGAATGAAACTTACTTACATTGAAGTTTGTGTACGAAATAAGATGTGAGCTGAAAATCAGCTGATCAATAGTTTTTCTCTCTTGCATGACAAAAAGAACAATTTTTGGGGTTCCCCGTTTTCTTATTAGGTTTACTAAACACATACATAGACATCTACATTCAAAACTTATTGATAAGTTTTTTAGTTTCGATGTTACAGCCATGTACATAAAAATATATACACTGTACGAAATAAGCTGTGAGCTACTGTATTCTTATAGCCTAGACAGACGGCAGCCTAATTCCGGATTACCGGCGCACTTAATCCGAATAAAATAATAACCTGACAGACGGCAGTATTGCGGATTAACTAAACGGCTGATTGCTGTTTTATTAGGTCTGTCCACTTACATTACTATCACTATCAATTTCTGTCATCTGTCACTCTCGATATGAGGAAATCTACAAGAAGTACGTGAACTGAAAACTGTCAGAAACTTGTAAATTGACATTCACAGTTCGTAATTGACAGCTGGATTTATTTGTTCGCCAACGCTTTTCATGTCGAAAACTGTTAACAATTGTTGATAGTTTTTTATAAGCGAACACACCTATTGTTTTATAAGTTGGATCGAGAAAAATTCACAATAGAAATTTTTCAGCAGTGTTGCTATCATAAATTGCCCTAATCCTCTTTAATTTTGAGAATTAACTCGTGGAGTTGAAGCGGATTAGCTGCAGTTAATGCCCGAGTTAATTCGAATTAAATCGTCAATCCGGTCAGTCTGTCAGAGCTATTACGTTGTTAGCTCTCTCACTGACAATTCCCAGTCCACGTACGTACTGAATTACTTATTTCATCATACAAAATTTTGAGAGCAAATTACCTCATTAACATCAGTACGCTGTAGAAAATAAATTCCGCTCCCATTAGAAAATACATTAGATAATTTTAAACGAAATGTCAAAATAAATTCTTTTCGTTTACTTTTTTTAGGAAGTATACTGTTGAAAATATCTATGGTTGATATTTATAGTACTTTTGTAGAGTTGTGGAGACTTTATTATGACATTTCAAGAAACGAAATATATGGGCATATGTTTATTTCGTTAGAACGTTTCATATCGAAATGAATTGAAGTGAAATTGAATACGAAACATTTGTTTGATTAAAATTTTAATAATATAATATGTTGTATTGATTGATTTCAGTAATGGAGGCAAATAGAAACAGTTATAAACTGCATAGGCTAGTAAAACATTCGAAATTATCTTATTTCCCATTTTGGTTCTCTTAAATTTAACTCCTTTACCAAGATTGTCAAAAATGACATTTGATTCCTATTTCTACACCGAAAAGGAAAATATGCCAAATCTACAAAAAATAAATTATTTTCCACAGTATACGTAAGGAGTAAAAAGACCACAACAGCAGTAGCACAACACTTACAAGAAACTAAACACATAGCGGACTCTCACAATGCAAAAATATTATACATAGAATGAAGACAAAGAAACAGAAGAACAGAAGCATTGAGAATACAACAGAAGACGAAAATAGCTATTAACCATAATTAAGACATAGACAATATCAAACAAATTTACACGGCAGCAATTAGCTGCTAAAATTATAAGGAAAATGAACAAATGAAAAATAGTGTAATTGTAATATGCATTGTGAAGGTAGATATTAACATATGTTTTTTTGTTGTTGATTTATTGTGAAAAAATTTTTATCAATAAAAACATATGGTTTCTTGAACCCACGACCTACAGATCAGAAGGCCAACACACTAACCACTCAACACCTTCATATCTCTATTATACCTGGTGCCCTTCGCGATAAGCCTTACCTGCGTAATTAGGAGCTAGGAGCTTAACCAAAACGGAAGGAACTTCATGGTCCACCATAAAAGCAGCGGTTATACCTAGCTCGAAGATTGCCTCAGCAAATACCAGTACTTCTGGTCTGAGTAGCACAGTGCGTGCAACTGGAGCTGGAGTACGACAGACTAATCCCATCTCTAGCATCAGAACACTCTCCACGGCAGTCATCAGCAGCAGTGCTTAGTAGCTTACCCAGTGATTGGCGGCTATTCAGTATGGGGAAGGTAATGCAAAGAACAGTGCTGTGCATCAGCACTCGTGCCTCTTTTAAAAATTACTGACCAAGCGAAAGGCGGTCATAATGAACGGCGAGTGAAGAAGAATTGAGAAAAGAGTTAAAGGAGTCAATCGACTGAGTCAATGCGTACACCCATTACACTCAATATTTTTTATGAATTTTTTTATATGTGCATTACTGCAAGGCGGGCGGCAATGTTGAAGCCAACCCTGTATCATTAAAAATCATGTTAATATTTAAAATGTATATTATACCCCATAGTATTAAGAATAATGTATATATTTGAGATGTACTATATACGGTGCGCGACATAATAGTTCTTGCCCTAAAGTGAACCAAAATACGGGTACGGGTTAGGTGGTCACTTTGATTACTTAAAAATCCAGAAGCAATCAACTCGAGCGTTGGTCCCACCATCATTCCATCTCTTTTTTTCCTCTTGCTTGTGTAGGATGTTAATACGGTATTCAAATTATTTATGTGGTCTTTTTTCGCATAAATTATTTTATATTCAGAATCTTCTTAATTCTTTCTTCAAATAATAATATAATAATAAAAGTAGGAATTGTACCAAAAAAGGTATACCAACCGAGACG